>JASXSY010000619.1:0-18349 GCA_034509805.1 Sipha maydis
TAAGGCACGAGTACAGCATTGTCTTTCCAGTCCCACCTGGACCGTTGACGAAGAACACTTGGCGCTCGGACGGGGCGTCCAACACCGCGGCCATGACGCGATCGTACACAGCCCTCTGATCGACGTTGCAGTTGCTGGAGTAACGCATCGCCCCGCTCCGCTTCATCAATAGCGTCGTACATCATCTCTCGTGGTTCTTCTATCACGTCTGGAACAGGCAAACCAAATCGGCGAGCGACTTACCGTGGGTTCCGAATAATTGGCTTCAAGGCGTTGAGACACGCCGCCCTGGCAGCGCCTTCCGGCCGGTTGGACGAGAAGTCGACATCGGTCGGCGCGTGCATCAAATCCAACTGAGGTTGTGGCCCGTCATGCAACAGTTCTCCCTCACCCGGAACATGCGAGCGGACGGCGACAGAGAGTTTGCAGCGTGGCTTCTCCTATTAGGCAACGGTAATGTGGATAGGTACGGCGACGACGAGAACGCGATACAAGTGCCCCGCAGATTCCTGTGTCAAATTCCATTGGCCGACTTCGTGTTCCCGCAAATGATGAACTTGGCCAACATCAACGACTTTGCGAACAAGGTCATCTTATGCCCTACCAACGAGGGTTGTCGTCAGATGAACGAAGGCATTCTCCGCAATCGTCTCGAGGGTGAAGTCAGGCATTACATCAGCACGGACACCGTAGAGTGCGACGACCCCGAGGACGCCGCAGACTTCCCGATAGAGTTCATTCATTCGCTAAACCCCACGGGACTCCCTCTTCACGACCTGGCTCTCAAGGTGGGCGCTGTCGTCATGCTGCTCAGAAACCTGGACGCCAAAAGAGGACTTTGCAACGGTACGAGGATGGTAATTGTCGAGCTTCGACGTTTGAATTTCAGAGCTAGGCTGCTCAACGCTACCGAGCACGACGATGACATCATAATTCCCAGGATTCCGCTGACCACTACCGAAGCTGACGGCTTACCCTTCAAGTTGCGGCGAATGCAGTTCCCAGTTCGATTGGCTTTTTCGGTGACCATCAACAAGTCTCAAGGCCAGACATTCGACCGCGTTGGAATATACCTGCCTTCTCCCGTGTTCAGCCACGGACAGTTGTATGTGGCGTTCTCCAGGGTGAGAAACGCTGAATCCGTCAAAGTTTATATACCGACCGATGCCAATGGAGTTACGAAGAATGTGGTGTACCGTGAGATTCTGTAAATATTTTTTGTTATGTTTGTTATGTTATATTTATTTTTATATGTATTTCTCTTCTGTAAACTTTTGCCTATATTCTCTGATTATGAGAAACTTCTGTGTTCTATCTTTCATAAATTATTTATATTGTTGTACATTATCTTCATGTATTCTTTTATGTATTATATTTTTATATGTATTTCTCTTCTGCAAACTTTACTTATATTCTCTGATTATGAGAAACTTCTGTGTTCTGTCTTTCATAAATTATTTTTATTGTTGTACATTATCTTCATATATTCTTTTATGTATTATATTTTTATATGTATTTCTCTTCTGTGTTCTGTCTTTCATAAATTATTTATATTGTTGTACATTATCTTCATGTATTCTTTAATGTATTATATTTATATATGTATTTCTCTTCTGTAAACTTTACTTATATTCTCTGATTATGAGAAACTTCCACATTCTTTCATAAAATATTTATATTGTTATACGTTGTCTTCATGTATTCTTTTATGGATTACTTATGTATTATATTTTTATTTGTACCTTAACATTAAATTATGTTTAAATATTATACACTTTTTGATTGTGCCAAACTTTTAAAAAGCAATACATTTTTAAATCATATTAAAATGTTTTACTTTTATTCCCTTCAATATGCTGTTGGTTTATTACAGCAGAAGACTCTTATAATAATTTTATAATCATAAGGAGATATTTTATTCTATAATTGAAATATCAAGATCTATATGTATATTAATACTCTTTTTAATTCTATTCCATCTATTCAATCATTATTATTGCCCTCTGCTGTTTGATTGATTTACTTTTTTACATGGTTATATATGTTTGACACATGTCAATTGAGAATATGGTACTGTAGTACTAATAATGAAACGATTAGGTTGATATATAAACTTTTTTACAATAAAATACAATTGTTAGTGCTCTTTAAATAAATTATTCAATGTAGGTACCCTTAACGGTTACATTCAATATTATGATTTCAATTTTCTACAGCAAAGTATTACAAATAACAATTCTTACTCATTGTGGACTACTTTGATGAATACAAAATATTAAAAAAAAAAAATTGTGCAAACAGTGACTGCTAGATAGCGAACGCTGTTGACGCCGAAGGCGTCTAAGTTTTCCACCCGTACGTGTTATCACAAGTAGTAATTATCACACGATTTGTAACCGTGGTATATTGTAATTCTACAAAAAAATGTTTTGACTTTTTAATAAGTAATTATTATTAATTAATTAATATTTCTATTAATAATAATTAAGCGAATTACAGCCGCAGCGAGGCACACAGAAGCTAGTCTCTATTCTTTCTTTTTCTCTATTATATAAAAAAATAACTCGCGCTCCCATTGGTCGACGGTTTTTTTTATTCCCCGGGAGCTTTTTACCTATTTCATCGGTCGCTTCCCGTTGCCTTTTACCTCCTCTTTCCGTTTCGGCCGTCCTTTGAATTTTCCGACGAGCCGTTTTCCCGATTCGACCGGATGAAAAACCCATATATATATCGTTCTAAGCACCTAGCCAATCGCGGCGATCGGTACCTGTTTCCCTCGCTCCTCCGTGACGTTTCGCCCCGCGTGACGTCACTATTCCGCGGTCGTCCGCTTACCTTATCTACCTTTTCGCGTCCGCCGCAACGTTTAAATGTCCCGATTTTCGCCATGTTTTACAACTCGACCGTTAGGTAGGTAGGCTTTAGGCGTTAGGCGATAGGATCTGTAGGTACCCGGTTCGAACCCTGACCGTACGGTTCGACGTTTGTTGCGCAGTAATCGTTGATTTGTACAGCCGCCGACGAACGATGCCATCGGGAACATCTGATTTCTTTTTTTTTTTTCGCTCCGAATTTTTTTTTTTTTTCGTTTAATTTTCAACTTTTTTTTTTAAGTTTTAACAAATTTAAATGCGATTTCTATTTGCTTCCGTTATATAAATGCAATGGAAGACCTGGTACGTTTTTAATTGTGCTTTAAAATTATTACGTTAACTTTGATATGATTTATATTTACAAATGGCCGTATGTTTTCATTATACTTTTCTTATTGGAATGGAATTCAATGTCATTGGTGCTAATGATACTATTCAAAATAAAATGGTACGTATTACATTCAACTTCAACTTAGCTTAAATTGTAACTTTAAACAACGATAAATGATTGTTTTCATACTTAATTTAGGTAAACGGGTAATCAAACATGGGTACCATAATCGGAGATTTGATTGATTATTTGATAATAATACTTGATTTTTTTCAACTGTAGGTTGAGAATCAGATAGTATTTGTCGGTATACATTGTTGACTGGAAAGGATTGTGAACGAAATGACACTTTTAAAAACATGTAGAGAAGGTATGTATTATATTTTTAGATTGTATTATTATTCAAATATACTCGGAATGTGTTTTTATAATATTTTAAATACATCATTAATTTGGAATTGTTTTATCAAAAATTATAGGGAAAGAGCTTTGTTGTGTACTATGCATATTATAATTTAATAATAATATATGCATATTACAGTTGACTGGAATGCAATAATTCAATGTAAATGACTTTACGTAATGATTGTAATGATACAATTGAAGAGACCCTCAGATATAAAAATAAGAAAACATGGTATGTATTACATTTTCTAAATGCATTTAATGTGTTTTTAAAATATGATGTAGGAGAAGAATCTTATAGTTTTAATCTTTACATTTGGTGTTACTTTTTTGATATTATAGAAATATGAAAACAGAATTGAATTAAATTTTTAATACTATTTTTCAATTGTATGCTTTAAATATGGAAATAAAATATGTTAAATACATTTATTTTGATTTTTTTTACGAAAAATTATAGAGAGCTAAAGGAAGTTTTCAATATATTTTGTTGACTGCAAAGGAAAAATTCAAATTATTGACAAAATGTTTCTGAAAAAACAAACACAACTTAGGTAATATTGCTCACATAATAAAGCTATTACAGCTATTACAAAAAAATAATCTAAGGAGATGGCTAATCAGATTTTTCATTGTACAATTTCTGATATGATATTATGAAAAACACACACAGCTTTAAAACAATGAAAACCTGGTATGTATATAGTTGTGTCTTTAAATTATGATAATTACACACATTCGATTTGATATATTTTTCCAAATATTATAGGGAGATAGCTGTAGTATTTTTTCCTTATACTTCTGGAATGGAGTGTCATTGGTGGTAACGAGATACTATTCAAAATAAATATATCATGGTACGTATTACTCATTTTCTATCTTATTCCTTTGACTACATATTATATATATTGATTGTTTTTTTTTCGGTTTTAGTAAAAGAATGTTATAGTGCATCAGTACTTACATTTGGATTCAATTAAATGAAAACTTTTATAAAAGGATGCTCAGTAAGTTTTACTTTTTTTGTAATTCATAAATAAGCTGTTGTATGTGTTCATTATTCTTTTATCATTGGAAAATGGAATGGTATTCAATGTCATTAGTGTTATTCAAAACAATCACAGATTTAAAATAAAGAAAACCTGTTGTATATTTTTATTTATTTTGTCAAATAATATTATAAGGAGAGAGCTACTGTGTGTGTAAGAAATGTGATTGGCTTTAATGATATTTTTTACACACAAACAGATATAAAATTATCAACTTATGTTCAACACTTTTTATGATTTTATTATTCACAAATAGTCTATTTTTTGACTATTATTTAATTTTGTCTTTAAATTATGTGTTAAATAATTATAAATTTGTTTATTAAATATATGTTTAATACAATTTGATATATTTTTCCAATAAATGTAGGGAGAAGAAAGCTTTTGTATGTTTTCATCATACTTTTTTTATCGGAATCAAATTCAATGTCATTGGTGCTAATGACAAAAATAAGATAAAGTTAACAATATTATACATTTTTTAATGCTCTTATTCCACTATGCTATAAAATATATAGTCCTTCTAAAATATATATTAAACTGTACTGTGTACTTTGCTCATAGTGGGTTGCAGAGTAATGGATTGAGAAATGTTCGAACCTGAGTGTAGTTCTTTTGTACCCAAGAGCTTGGTTATAAATACCCTTTTTTTCTCCTAATATAATATTAAAATATTATTGTCTTAGTATAGTTTATTTACTTAAACCCTATTTTACTGGATCGTTGTATAATTATAAAAATATTTGCTTTACAATGATTATGTTTTACTGTGTTATTAAAACTATCAGTATAGAGTGCGTTTTATATTTATACATTAACTCAAAGTTGTCTAATATGAGATTTTATAGCATTCAAGTTTAGATCAAATTAGAACAATTTCTAACACTATTCTTGTGCTATAAAATGTATCATTAAGTATTCGCTTATAACAAGATCTATCTACATATCAATGCTTGGTTATATATACCCTCATTTTCTTTTAAAAATTATATTAAAATATTATTGTCTTAGTATAGTTTATTTAATTAAACCCTATCTTACTGGAACTTTGTATGATAATAGAAATATTTGCTTAAAAATGATTATGTGTTATTAATACTATCGGAATAGTTTTCTTTTATTCATACACTATACTCAAAGTTGCCCAATATGAATTTATATAGCATACAATTTTAAAACAATAAATATATCAGTCTTCTTTCTTTGAACTGACTACTGTAAATATACTGCATTTGATAACTTTTTAACTTTGATCATTCCATCTGGCATAAATGAGCATTATGAGTCATTTATGAATAAATTGTATTTAACATATTTTTTACAAAAAGAGTCCCTTCATTATGCTATAGGATTGTTACAGAAGAAGACTCAAAAAATATTTATATTTATGCTTTACTGAATTGGAACTGAAAAATTCTTACACTATTACTACTAACACCAATGTTCATTATAGTGCAATAAACATTAATCATTAAGTATTCGCTTATTACAAGATCTATCTACATATCAATGCTTATTTCTTTATTTATGTAATTTAAATGAAAAGTATTTATTTTTTCTCATTTAATTATTGTTGATTGAACTATATATTGATTGATAATTAGAAATCAAACATGTTAAAAATGTTTTAAATTGTGATATTAGCATTAAATTATGTTTAATTATTACTTTTTTTTTAAATGTACCATACTTTTAAAAGCTATACATTTTCGATGAGTTTTTAAATCATATTAAAATGTATAACTTTTTTTCCTTTTGATATGATATTGGTTTATTTCAGGGGAAGACACTTATAATATCTATATGCAATTTAATACTTTTTTAAATTCTATTCCATCTATTCAATAACTATTATTACCCTCTGCTGTTTAATTGTTTCATTATTTTACATTTTTTTATATGTTTGACACGTGTTAATCGAGTTATATGGTACTGTAGTGCTAATAATGAAATGATTATCTAGGTATATTAATTTTTTTACAATTAAAAAGAATTGTAGGTGCTATTTAAATAAATTATACAACGTAGGTACCCTTAACGATTACATTCAATATTTTGATTCCAATTTTTAACGGTAAAGTATTACAAATTACAATTCTGACTCATTGTGGACTACTTTGATGAATACAAAATCCTAAAAGAAAAAAATTGTGCAAACAGTGACTGCTAGATAGCGGACGCTGTTGACGCCGAAGTCGTCTCAGTTTTCCACCCGTACGTGTTACCAAAAGTTATAATTATCACACGATTCGTAACCGTGGTAGATTGTTATAATTCTACATAAAAATGTTTTGAATTATTAATTGTAAATTATTAATTTATTTATTATATTAAATTAGAAGCGAATTACACCCTCAGCGAGGCACACAGAAGCTAGTCTTCTTCTAATATATTAAAAAAATTTCTGAGCGTTCCCATTGGTCGACGGTTTTTTTTATTCCGCGGGAGCTTTTTCCCTTTTTCGTCGGTCCCGTCCCGTTGCCTTTTACCTCCTCTTTCCATTTCGGCCGTCCTTTGAATTTTCCGACGAGCCGTTTTCCCGATTCGACCGGATGAAAAATCCATATATATATCTACTTTAGGTCCGTCCAATCGCGGCGATCGTTACCTGTTTCCCTCGCGCCTCCGTGACGTTTCGCGCCCGCGTGACGTCACCATTCCGCGGTCGTCCGCTTACCTTATCTACCTTTTCGCGTCCGCCGCACCGTTTAAATGTCCCGATTTTCGCCATGATTTTCAACTCGACCGCTAGGTAGGTAGGCATTAGGCGTTAGGCGATAGGATCTGTAGGTACCCGGTTCGAACCCTGCCCGTGCGGTTCGACGTTTGTTGCGTAGCCATTGTTGTTGTACTGCCGCCGTTGAATTGCTCAGCCGCCGACGAACGACGCCATCGGGAACATTCGAATTTCTTTTTTTTTTTTTCGCTCCGATTTTTTTTTTTTTTTTCCGCTAAAGTTGCAACTTTTTTTTTTTTAAGTTTTAACAAATTTAAATGCGATTTCTATTTGTTTCCGTTATATAAAAGCAATTGAAGACCTGGTACGTTTTTAATTGTGCTTTAAAATTATTACGTTAACTTTGATACGATTTATTTTTACAAATGGTCGTATGTTTTCATTATACTTTTCTTATTGGAATGGAATTCAACGTCATTGGTGCTAATGATACTGTTCAGAATAAAATGGTGCGTATTACATTCAACTTCAACTAAGCTTTTATTGTGACTTTAAACAACGTTAAATGATTGTTTTCATTCCTAATAGTACGTTCAAAGGTAATGAATTAAAAAATACTCAAACACCGGTACATTTTCAACCGTAGGTGGACACTCTGATAGTATTCGTCAATATACAATACATAGGAAGTATTCAATGTGATTGAACGAAATAACACTTTTGAAAACATATATGGATTTCTAATCAGATAAAATGGTATGTATTTCATTTTTTTATTCGTAATATTATTCAGCTATACTCTAAATGTGTTTGTAAAATATTTAAAACACATAATAAATTTTAATTGTTATAGGGAAAGAGCGTTGTTGACTGGAATTTTATAGTTAAATACGTATGGCTGTACCTAATGACTGTAACTTTCTGACATTTGTTGCGTAGTAATTGTTGTGCTGCCGCCGCCGAAATGTATAGCCGCCGTCAATGTCTGATATATCGGAATCGATTTGTTTTTTTTTTTTCGTTTAAGTTTTAACTTATTAACAAATATATACGTGACTTCTATTTGTTTTCGTTATATAATTACACACAGCTAAAAAGCAATGAAAACCTGGTATGTTTTTAATTGTGCTTTTAAATTATTACATTAAATTTGATAAGATTTATTTTTCCAAATAGCCGTATGTTTTCATTATACTATTCTTATTGGAATGGAATTCAAAGTCATTGGTGCTAATGATACTATTCAAAATAAAATGGTACGTATTACATTCAACTTCAACTTAGCTTTTATTTTGTCTTTAATCAACGTTAAATTATTGTTTTCATTCCTAATAGTAGGTTAAAGGGTAATCAAACATGGGTACCATAATCGGAGATTTGATTGATTATTTGATAATAATACTTGATTTTTTTCAACTGTAGGTTGAGAATCTGATTGTATTTGTCGGTATACATTGTTGACTGGAAAGGATTGTGAACGAAATGTCACTTTTAAAAACATGTAGAGATGGTATGTATTACATTTTTAGATTGTATTATTATTCAACTATACTCGGAATGTGTTTTTATAATATTTTAAATACATTATTAATTTGGAATTGTTTTATCAAAAATTATAAGGAGAGAGCTTTGTAGTGCACTATGCATATTATAATCTAATACTAATATATGCATATTACAGTTGACTGGAATGCTATAATTCAATGCGAATGACTGTACCTAATGACTGTAATGATACTATTGAAGAGACCCACAGATATAAAAATAAGAAAACATGGTATGTATTACATCTTTTAAATGCGTTGAATGTGTTTTTAAAGTATGATGTATGATAAGAATCTTATAGTTTTAATCTTTACACTTGGTGTTACTTTTTTGATATTATAGAAATATGAAAACAGAATTGAATTAAATTTTTAATACTATTTTTCAATTATATGCTGTTAAATACATTTATTTTGATTTTTTTTACCAAAAACTATAGAGAGCTATTGGAAGTTTTCAGTATATTTTGTTGACTACAAAGGAAAAATTCAAATTATTGATAAAATGTTGCTAAAAAAACAAACGCAACATAGGTAATATTGTTCTCATAACACAGCTGTTACAGCTGTATTACCAAAAAATATAGTGAGGAGATGGCTAATCGGATGTTTTCATTGTACAATTTCTGATATGATATGATAAAAAACGCACACAGTTTTAAAACAATGAAAAACAGGTAAGTCTTTAAATTATGTTTATTACACACATTCAATTTGATATACTTTTCCAAATATTATAGGAAGATAGCTGTTGTATGTTTTCATTATTCTTTTTTCTTTGGAAAATGGAATGGAATTCAATAGCATTAGTTCTATCCAAACCAAACACAGAATTAAAATAACGAAAACCTGCTATGTATTTTTATTCATTTTGTCATAAAATATTAATAGGAGAGCTATCAGATGTGTCCATTGATTTTTGTCGAAAGGGAAGGAATGTTATTGTTCACAAAAAGTCTTCTCTTTTGACTATTATTTAATTGTGTCTTTAAATTATGTGTTAAATAATTATAAATTTGTTTTTTAATAATATGTAAAATACAATTTGATATATTTTTCCAAGTATATAAGTTGTATTTTTTTTTCATACTTTTTTTATTGGAATGGA
This sequence comes from Sipha maydis, assembly GCA_034509805.1. Classification (NCBI taxonomy): domain Eukaryota; kingdom Metazoa; phylum Arthropoda; class Insecta; order Hemiptera; family Aphididae; genus Sipha; species Sipha maydis. The sequence goes on from JASXSY010000619.1 coordinate 9,988, forward strand.
ATGGAATTCAATGTCAATGGTGCTAACGACAATAATAAACAATGTAAACAATATTACCCTTTTTTAATTCTCTTATTCCACTATGCTGTAAATGTGTCTTTTCAAAATATCTTAAACTATACTGTGTACTTTGCTCATAGTGGGTTGCAGATTATGGATTGACAAATGCTTGAACATGAGTATAGTAATATTGTACCTAAGAGTTTGGTTATTATTACACTTCTCTTATCCTAATATACTATTAAAATATTATTGTCTTAGTATAGTTTATATTGATTAAACCCTATCTTAGTGGAACGTTATATGATAATAAAAATATAAGTATACAATGATTATGTTATACACTGTGTTAGTATTACTATCGGAATAGTGTTCTTTTATTCATACACTATACTCAAAGTTGTCTAATATAAGTTTTTTAAGCATATAAGTTTAGAACAACACATATATCAGTCTTCTTTCTTTGAACTGACTACTGTAAATATACTGCATTTGATAATTTTTTAACTTTAAACATTCCATCTGTCATAAATGAGCCATTATGAGTCATTTATGAATAAATTGTATTTAACATATTTCTAATAAAAGAGTCCCTTCAATATGCTATAGGATTCTTACAGAAATAAACTCAAAAAATGTTTATATTTATGCTTTACTGAATTGGAACTGAAAAATTCTTACACTATTACTACTAACACCAATGTTCATTATTGTGCAATAAACATTTATCATTAAGTATTCGCTTATTACAAGATCTATCTACATATCAATGCTTATTTCTTTATAAATGTTATTTAAATGAAATGTATTTATTTTTTCTCATTTAATTATTGTTGATTGAACTAAACATTGATTGATAATTAGAAATCAATCATGTTATAAATGTTTTAAATTGTGATATTAGCATTAAATTATGTTTAATTATTCCTTTTTTTTTAAATGAGCCATTTTTTTAAAAGCTATACATTTTCGATGTGTTTTTAAATCATATTAAAATGTATAACTTTTTTTCCCTTCGATATGGTATTGGTTTATTTCAGGGGAATACACTTATAATATTAGTTAGTTATATTAACTTTTTTACGATTAAAAACATTTGTTGAAGCAATTCAAATAAATTACACAACAATGTAGGTACCCTTAACGATTACATTCAATATTTTGATTCCAATTTTCTACAGTCAAAATTACGATTTACAATTTTTACTCATTGTGGACTTCTTTGATGAATATATATAATAAAATCCTAAAAAAAATTGTGCAAGCAGTGACTGCTAGATAGCGAACGCTGTTGACGCCGAAGGCGTCTCAGTTTTCCACCCGTACGTGTTATCAAAAGTAATAATTATCACAGGATTCATAACCGTGGTATATTGTAATTCTGCATAAAAATGTTTTGAATTATAAATTATTTATAAGTAATTATTAATTAATATTAATATAATAATTAAGCGAATTACACCCTCAGCGAGGCACACAGAAGCTAGTCTATTATATAAAAAAATAACTCGCGCTCCCATTGGTCGACGGTTTTTTTTATTCCGCAGGAGCTTTTTCCCTTTTTCATCGGTCGCTTCCCGTTGCCTTTTACCTCCTCTATCCGTTTCGGCCGTCCTTTGAATTTTCCGACGAGCCGTTTTCCCGATTCGACCGGATGAAAAACCCATATATATATCGTTCTAAGCACCTAGCCAATCGCGGCGATCGGTACCTGTTTCCCTCGCTCCTCCGTGACGTTTCACCCCGCGTGACGTCACTATTCTGCGGTCGTCCGCTTACCTTATCTACCTTTTCGCGTCCGCCGGACCGTTTAAATGTCCCGATTTTCGCCATGATTTACAATTCGACCGTTAGGTAGGCAGGCATTAGGCGTTAGGCGATAGGATCTGTAGGTACCCGGTTCGAACCCTGCCCGTACTGTTCGACGTTTGTTGCGCAGTAATCGTTGATTTGTACAGCCGCCGACAAACAATGCAATCGGGAACATCTGATTTCTTTTTTTTTTTTCGTTAAAGTTTCAACTTTTTTTTTTTTAAGTTTTTACAAATTTAAATTTGTTTCCGTTATATAAAAGCAATGGAAGACCTGGTACGTTTTTAATTGTGCTCTAAAATTATTACGTTAACTTTGATACGATTTATATTTACAAATGGCCGTATGTTTTCATTATACTTTTCTTATTGGAATGGAATTCAAAGTCATTGGTGCTAATGATACTGTTCAAAATAAAATGGTGCGTATTACATTCAACTTCAACTAAGCTTTTATTGTGCCTTTAAACTACGTTAAAGCATTGTTTTCATTCCAAATAGTACGTTCAAAGGTAATGAATTATAAAATACTCAAACACGGGTACATTTTCAACAGTAGGTTGACAATCTGATAGTATTCGTCAATATACAATACATAGGAAAGATACAATGTGATTGAACGAAATAACACTTTTGAAAACATACATGGATTTCTAATCAGATAAAATGGTATTTCATTTTTTTATTCGTATTATTATTCAGCTATACTCTAAATGTGTTTGTAAAATATTTTAAACACATAATAAATTTTAATTGTTATAGGGAAAGAGCTTTGTTGACTGGAATTTTATAGTTAAATACGTATGGCTGTACCTAATGACTGTAACTTTCTGACATTTGTTGCGTAGTAATTGTTGTGCTGCCGCCGCCGAAATGTATAGCCGCCGTCAATGTCTGATATATCAGAATCGATTTGTTTTTTTTTTTCGTTTAAGTTTTAACTTATTAACAAATATATATGTGACTTCTATTTGTTTTCGTTATATAATTACACACAGCTAAAATGCAATGAAAACCTGGTATGTTTTAATTGTGCTTTTAAATTATTACGTTAAATTTGATATGATTTATTTTTCTAAATAGCCGTATATTTTCATTATACTTTTCTTATTGGAATGGAATTCAATGTCATTGGTGCTAATGATACTATTCAAAATAAAATGGTACGTATTACATTCAACTTCAACTTAGCTTAAATTGTAACTTTAAACAACGATAAATGATTGTTTTCATAGTTAATTTAGGTAAACGGGTAATCAAACATGGGTACCATAATCGGAGATTTGATTGATTATTTGATAATAATACTTGATTTTTTTCAACTGTAGGTTGAGAATCAGATAGTATTTGTCGGTATACATTGTTGACTGGAAAGGATTGTGAACGAAATGACACTTTTAAAAACATGTAGAGAAGGTATGTATTATATTTTTAGATTGTATTATTATTCAAATATACTCGGAATGTGTTTTTATAATATTTTAAATACATCATTAATTTGGAATTGTTTTATCAAAAATTATAGGGAAAGAGCTTTGTTGTGTACTATGCATATTATAATTTAATAATAATATATGCATATTACAGTTGACTGGAATGCAATAATTCAATGTAAATGACTTTACGTAATGATTGTAATGATACAATTGAAGAGACCCTCAGATATAAAAATAAGAAAACATGGTATGTATTACATTTTCTAAATGCATTTAATGTGTTTTTAAAATATGATGTAGGAGAAGAATCTTATAGTTTTAATCTTTACATTTGGTGTTACTTTTTCGATATTATAGAATTATGAAAACAGAATTGAATTACATTTTTAATACTATTTTTCAATTATTTGCTTTAAATATGGTAATAAAATATGTTAAATACATTTAATTTAATTTTTTATATTTTATATATTTATATTATAGAGAGCTATAGGAAGTTTTCAATATATTTTGTTGACTGCAAAGGAAAAATTCAAATTATTGACAAAATGTTGCTGAAAAAACAAACACAACATAGGTAATATTGTAAGGAGATGGCTAATCAGATTTTTCATTGTACAATTTCTGATATGATTTTATGAAAAACACACACAGCTTTAAAACAATGAAAACCTGGTATGTATATAATTGTGTCTTTATATTATGATAATTACACACATTGGATTTTTTTTTTTTTTTTTTTTTTTTATTTAAGAAAATTTACAATCTATATACAATTTATATAATAAGTAAATATGATGATTTGAAAATTACAGGACGTGAAAAACTTGAGGGAAGGGAGTGTCCAATGACACTACTTCCAATTTAAACTTGGTGGGGAGGTAACTTTATAATAATAGCACTAGGCATTATTTAGTAAATCGCGCGGCCATTTGCGATTGAGGCGACGAGGGGGGTTATCAGGTATTGTGCAAGAAGAGAGTTTAGATATGAGTGGGTTTGGATGGTTAAAGGTATTTTTATGAAATTTTTTATAATGATAAGAGGCAAGAGTGGATATTGATGGTATGTTAAGATCGTGATGTAGGGTGCGGTTGCTGACGTACCAGGGAGCATTAGAGAGGACACGCAGAGATATTGATTGGAACGCTTGGAATTTGATTAGGTTTGAATTTTTAGTGGTACCCCACAGTTGAATTCCGTAAGTCATTGCTGGACGTAATATTTGTTTATATATTAGTGTTTTGTTATTTAAAGAGATTTTGGAACGAAGAAGTGGTCTTAATTTGTGAAGTCTGAGGTTAAGGGAAGTTCTTTTAGCTTTGGTGTGATTTTTCCAAGTTAGTCTTTTGTCGAGAACGAGTCCTAGGTATTTTACGGAATCGACAATGGGAATTGTTTGGTTGTTTATGTAAACTGGAGGAATTGTAGTAGGCCTGAGGGTAAAAGTGATGTGAGTGGATTTATTTTCATTAACTTTAATTTTCCATAAGCTGAACCAATCTTGTAGTTGAGTTAGGTGGTCTTGGAGGTTGTTTGTAGTGGTGGCTATTTCGGAGTTGGTTGATATTATGGCTGTGTCATCGGCAAAGGTAGCTAGAGTAGTGTTGATAGATTGAGGTAGATCTGCTGTATATATATTATAGAGAGTCGGGGAAAGAATATTGCCTTGAGGTACGCCTGCTTTAATAGGATGTGGATCAGAAGTTTCGTCTTCACATCTTACTGAAAAGGTACGGTTTGATAGGAAGGATTTGAGTAAGAGGAATAACGGAGTGGGTAAAAATAATAATTTGAACAGAAGTCCTTCATGCCAGACCCGATCAAACGCCTGAGCAACATCAAGAAAAACCCCAGAACAAAATTCTTTTTGTTCCAGAGATGAGGCAATAGTGTCGATTAGTCTGTGAAATTGGTGAAGAGAGGAGTGTTTACTCCTAAAGCCGAATTGAGCGTTTGGAATACTTTGTTTCTCGTTAAGTATCGGATAAATTCTTTTTAATATGATTTTTTCTAAAATTTTTGAGAAAGTAGGAAGTAAGCTAATAGGCCTATATGAGGAGGGTTGGTCAGGAGGTTTTCCTGGCTTGTAGATTAGGATGATAACTGAGTGTTTCCAGGTGGGAGGGATATATGATAGACGAAGAATGCTATTGTAAATATAAGTGAGAAGAAGGATTGCTTTCTTAGGCAGGTATTTAGCAATAGTATTAGTTATCAGGTCGTGGCCTGGGGATTTATTATTTTTTAAGTTTTTAATGATATTTAGGACTTCAGAAGGGGAGGTATGTTTTGTAGGAAGACACATTGGGAGAGTGTTTAGAAGTGATGCTTCAATATTAGAATAGTGGCTTCTATTAGAGAAAGTTTGGATGTGGTGAGAATCTATTTTCAAGGTCTGATGCGAATAAGTTTGCTTTGTCAGTATTTGACGAGGCTAGGGAGTTGTCGGGGTACCGTAGGGGAGGTATCTTAATTTTTTCCTTTAGGATATTTTTAGAGGCTTTCCAAAGAGAGTTGTCTGTATTAGAGAGAGATTCCAAGTAGTTGTGAAATTTGTCAGAATTATGTTTTCGAAGAATATTTTTTAAGGAGTTATTGAGAGAGTTGAAATACTTTTTGTCACTCGGCAGGTGTGTTCTTTGCCATATACGGCGGGCTCGACGCTTTTCTGTAATGAGTTGTATTATGTGTGAGGGTAAGACATTGGTTGTGTGAGTGGTGGGTGAGTTGTTTTTAGAAGCATCGAGTGCAGCCTGTTGTATGATATTTGTGAAGGAGTGTACTGCAGTATCTACGTCAGATGGGATCTTTAAGGAGATGTTGAGGGTGATGGCATTTTCTATAGTTTGACTAAATTTTTTCCAGTTTGTTTTGCCCGGAGTGATAGATGGGTAGTTTTTGTAGCAGTTGAAGTATCGTTTAGAGTGAGTAATATTGGTGTGTGGTCAGAAGAGAGGTCTGAGGAATTGGTAATAGTGTACTTTATGTGGCTAGGGAGCGTCAGTGATAAAAAAGTCTAGAACGTCGGGACGTCTATTGGCATGTGAGGGCCAATATGTAGGGTGGGGAGGAGATATTATTTTAAGATTGTGATCGAGGATAAATCTGTTGAGGGTTCGACCTCTAGTATTAGGTTGACTAAAACCCCACTGGGGATGTTTGGCGTTGAAGTCCCCACCTACCAGGAAGTGAGTACCGAGGGAATTAAAGAAGTGCTCGAAATCATTGGGATTTAATTTAGTGCCTGGACGTATGTAGGTCGATGAGATAGTGGTAGGAATATGATTTAATGTTAGGGAGATGTTAGTGGACTGTATGACGTTATTTTGATATGTGGGAAGAAAGGTATGTTTAATATTTGACTTTAATAATATTGCAGAACCCGCGTGGGAAGAGCCATCGGGATGGTTACATTGATATGTGGTATATCCAGGAATGTTAAAGGAAGAGTTTGGTGTCAGGTGTGCTTCACAGATGAGTAAAATATCAATGGAGTTTATAGAGAGGAAGGCATGAAGTTCGTTTTTTTGACGCACTAGTCCATTGGCATTCCATTGAAGGATTGAGATAGAGTGAGGAATATTATTTTGCCTATTTATCATTAGACAAAATTAGTTTTTCAATGAGAGTAGTGAGTAGAGAGATCAGTGGATTAATGGTGGATTGGAAGTTTTGGAGAAAGAGCGCCATTTGGTGGGCTAAGTGGTCAGGATTTTGGGATGCTTTGGTGGGGATGTCTTGGCTCGGTAAATCGGTTGTTGTAGCTTGAGCATAAGATTTTTTGGGTTGGGTGCTCATATTGGAAGTAGTGTTTACACTAGTGAATTTTACATTAGAGGGTATTTCTTTCAGGTTAGCTTGAGTTGGGTTTGACCTCTTGAGATGGTGGACAGCTTGAATTTTTTTGAACACAGGGCATCCTCTGTAATTGGCTGGGTGGGCACCACTACATAGTGCGCATATTGCTGGTTGGTCAGCCGGTTTTACACAGCTTTCAGACGCGTGAGCGTCTCCACAGCGTACACACTTTGGCGGGTGGTTGCAGTATGATTTTGTATGGCCGAAGCCTTGGCAACGGAGACATTGGATTGGTTGGTTGTTTGGTCGGGGCTCTTCAATTTTTATCTTAGTATAGTAAAGGTGGTCAATTTTAAAGACATCTTTGTTGTTGATATCAGGCTCCAAATCGACGAAAAAGAGCGGGAGAGGTTGTTTCGTGATTCTATGTAAAACATTTGTGATGTTACGAGGCATGTGCCCGAGAGCTAAGAGTTCTTTCTCTATTATTTATATTATTATTTATATTGTTGTACATTATCTTCATATATTCTTTTATGTATTATATTTTTATATGTATTTCTCTTCTGTGTTCTGTCTTTCATAAATTATTTATATTGTTGTACATTATCTTCATATATTCTTTTATGTATTATATTTTTATATGTATTTCTCTTCTGTAAACTTTACTTATATTCTCTGATTATAAGAAACTTCCACATTCTTTCATAAAATATTTATATTGTTATACGTTGTCTTCATGTATTCTTTTATGGATTACTTATGTATTATATTTTTATTTGTACCTTAACATTAAATTATGTTTAAATATTATACACTTTTTGATTGTGCCAAACTTTTAAAAAGCAATACATTTTTAAATCATATTAAAATGTTTTACTTTTATTCCCTTCAAAATGCTATTGGTTTATTACAGCAGAAGACTCTTATAATAATTTTATAATCATAAGGAGATATTTTATTCTATAATTAAAATATCAAGATCTATATGTATATTAATACTCTTTTTAATTCTATTCCATCTATTCAATCATTATTATTGCCCTCTGCTGTTTGATTGTTTTACTTTTTTACATGGTTATATATGTTTGACACATGTCAATTGAGAATATGGTACTGTAGTACTAATAATGAAACGATTCGGTTGATATATAAACTTTTTTACAATAAAATACAATTGTTAGTGCTCTTTAAATAAATTATACAATGTAGGTACCCTTAACGGTTATATTCAATATTATGATTTCAATTTTCTACAGTAATGTATTACAAATAACAATTCTTACTCATTGTGGACTACTTTAATAAATACAA
>JASXSY010000620.1:0-328387 GCA_034509805.1 Sipha maydis
CGATTTCCAGGTAATGGCCAATGGTGCTTTAGAAATGTTCGTTGATGCTGTGGTGGTGGTGATAGTGGGCCGAATCGTGTTCTGATAGACGATTGGCAGTGGCCAGCTGTCTACCGTAACCGCCTGCAAAAGCTGCCTGTACAATTCTTCACCACCAGTGGCAGTCCAAGTTATAGTCAATTTATGGTAGGATTGATGAATATGGCGGTGGTACGAAAATGTACCTATGGTTGAATATGCGGTGACAACGGTACTTTCGATATTTTCCGTTATAACGTTCACTTGCACCATGTTTTTGTAGAGAATAGCTGGTGCGAAAAACATAGCGGTTTTTGACCTTGGCCATTTTACTCGTTTGGTCGCTAACTGCGACGATCTCTGAGCAACGTATCGCTCAAGGTACTGGAAAATTGTGATCTGTTTCGGCCACTTGAATGAGTGGCTGATCGAGTTAGGGGTCGCTGGCCGCACACCTAACGTAGTAACCCGCGTGGAGACGGAATTATTCGGTTCAGACACCACAGTCAAAAAATTAGTCAATGACTGCGCGTCCAGCGTAATGGCACGCGCGGAACCAACGTTTTCTGCTTCGGATAGTGTAGTCCGGCAAACAGGAGATGGCTGCGCGTCCAGCGTAATGGCACGCGTGGAACCAACGTCTTCTGCTCCGGAGGATTCGGCCGGGCGGGTGACCGTCGGACACGAATCCGACAAGGTGGCCAGCAGTGGTCGGCCGCTCAGTTGTTGAGCAACACCAGCTGTCCGGATGCGGTTCACTTTACTGCGAATCCGTTGGCAGGGGTGCTTTAAAAACTTCTTTACGGCCTTGGCCATCCCAACGATCGCATTATCTTTCTCGATGTTCACGACAGCTGTGGGTTGAACCGTACATGGTTTTACCACACTGACTTCACGTTCAAATGACCCGCATCGACGGTGCCAAATGTTCATGCATTCTGCAAAATAAAGAAAATAAATACGGTTAGTTTAATTGGTATTAAAACATTAGTGGCGTGCGGTAACAACTGCGTTTACTTACTGATGCAGCCTACAGCTTTTGACCATGGCCACTTGAACTGTCTGCATTTTTCACATTTATGGGTCAATTTTATCGTTTTTACTAAAACGTGTTCGCATGGCGGCCTAAAAATGAAAGCATGAAAAGTGTGTTCTATTAGATTAAAGAACTCTTACATATTAGAACTCTGCACGGTCCGTTAGACCAGACCAGACAGATAAATCTTAACCAAGACCAAGATCAGACCGAACCAATGGAATAAAAAATGAAACCAAACCGGACAGTATCATTTAGAATGTACTAGAAAAGACCGAGACCGAACCGATATTCAAAAATAAAATCGATTGTTAAGAAATGATTACAAAGCAGACTATACCTCACTTGAACATATATTTTCTATAAGATTAATCTAGAATAGTTTTTTAAATTAGATATTTGACTCTTTTATTTTTCATTTAAGTTTCTAAATATATTAATTTCAAAATTCTATATTAAACATAATTTGTTTTGAAGTTTTAAAAATCCAACTATAACCCTTCAATAAGTTATGTAAAATAATTGTATAAGTACTAGCTTGTATATTTTCTCGTATGGATTGAGAATATTTAGTTTAAAATAATTTACTAAATAATTACTTACTGAGTGGGGATTGTGTTAATGATCTTAAATTTTCATTTACGACATCAATACATTAAATTAAATGTTCAAAATAAAATATAAAACCATATAATTATAAAATTTCACAATGTATATTGTATACAATTGGAAATAATACAGATGTCAAAGAAAACAATTCACAATTATTAATTCAAATTCTATTTCTGGATCTATATTCTATAATAAGTAAATATTATGTCACCAATAAAACCATACAGAAACGCGAAGAGTTAATTTGGTGTCGTAAAACATTATAATTCGAGTTAAAATAATATACTAGAACGAGTATGGTGTGTTTTATTTTACTATGTTATGTATATATGTAAAATCGCATTAAATTGTCGCATCAAAATTAACACCATTATTATCTTATTGAACTGAAGGTGGATGGTCCAAAACAAGCTGGACTGATATTTTTTTTAGAAAAAAGTACCGGACCGGACCGGACCACATTAAATTGAAAAACACAAAATCCGAAAAAGATCATATCGTGTCTAGACCATGCAGAGCTCTACTAGACATCATCACAATTATAGTATACAATTTAATTATTTACTAAATTACATAATTTAGATGCATACTTATGAACACAGTAAATGATTCAATTTAAATTATTTATAATTACAATTATCATTTTTGTTTAAAAATGGCAAAATCAATTTGGGTGAAATTAAAATTGCTAAAAAACGTTTCTATTTGTGATGGCAGTGGCACCCACACGTTTTCTGTGAACCAGTGCAGTTATAATTATAGGGCACCCATATTTATTTCCGTTTAAATTCAAAAAAACATAATTTTCAAATGCTAACTTATAATTTCTGATTCATTAATACCTAAAGTTTATTAATTTCTCATGTTTTCTTTGAATAAATCTAAAATTATATAAAATCCATTGCTCCAAAGTGGGTTTCTCAAATATACATAAACCCTGAGATCCACGCGAAACCAGTGAAATTGTATTACTTAATACCCTACGTGAGCGTCATTAAGTGATAAAATTTACTAAAACTAAAAAAATAATTCTTTAAAATTCAAGTTACCAAAAGAAACCATTAATAGTTATTTTAAATTTTAATTATTTTAACTTTTAGTAGGCATTAGTACCTATTAAAGTTGTTACATGGTTCAAATATTATAATTTATAGATATAGAAAATATAGTGAATGCATTTAATTAATTTTAACTTTAATGCGAGATTCCAATAAACAGTTTTTACGTAACTCGTAAATTTGTATTGTAATATAAATTAAATTAATTTTTACTCAAAAAAGAAGTATAAAATAATGTTTCTCATATATTAATTTTACGCTGTTTTAATATTTAAATTTATTTAATTAAATTGTTTAAATGATATACTATTATTTTTAATAATTATTAGATGTATAAAATGTATCTTAGTTATAAATAATATAAAATATTATATTATTGTATGAAAATTTAAAATTTATTAAAATGAATGAAAATGAACAAAGAATGAATATAGGTACTAAATTAATAGAAAAACTTTTGAAATATATTTATTTAAACATCGTATGTGCTAATCAAAACTAATATTCGGTTAATTAATTTTCAAATACAGTGCAATCAGTGTTGGGCACAGATAATTTAATATTTATCTAGATAAAGATAAAATATTGAACAATAAATATTTCGATAACAAAAAAAAAAATTAATTAACTGTTTTAATTTTTTTTTATTAACTATGTATAATATATATATATGTAACATACACAATAATTAATTTTAATAAACTGTAACTACTAGAACTGAAGTAAATTAAAGATAAGTATTGTATAAAATAAATTATAATATTTTATGAGTTAAATGATTGTTTAATGTAGATAATAATCTTATGTGACTAAATTAAAAATTTTTTGTTTCATTTAAAATGAAACAAAAAAAAAAAACATTTTTGTCCACTAATCTTAGGACAATATTGACATTAGTCTGTCATATGTATACCATAATCTTTCACGATATTAAAACATTTTCTATCGAATATATAACACATCATTTCATTTATCTGTTCCAGTAGCTCAATACGATTTGTTCATCTTCTTCACATAATTTTTATTTTTTATGTTTTAATTGAATTACTAATTTGTCCATGGTTAAATAGTAAACTAAAATTAACCAATAAGTTATAACTCTGTAATGATTAATGAATGACCACTGAAAAATGACAACAGATGGAGGGAAAAGAATGACAACTGTAGTAGGGGGGAGGTGGTTTGATTACTGTGTACCTACTGAGTAGTAATGTCACACAACAAATAACAACATATACTAATACAAATAATATTTATGACTGTAGAATGGATTAAATTAAAAATGTTTTCCGTCTTATAACAACTTATTAGTTATTATAGATTAGACTATAATGGTTTTTAATTATTTTATTATTGCGAGTAATATAGAATCACTAAAAATGTATTTATCTAGATAAATTCCTTTAGATAGCTAACACCTTTATTTATCTAAGGTAGTGGTCCTCACCAAGATTATAGAAAGGGTCAAATTTAATTTTTTTAAATTACTTGCGGGCTGCATACATTTTTAATGATAACAATTAAAAATATATAATTTAATTTTAGTACGGGCCGCGCTAAATTTGTTAAAGGGCCGTATGCGGCCCGCGAGCCGCTTAGTGAGGACCGCTGATTTAAGGTAATACAACATATAATTATTTCTTCAACTATCTAGATAAGATATAATAATTTTTTTTTTTTTTTTTCATTATATTATAATTAATTATTTATCTAGATAATGTCAAACAGCAAGTTCAATACACAACTTGAATCTAGTTCTATGTTGTACATACAACAACGACTTCTATATTATCTAGACTCCATTTCAGAAACACAGAAAAGTTGAACTGTGTTTATATTTTACAAAATGCAATTTTCGAACAATGGTATAATAACATTTTAAATGAATACTTACGATTCCATATCAAAAAATCTGTCCATAGTAGTTCTTGATATATTTCTTTAGACCGTGCGAATGTTTTATGTTCAAGGCTAAAATAGGAGTGAAGTATCGAAAGAATAACAAACAATATAATTAATCCGTTGCTGCGGACAGTTTTGCGGATGTTGACTATCGATAATATTTTAATTTTAACCAAACACTAAAATATTATTCAGGTTTAATTTATTTGGAAAGATTAAATCGGTTTTTATACTTTCTTCAACCCTTTTTTAGACACTTATTTAAATTTTTAGAATCAATTTATCCTATATTATTAATTATTTAAACATTATACTGCTGTTAACATCAAGTTTGGACAACAGATATTTTGACATGATAATGATTCATTATGTGGGCTTGGAAGTCTAGCAAGAACTGGAATCTATGGAATTGAAGAAAATAAGTACTATGGTTCAGTGTTATTTGATTTTCTTAAAAAAGAATTTGGCGTACTACAGGATAGATAAAATCAGTTCCAAACCAAATAAATCATTATGTACTTAATTGTATTATTGGTATATAATGAAAAATATATTTACTATAAAAATATATAAATTAAAACTAATATTGTTGGGATTCTAAATGAGTCAATGTACACGAAGAAAACACTTTTTCTCCGATTATAGAGGAGAAATTTAATGCAGATAGACCAAAAGAGAAATAAAAATTCTCCTTGTTTTGATAGGCTTATATTAATTTTGAAAAAATAATTGTATTCATTAGTCTATTTTCTTGGATTGCTCGGAAATAAATTAACGATTTTATTTTTAGGTAATGATAGATAGTGTAAGTTTATATCTTTCTCAAAATAAAATTATACTTGACTTAGTTGTAAATAGCATTGAAATGAAAAATAGAAGTATCCACTTCTGAAAAATCTTAGAAAAGAGAAATACAAATCAAATCTAGTTTTCAAAATTTAAATCGAGCTACTGAAAGTATGTTTAATTTTATTTTGCTTATCGAGCTAAATGTATGAAAAAAATGGTTTCTCCAGCCACCTTAACTCTCATTATTATGACCTTTTTCTGTAGAAATAACTCTTATTCCTCACTAAATATTCTACAATGGAAAGTTTGAATTCACTCTGCGAGGAGTATTTCTCTACAGAGTATTCTTGCTCACAGAAAATGCTTTGTTGCGATACTTTCTGAAACAAAGCTACTTCCTACTCGCCTGTTTAATACTCCACAATTTTATATTTTTAGATGTGATCCCAACAACGGTTATGTTGGGCTTTGCTATTGCTGTTCATTGTCCCTTCGAAACTATAATGATTTATCTTGATCTCGTTATTAATAATTGCTTCATAGAAAAAAAATCAACATTGATGGCGTTAAATTATTAAAATACAATTCTTCCCTTTCTATTTGATCCTCTTACATCCCCGGCAACACTCGCATTCCTATCGATCTATGACACATATTATTTAATTTGGCATCCCCATCTTCTTTAATTTGCGGTGATTTCAATTCCTTTTCTAATTCAATTCTCCGTCCTGGGCACAAGGGCGTATACAAGGGGGGGATAGGGGCGATCGCCCCCCTCTGGACATTGTTGAATGTATTTACAATAATTAATGTTATGGATTATTAAAGTGGGTAAAAATTAGAAGTTTAAGCAAGCGAAACGATCGAAAAATTTTGATCCGCCAATTTATTTATAATCTGTACACTGTCGAAAAGAACCTATGATTTGAGTTCAAATTTCGCCCCTCCCCCTGAAAGAAGAGCTGAATACGCCCCTGCCTGGGCATGGCCATATTCAGGAGGGCAGAGTGGTAAATTGCCCTTCCCCTTGTGGAATTTATTATAATTGTATTAAATGTTTTTTTTTCTAAGTATTGTATTTTATACTGTCGATTTATCGGTGGAAATTTAGTTGAAGTTTATTATAGGATATTCTCTAAAATCTGTTTTTAAACGAACGCTAAAAGATTCCTTGGTTTGACAGATAATGACATTACATAATACGCAGAAACCTGAATGCAGTCTGCATTATAGAGTTGTTGTTAACCACTGGAGTTGTATTTTGTATAATACAAAACGATAAAATAATAATATGATTAATATGCTTATTTTCATCCACCTATCCCTCCAACACCCATTCAGCACTAAAATGGGGGGGCGGAATTTTACAAGTGCCCCGAGGCGTCTAATTTCTAAATACAACCCTGATTATTACTCATTACTCATGTAGATTTGACAAAATCGTTTATACTTTAATACACTTTTATGGTGTTTATAACTCACGGTTATGTGTGATAAAAAATTAAAAATTTTCAGACATTTAATTATTGATCTTCACTATATAAACGAGGCAATCGCGACAGCTCGGAGGATTATGTCATCACTATTATTATTGTGTGATAATAATAATTGATATTTGATAGACACTTAGAAAAAAATATACGGAAATTATTTTAACAAAAAAAAAAAACATTTAATATTATATATTATATAATATATTACAATAGGTAACTAATAACTATGATCAAATTGTGTATGTACCTAGTCTACATATTTACAGGCTACGAGCGAAAAAGAATATTGACGTTATTGAATTATACTATAAGTATTTTTTAACTACTGAGATTTGAAATATTTTTATGTTTAAATTCATTTGTTTCTGCAAACCGTTGTAATTATGCGGTGTCGTTTACTTATTTACCAAACAATACTATATTATTTACATACAAGTTACAATAATTTTAGTAAGTAGGTATCTAATGTGTCTTTCATGTCCAATGTACATATGTACAAATTTCCTGATCAAATATTTAATATGAGGTCTTTTTTTAAACTTATAATACTTGTGTTATATTTTATGGGGCCCTGAAAACTGTTCTTTAGTATTATGTTAATTAGAAACTACGGAGCTCTTTCAAACTTGCAAAACAAGCGCGAAGCCTTAGAAATATATAACATTTGCTTTTAGCGCTGGTCTTTCTTTTAAGAGAATAGTTTTACGTCGTGGATACATTAGAATAATTCAATTATTCAAAATATAATAAATTAATAATTTTAATTATTATTATTAATTAATTATTAATAATTCGATAATTATACAATATACCAGCTAGTAGGACTATGATATAATCCGGGTATGCGACGGCACCACTTAATAGTGTTAATTTAACGATGATTTATTTATAACGAATATTTAAAGTGATTTGCAAACCGTTTGATACGAATACATCTGTTATCTCATCAAATATAACACTATAATATTTAGCTAAATGTATTTCTAATTATATGAAAAATTTCTTGTTGACAACATTCAATAATCTCATTTTGAATTACATTAGGGCAAAATGAAGGATTTCGGTCAATGGGGGATATCGGTCACCGATGATTCAAGAAAACTTTTATTTTTAGAGTTATATAAACTTTGAGGAAAAATAAATATTGATATTGTAATTTATTATATAAGTTCCCAAGATTATCAAATAATTATTCATCCTCTAAATTGTGTAATAATTTCTTATTACATTTTAATCTCAATACCTATCAAATATCAATTATTATTATCACACAATAATAATAGTGATAATATAATCCTCCGAGCTGTCGCGATTGCCTCGTCTATTTAAGAACTGTTAGTAAGTAAACCATGATAAAACATGTTCACTAAATTCAAAGTCGGTTTATTAATCAGAATTGTATGGTTAACCGTATCAAATACCTTTTTTATGTCTTTGTAAACAATAATTAATTACCTGACCACAATTACCAAACGTATGAGATACAAGTATGTGGTTTAAAAACATTAAAAGTTTAGCATCGGTTAATCTCTTTTGACGAAGGTCATAATGCTCGATGATTATTGTATGTTTCAATACATCTTATATTTTTAGTTTAATTAGCTTTACAAATATAATTTAAGAACGTTTAACGTAGATTATGTTCTGTAATTAATAACACCTGCTCTATCACTAGCTTTTCAAATATGCGTAACATAATTAGATTTCCAAAATCTAGAGAAACCTTCTGTGCTAAATTACAAAGACAATAATTTGTAAACGGAGTATGATAAGGAATAGCGATAAGGGAGTAAAATCTGGGCCAAATGTAGGGTCAACTTTTAGCTGAACCTTCATCAAATATTTCACAAAGATAAAGTGAAAAATAGTTAGTATCGATTGAATTTAATGTATCAAGGGAATTATTTTGATTAGTAGAACTAGAACAAAGAATATAAATCGAAGAAAAATAGGTAAATAATAAATAAGAATAATAATAAAGAAGTATTCGATTAGTAAATTATTATCAGATATCACATTATTAAACTGCACAAAATCCAAGAGATTATTGTCGAATTTTAACTATTTGATATACTTCCAAAAGTATTTTGGATTAAGGGATATTTAAAATAAATATTATAAAAACTATGTACTATTATGGTTTTAACAGACAAAAATATTAAATTTAAAAAAACAAAATATGCTATAAGAATAAATAACAATTTTTAACAAAAATCGATTCCCACAATAACAAAGAAAATATGTCAATAAATCCAAATCTTTTTACAGAATTTAAATCCGATCATTCTAAGTAGACATAATTTTGTCAGGCTCTTAAGTCTAAATCATGAAATAAATACACCGCTTTAAACAGTTTTAAGCCATATTTCCTAATCAAATAAAACAATCGTAGTTTTACAGTGAAATATTACCTAATTTTAATTTATTTCTTAATTCTTAAACATTTTGATAATATAAAGTAAAACTATTACATTTATTATTAAAATATATTTATATTGTAAATAAGTATTTTAATTGGGATAGCATAACCTTCGAATGAAAATCAGTTCTTGTGTACTCTTCAGAGATATCCGTTGATGTATTTTTGAATTACTCGTAGTTATTTTCGCCAACACATGGTTTTAGGAGGAACACGAAGAGTAAACTTTTAATATACTCCCGTTGCATATTTGTCATATTTTTGGTTAGTCGAAAACGCCATTGAAATTGATTTCGAAGCATTTATTTAGCTCAAAGAATCGTATTAACATCAGTTGAAGACGATAATTCAATCAAAATTGGAGGTTTAAAATTGTAACTACCCAAGCGTATGCATTTATTGACGGAGTGTTTGAGTTTCACCGTATCGAATAAATTACTTATTATTACCTTAGCATTATAAACACAAACGTCATATTAATCAAATACATTGAATACTTAAATATTTTTTATATCATCTGACTCAGGAGTTTCATTAATAGTATCGTAGACAAATGAATTGGACTTTTGAGGTTCTTCAAGTTTAGAAACTTTATTTTTGAGTAACTCGACCTCTGAAGATAAGTTAGAATTATGTTTTATAACTTCAGAGTTGAATTATTAATAATTTCTTTAAATTAATTAATTGTTTTTCCAATGATAACATTTTTATGATAGAGTCTTTCAAAACCGAGTCTTGGAAGGAGATTAAATTCCTAACGACTTCATAGATATATTTTTTTTTATTAGTTGGCTATGTATGTATCTTGTTTTGATATAAGATTGGTTTGATGAGTTCATTGTCTATTTAAGTAATAGAAAATTGAATACAAATCATAAACTTTGTAGGTACTGCATACTATAAGATAATAAAACACGATAAGCGAACAAGTACGCAAGTGTTTAATGAACTACAGTACTAACTGTACTCTTTTAATAACTATTGACATATTTATGCAGACTTGGGTAAAATACTTTTTAAAAGTATTTAGAAAAAATACTGGAATACTTAGAAAAAATATTATTTCGAGTATGTATTCAAATACTTAATACAAATTGTATTCCGAATACACTATTAAGAATACTTCAGAAGTATTTTAAATACTTTTAAAATACTTCTAATTTTTCATACTTTAAAAATTAAAGACGTCATGGAAAATTGTAATTTTTATATTATATAACTGTGATAATTTATGATTTACAACAATAATAAATATCTGATATTATCTTATATAAGATACGTCAGAAAGTAATGAAATCATTTAAAAAAAAAGATGATTTAACATTTAAAAAGTATTCGGAATATTATATTCATTATAAAAGTATTCAAAATACTTTATTCAGTACATTAAAAAAAAGTATTTAAAAAGTATTCTGAATACAGAATTTGGAATATTACCCAAGTGTATATATATATTTATTTATGGATTATTTTTAAAAACTATGATCATTATTGTTAATCAATATATAATTCTATTTAACGAATTTTTCTATACTATGATTATTTTTTATTCCTCATGAGACTTCATTGTATGGAAGTAGTAATGGGCATATTGAAATTGCATAGATTATCCAAACAATCCGGATTATTGAATACCATTTTACAGCTCAATGACTCATTTTTATATTCATATAAATTTAATTAAGATTGTGCAGTAAAGATAAGTTAACTAGATATTCAATCATGATATCACTGTAATTACAATGACTTAAACCATAGAAGTACAAAATAAACACAATGTGATGAAATTTTACATGGTATTGGTGCATTATTAAAAAAGCTATTAATTCTTCTAATGAAGGAGCTTTGAATTATTGCTGTTCAAGACTATCATTTCTTTATAATAATTATATCATTTGCAAATTAATATAATAATGATAAAATATTTAAATCTTTTATATAAGTTATGTACACTATTTGGTCATTTACAATTAATTTAATGGAGCGTTGTGGCCGAATGAGATAAGATGCCTGCGTCTAACGCAAGTTAACGGTTCGAACCAGGCCATTAACGCTGTTCGGCTCCCTTGACAGGTGATATCAATTAATTTGTTGATTTTGTATAAAAATACATTATTATGAATTTATAAAACACCTTGAACTCTACACAATTTGTTAGACTTTAGGCCCAAAGCGAAACAAAAAATCGTCTGATAAATTAATGTAACCGTGTACTTATAGCCGTATTAGTAATAATCTTTATGCATTCGGTGCAACTAGTAAAATATTAATAATTTGATGAGTTAAATAAAATGTAGTAATTGCTTTTATATTTAATAAAAACAAAAGGTCATTTATAAACACGAAATAATTTGCATTTATTACTAAAATGCTCGAGTTGAATTTTTTTTTAATATTCAAGTTGATTCATGTTATATGTAATAATTATGAAAAATAACAATTTATGGATATAATTCAAATATGTAACAGTTTCGTTGTGGTATTGTTGAGTAAAATCAAATAGTAAGATAAAAAATAATTTTGTACAATATAGTTGTATTGCCTATCATCAACTGTAATTCAATATTTTTTGAACTTACATCGCTTAACCTAATAATACTAAAATTATTGTATTTAATAATTATAATTATACTGATCATCCAGTGGCCAAACAACCAAAGTAAATGGTGCCGTCTAACATTGGGGCCACAAGACCCAAAGGGGACCTTATCATAAACATGAATTTGGAGGGTATTTTTAATGCGAAAAAATTTAGTAGCGCATTTAATAATAAGTAATTAGTAAGAAATCTTTATTCAAAAAAATAATTTACCAATGCTTAAATAGTTATAGGGCCCCAAACTTACCTTACTATCGGGGCCCCAAGATTCTAGTTGCGTCACTATGCTCATCGATATTATTTTATTTAATATTACTGAAACTAAATATAGAAAACTGTAAATGTATTTCTTAAGTATGGACAAATGAACTTTAAAATGTATAAATCATCATAATCCATCATATGACATCATAAATCAGTAGATACATAATTTTATTGTAAAATATACGTTAACTAAAGTAATAATCATAGCATTATACTAATTATAACATTGGTAAGATTTTGTCTATTATCAATAACACTACATTGTTTT
Source organism: Sipha maydis (assembly GCA_034509805.1). NCBI lineage: Eukaryota > Metazoa > Arthropoda > Insecta > Hemiptera > Aphididae > Sipha > Sipha maydis. The sequence goes on from JASXSY010000620.1 coordinate 12,459, forward strand.
CTATTTCATATAATAGTAATGTATATTATTTATATATTGTATAATATCACACCACTATACTAATCAGAGTATTCGTATTTGTTATCGTATAATCTGAGAAAAAAAAGCCAATTCATAATAGTGTTTTTGAGATAAGACCACAGTTTATATTAAATCTATTCTGTGATTAGACGATTGAAACTGGTAACTTTCATTAATTAATAGTTATTATTTTACATTTATATTTCCGTAGTACCTTCACTGGATAGCCTCTATATCAGTGACGGTACCAGAGACGGGCCAGGTAGAGCTATGGCCCTATCTGAAAGGGTCGCTGTAAATTTAAATCAATATCTTCCTTCCCATTTTTCAGACTTTGGACTGGTAATATAATTGTATTCCTATTGGTATAGTTAAAAATATTGGTTTTGCTGTTTTGTTTATAATTATTAAATATATTATTAAAAATAAGTAAAAATGTATATAGTGAAAAAAATAGTATTATAAAAATTCGAATTAATATACTGGTAAAAACTTATAAGATAATATAAACCAGCCGACCGGAAGTCGGAATATCCCGGGCCGCAATTTACGTATATTTTAAATATACTCGGGCCACAATTTACGTATGTATAAAATATACTCGGGCCGCAATTTACACAGTATATAACTATGACCTTTTTTGCGGGACGCAATTTACCAACTCCGATCTGAAAATCACTGGGCTGGCCCTAGATATAAAAATATAATCATTTCTCATGAGCAAAATTATTTTTAAAGTTGTTTTGCTGTAATGTTATAATGATTTAGAATTAATTAAAACATAAAAATAATTAACTTATATTAACTATTATTTTTATTATTATTATTATTATTATTATTATTATTATTTTGCTGAAATCTCATATTTTGTTGTCCTATTCTATTTAATTTCATCAATTGTTCCAATTGTTCTATATTGCAACGGTTGGAGATCAACGTTACAATTTCTCAGTACAATAGAGATTAAAATATCATTGTTAAGTGAATTGGGAACAATACTTAAATAGCCATTAATAAATTAATTAATTTTTTCAAGTCCAACATATTTTGTTGAACTATAAATTTGTACAAAAAAAATGTATCATTAAATCTATGAGATATGTGTATAAAAATTATTGAACCTAAAATATGTGGATTCTGACAAAAATTTACGAAATATGCAAAATTATGCAACAACATTTTTGTATTTAAAATCTGTTGATACTATTAATTGAATTAATATTGAACTAGAATTTCAATATACACTTTTGAAATAAATATACAAATGCCTATAGTTTTAAGTTTTGTTCATAATAAACAACCCATTAAATAAGAACAGTGAAAATATCAACAAAATGTTTTATTAGTGAGTGATAACAGTTATACTTCTATAGTTTTATATAGACTTATATAAATAACTCAGTGATATAAAAACATCTTATAAGATTTAACCCTCTTGTCAAAAAAAATTAGGATTATTGCTTATTTCCATTTTTGATTATAATTATTACTGGAATAAAATATGAAAAATTAGACTGAATAAAACAAACACTAATTTCAGATCATTGGGTAATTTCACAATTAATGTATTAAACTTTGTACGTATATATAAGTTAATTTTACAGTCTTAAAGGAAGACGTATTTTTTTTTATTCCAATTCGTCCAATACTTGATTACTTTAAATACGATTCTTCTGATTGATTGATCACATGGAAAACCCATTAAGCCTTTTCTAGAGAAAACAACTATAAATTAATTACATTTTATAATTATTATCTTGTCTTAATAAAATAAAATAAATAGACCTTCTTAGCCTATAGTATAACGTAGTTAAGTCTTCGTCCTTTTTAATAACGAAAATGATCTTTCATTCTTGGTTTATTTTCATTTTTTCAACATTAGATCTTGTATCTTCAGTAAAAAATAGTGTTCTAAAAAAATTATAGGGGTGTTTTAATCCCCAGAACGCTCCTATAAATATGCTACGGTGCCCATAACCATAGGAAACGATTCGATAAAATACATCACTACTTGTTTTAGCAAATTTTTTCAACAATAAAAACAATCTTCCAAATCAATCCAAGATCGATATAAATTCTAACGGGAATCGTATACTACTCGAAGAAGATTTACGGCGACATCTATAGAGTTCACTGTAATGGTATTATGACTTTCAAGGACAATACTTTGAGACCGTCTTTGGTCTCTACCATTCATTTATTAATGTTATTGTTATTATTATTACTATTTTTTTTTTTTGTGCGTTACACTGATTACATTTAATTCAATCCTATAAGGTTATATCCTGTACTCAAGTGGACCGAATAACCACGGACGTGTGCAACTGAATCGACCAGTGTAGCGTACAGGCACAACGTGTCTCGGCATTTGGTAATCACTAGAGTTTTCACTTAAACAAGTTATCATATGGTTTTAAATCTTTTTTTTTCCAGAAATGTTGGACACTCGTCACATCGGATTGTTTATATATATGGCTACACAACTGTGTATAATTACTGCAGGTATGATAACATCCATAAGACTGAAATACTCCCTCTAATCTCTAATCATTCTGTAGTTCAAAGTTCAACGAGTTTATATTTATTTCCTAGCAATGTGTTGAATGTGTAATAATTATTAAAATTTCGATTGATTGAAATTTTTTTTTAACTAGTCAAAATCAATTTTATCGTTTAGTCAATTACTTTTATATTATTATTTAGGTACCTAATATAAATATAACGAAAAACATTTAATACTACAACTAAAACCGCTTAAAAACAATTTGTGGCACCTAATATAAAATAAAATACAATTTTAAATATTCTTTTTGAATAAGTTATATTAAAACTTATTTAATTAAAATCGTAACTAATAAGTTAGTAGTAGAATTTTTACTTCTCAATGATAATTTTATTTTTCTAATTAAGTTCGAAGGACGTTTTTCATTTGAGTTTTATAAACCAACTGTTAATATCAAAATATATTATCACATTATTTTTTTTTTTTTTTAAGGCAAACTATATCAGAATATATCAGTACAAAACGTCTTGAGAAAAAATTTATTTAACAACTATGATAGAGTGGTGATCCCTACCGTACAAGGTAGCTTTTTAAAAGTAAACATGAGGATAATAATAAACAGTGTAGATTTGGTAAATACTATAATTCTATATATTTAATACATCAAATTATCTTTAATTATCTTCAATTTAATAACTGTACAATATAATTTTAAATACCATATAGGATTATGAAAAATCTCAAATGATTCTCAGTACTTGGTTTATTGCGGTAAGTGCTTGCTAATTGAAAAATATCTTAAGTATTATATTCTATATTAGATTAAACTACTTATTTCTGTAAGAAAAAATATTTTTGTTAATTTGTTATTAATTATATTATCGTATTTATTACAGATAATAAATTCAATAGAAATGATTTTATACAATCTTAAATCAATTTTTTTTACCGTCTTAAATTTCTAGTTTTTTACCAGTCTAGTTTGTTTTTCGATACTCTGTGTTCTTGTTCAGTGTTCTTGTTTGAAGTGAATTTTCGTATTTCTACATACTTTTATGTTACTAACTTTCACGTAAGTTAGAGCTATCACCGTTTCCGTTCCAACCGGTCAACTGTTTGCCTCCATTGCGGTACTCATAATTATTGTACTAATGTATGCCCTTAAACTTTACCGCTGACATAGCTCCGCTTAATTGAGCTTTCCTTTGTACTTCGCCTTTGCTTTTACTCAACCTAATTACCTACAATTTTGATTGTATAACTCCTGTTAAAATGCCAATTGTTTATCAAGTCTACCTCTTACTTAATTATGACCCCTGATTCTCCCTCTAAGGACTCTCCAAAGATGAGTACCTGATCTACACCTTTTGCTACTACAACTAGGCTTACTAAGGTGTAACTATCATCTTATACACCTCTTTTATTGGACGAATTCCGTTGTATTATCCGCTGGGATTAGTAACGAAGTTACGAAACATAAGTATAAAATACAATATTGGTTAAACTATTTTTTACTTTTTCTTTATAATAATAATTTTAAAATATGTTCAACATTAGAACAATACAATAGCTAAACGAACAATTTATGGGCTGTACTCTTATTTACTCTACCATTTCCTGAGCGGATATGCATACTATTTTATTCATTATACTCAGAGTTTATAATAATTAACATAAAAAATACTATTAATTTACTAACAGAGCATTATGCGCTCTAATAATATACATACTCTGATATATAAAACCATAAGAAGAATAAGTATAACCTTCAGCGCCGAAATAACGTGTCAAACATTAACAAATACAATTACTTTTAAATTAATTGTAAAATGTTTTACCACCAACAATAATGCTCGTTTAGGAATGTACCTATATATACGATGTAGAACTTTTTATTTATTAAAAAGGTTCTCGATTTTTTGACTTAGTCTCGTTTTAATCTAAAATTGCTTTTAGAAATAGAAAACAATTTTTCCGCGTTCATATAATAATTGTATATTTAGAATTGGAGAGACGATCGGTTGAGTTGGAACCCGAACGAGTACGATCAATTGGAATCCATTATAGTCGATCACCGTGAAATTTGGCATCCGGACGTCATGGCGTTCAACAAGTATATTTATACAAACACCCACATACATAATATATATATATATATATATATATATCTGTACTTTTGAGGCTTAAGTGACTCAGTTCAATTTCTATTACTTAGACCCAACTGATAAATTAATGAAATATTCTGATAAATATATATTATTGAAGTCCAAAACTTTCTGTGTGGTTCAGCAAGTTAATCAATGTTTAACATTTTTTAGTTAGTTCATAAAAAAAATAAATAAAATGATAAACAGGCCATGATAAAATATAGAAATATTATTAAGAACTACATCGACTATAATAATTAAAACAAACCTGGTCGGTGTAACGTTGAAATTCAATGAACGCGAGCATTTCGAGTAACATAAAAATAGAGTAAAACCTGTTTTTTAATTTTCCTGATAACATACGAAAATAAACTTTGACCTTTATGCTTCTCCTCTAGTACAGTTATATGTATTATTATGTCTTAACTTTATAACACTTTGACTAAAAATAAAACAATCGCGCAAATGTTCACAAATGACAGCGTGGACGCCAACATGGAAGACGACCGGACGCGCGTCAACAGCGTGCTGAACAGCAACGGTTCCGTGATCTGGGTAGAACCGGTGCAGTACAGCGTACACTGTCAGACGGACACAACACATTGGCCTTACGACACGCAGGCTGGAATGTTAAGACTTGGATCGTGGATGTACAACGGCAACGTGTTGAACCTGACAACGTACAACGACGAAGTCAGTAATCGCTGTTCGAAATGCCTTCGCACGTCATGCCTACTAAAATATTGTGCATGGTCCTGTCACCAGGGTGATTATGTTTAGACAGAAGGAAGGGTCTAGGGATCACAAGTTGGCTCGGTTCTTAGACTATCGATGTACATAATACGGAATATATGATTCATTACCTAGGACAACGGTCAGCAACTGGCGGACCGTGGACATATTTTGATTTAGTACACTAATTCAATTTTTTCAAATTTATTTTAATAAGATTTCATTTCTTACCAAGGTCCTGGCCTAGGATATAATTATATTGTAGAAAAACCCGAGGAACCGAAAAACAATTCTTATTTTCACGTTTTATAGTTTAATTACAGTCAAGTCCTACGCGGTACAATATTTATTTAGCCACTGTTCTCCGCGGGAAACAAGTTGAAAATACACCCACTTCTTGTTTTAGTTCTGTGACAAACACGCGATGGAGTGTGAAGGCTCATAAGACAACACTATTTAACCACGTTTACGGTTTCGTTTTTCAGGTTGAATTGTCCAGCTCACATTCGGAATGGGAAATAACTGACGTCCATAAGGAAAGACACGTCCGGTTCTATCCCTGTTGTCCCGATGAACAGTACATCGACGTCGAATACAACATCACCATCAAGCGCAGAGTTCATCCTTACCAGTCGATCATCTATATTCCCGCGCTATGTAAGTGCTTCACTTTGTATTATATTTGAACTTCGATAAGTATTTATACATCATGCCTATAATACAGCAGTCCCTACTACGCGGCCCTTTAACTCATTTTGTGTGTATTCTAAAATCCATAATTCTATAAACAGTTAATAAAATGAACTTATTTACAGGACTGTCCCTAGGACAGGACGAATGGTGCCCTCGCCTTGGGCCCTGCGCTCTCACCACAGTTGGACAGGATTTATTATATTAATTTTAATTATATGACATGTTGCGTTATTAATTTATTTACTTATTAATATTATTGTAAGTGCAAAGTACTATATTAGTTAAATCTATTTACGCACATTTGAATTTCAATATGCATCTGACACGCAATAGTGAAATTTTTGACAGTTAAGGCCCCGTAATTTTACTCTGCCCAGAGCCCCGCAAATTATCAGGACGGCCCTGCGTATATATATATAATTTTTATATTTTTAATTAATATTAAAAATGTACATGGCTCACAAGTAATTTAAAAAATTTAATTTGGCTCTTTCTAAAATCCTGGTGAAGACCGCTGCTATAATATGTAATTTAACTGATACACAACTCAACTTTAACGATGTCCCAATAAAAATCGTCTTAAATATAATTTGATCTTTGCATATTAATTGTATACACAATTATTTGCAACGTTTTTTTACGATTATGACGATGTACGAAATTCAGTTTAATTGCAATGAATAATTTATTCGCTCGTCATAAATATCAATGTTTTATTTTTGATCATTTACGCCGTAAGATCTAAAATGTATTAGCCTACTCGCTTGCGTGTTTTTTTCGATCAATCGATGTTTTTTCAAATTCTTAGAATAAATATTGATTATCTTCCATGTCATAATAACTCGGTTTATTTCAATTTAGATTTTATTAAACGCGTGTTGTATCTATAACTACACAATTCAAAATTAGCACAGAAAAAAATTGTACATGGCTTGTGCTCATTTTTCTAAAATATAAGTTTTAAATAGCAAATTTTAGCATAATATAACAATGTGGATACCAGTCTTTACTAACTATTTTTTTTTAAATCTTCCAAGCTAACTTTTTCATTTCTGGTAATAACATAGTTCTTAGATACTAATATTTCAGAATAGTTTTAGCTACTTTTACAATTGTTGAAAATAAATCTTAAAAATTAAAATCCTAAACCTGTAAGTGTTGCTGACATTTTGATGCCTAAGTTATTAAAAACATTTTCTGAATCTGTGTCAGTACCACTGGCGCAACTTGATAATAAAGGGCCCATGTGAAAATTTCTGGCCCGGAGCCCTTACTTAATAGTAAAAATGAAAAACAGTCATACGTTGTTACCTTTTTAGAAAATATCGTTTTCTTTTATGTTATGGTTAATATAATTCATTGTAATTAATGTATTAAATATTATAGGAATAATATAGTAGGAATATTGTATATAAGATTTTTAATCTAGGTGCCCCTCAAGACCGGGGGCCCCTGTTAATTGCACACTCAACACTCCCGATAATTGCGCCACTGGTCAGTACATCAGATGAAATTTATGTATAAATATCATAAATTATTTCTTGTGAAATTATTACTGAAAATAGTAGTTAACAAATAGGTACTGACTTGATTTGATATTGTAGAAGTTTCTGATGCTACCACGGGTTTTGGATTTGAATTTTTAGTGTCGTTAGTGATAATAATATAATCATTTTCATTGCGTGTTTTATTGAAGAATGAAGATATTTCCATTCTATTTATTTTTTCCGCTCAAGGTCCAATTAAATATACAATTTTAATTTTAATTAAATATTTTAATGATTAATAAAATAAAATCACAGTCACAGAATAATAATAATTTTACCCAAATGTTGCTAAAATACACAATTACACTATTACAGTATCACAAAAATTTAAGACATAAGCTACGACACTACGTACTTCATTTATCATGATAAAATTATAAGCGATACAAGTCTTTATATGTACTAAAATCAAAATTGTGAGAAATCACAGTCGATAACAATATCATCATTCAAAGCGAATCATACAGGAATCAATGCATTGTATATTCATATGCGTATACCTACAGCATTTATCGAGAAAACACTACAGGTAGAGAGACGATAACTAGAATTGGGAAAAAACAATAGGTATTGAGTACTATAATAATAATGTCCGTGATACCATTTCGCTAAAAAAAATGTATTTGAATCGAATTCAGTGTCTGCTAATATTCATTCATTGGTCGGATTTTATAAGTTTAGCTGTAAACTAATATTATTATTAACTCCTTTCAAATAGTTAGTCTATACTCGTATTGATAAATAATATTTTGTCAATATTTTTCGATAGAAAATCTACAAAAACTTATGTGATTTTAATATTTACCTTTTTGTTTGATTTACACCCATAGGTAGTGCATTGTTTAATTTAATAACATTTTGGCTGCCATGCAACGACAATTATTGCAAATTGTTTGCGAACATGTTCAACGCGTTGTTCGTCACATTGACTATTTTGGTTGTATACTCAAAAGTGCCTATCGTTACTTCCACTGTTCCACTGATTGGTACGTTTGCTTACTATATTATTATAACACATTAATTTGTTATATGAAACATTTGTTTTTAAAAATTAAAAATTAAATTACGCATATTGGAACTGAACTGAAACCGAAACCGTAAAATTCATCGAGATTTCAATCCCCGATATAAAATACAAATACACCGGTGGTTCCCAAACTGTTTTCCCCGCGACCTTAGGATTTCAATAGTAAATCACATATGACTTAGTCATACTTGCTCACCAATACCATTAAAAAAATAAAGAATTATCATTCCTCATCGATACAAGCTATGAATATTAATTAAGTTTATTTATTTTTTACGTTTACGAGCATTAAATTGGTATAGTATAATTATTTTTAATTTATAAAAACATGAATTATTACTATTTACTATTCACTTATTTTTTTTTAAACGGAGGAAAATTATTTTTAAATTAATAAATTAATTGCTATTGTAATATTGTTGTATACTGTACACTATATAAATATATTTTCTCAAAATTTGATTTGATTTTTATTGCAAGAGCACATCGCATCATGTTCTAGATCAAGATTATTTCTATACTTCATTTTTATTATCATTAATGCAGAAAACCTAACTTCACATAAATAAGTAGTTAAAAATGTTATTAAAAGTTCATCTGCTTCTCTTAATAGAATTATTTTGTTTTTGAGTTAGGCCCAACGACACATAGTTTAAATTATTTATGTTTTTTTTTAACATTTTCATGTATATATCGGTTGAGTTCTTGTTGTAATTTAATAATTTACTCCAGAAAATATTATTCATGTTTTTAAGTATTATAATGTTAGAAATCATTGAGACGTGGAAAAGAACCAATTTTTCTACGAAATAGTTTTTCACTCCAAAATAATAGTTTAAATTTAAATTACGATATTTACTCACTAATATTAACTATTGTTCGATATTTACTTTGTATTACTATATTAAACTGATTTAAATATTCAAATATGTTATTTAAAAATGCGAACTTAGTTACTCAAGCAGATATCGGATAATTTTTCGGCGATCGAATGTATTTTTCTGTCAAAAAAAAATATGGATTTTCGAACGCAGTGATATAATATATATATATATATATATATATATATATATATTATATTTACTACTACTACTACTATAGCCTACTATTTTTCCTACTTACTTTACTCTACTAGGTATACAGTTTACACGAAGTTAGAAGAAAGTTCAGTTGATGTGTAAGCTCACGCCGTCATCAACATAAACATCAAATAAAAATGATAATAACCGTTGCTAGTTTATACTTTTAATAATAATATGGATATCTTACGTCGTCGTCATTGTCGAAAATTATTAAAAAAAATTCCTTCGACTGGTATAAATAAAATAAATTATTACGTTAAATACAATATGATCAAAAATATAGAATAGTCATATTATATAAGGTTTAAAAACATTAAACAAATTTTAAAAATAAATATGAAGACACGTGCTCGGTTCACGTATCAATAAAATTTTACTTTACTATACCAAAACTAGACCTGTTTACACCAGTAGAGTTGTGGTAGAGTACAGTAAAAGCGGTGGTGAGGATAAAAGTAGAGTGCATTTTTACCACTATGGTAAAATACTCTACTATAACGATTTCTACCTATACTGTTCCTGAGTATTTACATTATGCTAGAAACGGTAGAGTACTTATTCTACCGTCGTACTATACAAAATACTCTACTGATGTAAACCCAGCTTAAATTTATGAACCGCTGTATTAACCCTTCTGCAGTTTTTAAAAATTAACTGATAAAATATAATATTCATCTCAATGGTTATAACGACAATAATTTTATTAAAATAAAAAATAAGTATATAAGCTTATATAGGTCCACTAATTGTCACGTTGAATTATACAGTCACCGGTGATCTTTACAACATGCTCAACGTCGTAAAATATCACAATAAAAACATTATTAAAAAAAAAAAGTTGGTGTAAGCCATTTGATTAAGGTTACTATATTCTAACCAGTTAAAGACCGACTTTTAATTATTTTAATTGCATAGTATAATTATTATATAAATATATAAATATTATACTATAATATTTATATATTTAAATAGTTCGTATTCCTGATTCAAGTATTGGACATAAGTGCTTGAAAGTAGTGCTCTTGATTTTTTATGGGTAATACTCGTAACCAGCAATAATTAGATACTCATAAAAACACGGGTAGTATCCGGTTGCTAATTTTTGGTTTCTTTATTACCTCATTAATTTATAATACTGTAGATAAGATTTCCCGTACTTTGAGTAATTTTAAATTACTTTTATTTTATTTTTGTTTTGTAAAAAATACAAAAAATCATAAAAAGTAAAAACAAAATTTGATTATTATTTTTCTGATAGTATATGTATTTCTTAAATACATTTTTTTTAAATTAATATAATGTATTTAAATATTGTAAATTGGGTATTGATTATTCATACGACGTTGATTTTTTTTCATTTTTGATTTCAGTAATTGTTTATTTTAAATATGAAGTCGTTGCAAAAAGAATAATATACTTATTTATGTATTTAGAAAATAATTGCGTAATAGTATATTATTTCTATAGTTTCTATAGTATCCGGAAAATACGGTACTCGAAATTTTCGTTTACCCGATTTTTAACAACCCGAAAAATCATAATACTCGAGTATCCGGGACAATGTCTCGGAGACGTAAACGAGTAACAAAAGCACTACTCGAAAGTACCTACCACAATACCTCTGTTTATTGGTTATCGTTATTATAAAAATTATATTATATTCAAAGCGTTGAAATATATTTTGTTTTTCTTATAGTCGTTTACTACACTTACAGTTTGGGCCTGATCGCCATGGCCATAGTCATCTCTATGGCTGTAAAACAAATGTCTGCGGTGAGCAAACCATTGCCGCACGGAGTGATGCAGTTTCTTCATTCCGGTTACTTGGAGTACTTAGGAATCAAAATAAACGTACGAAATAATAATAATAATTATATAAGCGAAATTATACATTTCATTATTAAACTGTAGATCAACATTTTTAAAATCTGTAATTTCAAAAGCATAAAATGTAGTTTCTTTTCAAACAGTTTTAATACCATCGAATGCTCACTAATAAAACATAATATGTCGACAGTCTATATATCCTAATAATCGTGCTTTAAGCAATTTATAAATGGTCTCCGTACTCGATTGTATCATCAAGTCGTATTTAATTTCGTATATCATAGATGGGTAAGTGGCGGCTCGCGTACTTTTTTTTCTGGCCCGTGCAACATTTTCAAATCATTTCATTACGTTTTAGCGGTTATCAGTGTCTAATTTTTTCACGTTGATCATAAAATGTCTAAATATAATTTATATCCGTATTCGTATAACTAACTATGCTGTAGGTATTAGGCACTTAATTTATTATATTGATTCAGTCGTAAAATTTAATTAATTAAAACAAATGCTAATTGAATTTAATGACCTTAGTTTCATTTTTGATTTCTTTAATATGGGCCACCAGATTTTAAAGTTTTAAAAATTGGCCCTCTAGTTACTTTGAATTGTCCATCCCTGACTCACCAATATTTGTTTATATTTGTTTATTCGTTTATTGTCAATGTTAACATTATTGCGGCTTCTTGACCTGTACCGATGATTGTGTGGTCCGTCACAATGAAAATCATGTATTAATATACATATAGAACATCGTGAGAGCATCATCGGACTTAAGTATCCTGTGGTAAAACCTACCCAGATTAACTTACGCCGTGCACGATGAGATACAACTAGACATTTATTGAAGTTTCTCATGATTAATGTACTACATGTTTTAAGATAAACAATTGCGAGCTGTGCAACTCATGTTGTATTATGTTATATTTTTATTATAGTATGCAAATAATACTTATAATATTTTACACAAGTTTATAACCAGGGCTCGGGATTTATAGCATTTGCTTATTTTTATTGACATAAAATGTAGCAGAGAATTATGAATGTGTATGTCATTTTATAGCACGTTCAATTATGAAATTGTTAAAAGTGCTTTGATTTTGCTTTTTACGACGATTTTTTTAAAAAAATTCTTATTTCCTGTTTTTTTTGATTATTTTTGCTTTTTTTGCATATATCTACTTAATTATAAACGATGACGTAGGCCACTGACCTCCCCCAGATTTTTTTTAACTATTTATAAAATTTATAACTATTTATAACTATTTTAACTATCTTTTGTATTTTATTTTTCACAAAATGTCTTGGAAAATCTATAAACAATAAGGCAAAATATCTCGAAAGTCAAAGTCAAAAATTTTTTTATAATATAAAAATTTATTTTTTAATAAATTATAATATGGATTATATTTTTTTGTTTTAATATTTTTTGTAATCTTAAATTTTATATTCTACAGTTTCAAAATATGTCTAGTACTTTATTGTGTTCATGTAATAAGAAAATTTAGAAATTTTTGTTTATTTTTCCTATTTTAAATCATTTTTTTTTTTTTTTTAATTAAATATTTTTGTTTAAATTAAAATTTTTTAAATGCTTATTTAAGTGCTTATTATGATGTTTTTAAGTGATTTTTAAGCGCTTATTTTAATGATTTTAAGTGCTATAAGTCCCGAGCCCTGATTATAACTTAAATTTTGATCAGAAAAATCAGAAGACAAACTTTCAAAACGTTCGCGATAGTATAATTCATAGAAAATTAACTTTTGTATTCTATCCGGTGTCTAAGACCGATTATAAAATCACAAAACATGCCTAGAACCAAAAATGTTTATCATATAATTATAAGCAATAAAACGATATTCAAACACGTTTGGTTTGTACTACTTAATATTATCATTGTTACAGCAGGACTCGGCAACAGATGGCCATATGCTTTGCGAATCCGAAGAGATGAACGCGCAAACCGTCGACTTGAACGAAAGACAAAAATGCGCCAAAGTAATCGACAGAATATGCTTTGTATTGTTTGCACTAGTCTATTTAATTCTTCTATTACGATTTATGCCATAGTACTAGACCTCACTAATAACATCATTATTATATTATAACTTTAAAGAAAATTAATTTTAATCAAAATACATAATGACGTTTTAATGAATATCGTAATTGTATAACAGTGTCTTAGCCAATGGGTACGTACTCACACAGATTTTTTCAAAGTACGTTAAATATATTAATATTTCAACTCAAATAGCCACAGCCTATACATATATAATTATCGATCAAACGGTCCGTAGTTAAAATAATATTTAATTAGATACATTTTTTAAAACTCTGAATTCATAATCGATTCCTTCACAATAACAAAAAATATGTCTATACTAGGGGTATCAAAGATATATTGATACATTATTATTGATGTTATTTGATAAATATTCATTATCCGTAAAATCGTTCGATATGACCATAATATCGTGGTCTTATATAGTTAGACAATATTTCTTTTTTTTTTTCGTTTGCACTAATAATAACTGCGTTTTGTTTATTTCGCTTCCATTCAATGGATACTGGACCGTACTCGTGTGTAACCACCATGTACAACCACATTTTCGGTTTTTAATTTTATGAACTAATATCGATTTTTATTGATATTAAAATTACGAAATTTATCTTGATTGAAATAATAGGTTTTTATATTGATATTTAAACATTTTACTTTTAGTTGATATTGACATCCCTAGCCTACTTTAAATTATTAAATAAAAATAGAGAAATTATAAGTGTATAGTCGAGTCGCGATTACTTTAAAAAAGGTTTGATAATGTTTAGGTCTCTATTTTCTGATCAATATTTTGTATTTTGTTAAAAATGCGGTGGTTATATTATTATCATTTTAATTTTATTACATTTTTTATTTAACTAATCTTCATGATTTTCAGAATATATTATCATGCATACATTTCTTAACATAAGGTCGATAAATCTTAATATTACTAGAAAAAGGTAAATTTAACTAAATGTCCCCCTCCTGAAGTATCCTTTGGCTTTGCCACGAATATACGTCACGATCATATATCCTACTATTGTCGGTTTTTTTTTTTTTGTAATAATAAAAATAATAATATAGCTGTATTATATGGACATATTAATGAATTGTTTGTTTGATCGTTTACACTAATTAAGTTATCACTACAAATATATATTACATACACTAAGCATAATTTTGCTGAATTACCTGTCCCCGTCCGGGGGATATTTTAATAAATATATATATATAGATATTTTAAATACTTTAAATTATAGCAATTTCTATGTATAAAAAAAAAAAAAATTAATAAAATATGTAGATTGTAAAAAGCGTACAGTTGTCGTACATTATGATATTTATTTGAAGTATATTCATTCACACTGTTATTACTGAAATACTGTTGTCTAATATTTGTTATACTGATTTACTGTTAATGAAGTTATATTTCTCAGTAGACAATATTTTTCGTTCACTGATTAAGTACATACTTAAGGTCTATTTACACATGTCCATTCCGTATCCGTGCCGTCCGTTTAGTATCAGTGCTTTGGATTTACACATATCCGTTTCGTGTCTGTTGTCTGTGTTTGTTCAGTGTCGTTAGAACCTACCAACGAGTACATCCGTATCAGTGAAATTCCCCAAAACATTGTCTCTGACAAATCTAAAATTACGGACACGGACGGTACGGAAATGTGTTAACATGCCCATTAACAAGTAAACAAATTTAAAACGCCGGACACGGAATGGACGGCACGGTTATGTGTAAATAGACCTTAAAGGTTAAATTAATTATGTAAAGAATCACTTTTCATACTCAAAATGTAACTACTGTAAATATGAACTTCAAATTCAAATCAAAAACCGTGGTACTTTGATTCTGGAGTGTCAAACCACATGGTAAAGAGTTTATCATATTTTACAGAAATCCAAGAACTGAAACAACAATTATAATAATTGCTATGGAAAAAAAAAAGGAAACACTTCTTACCCAAACACAGGTACAATTTGTTTTATCAAAAGTTGAATATATATTTAAGATAACTTTTAAAAATGTACTATTTATACCACTTATAACACTTATTATACAATCTATTTGCTATTAAAAAAAAAAGGAATGAAAATAACTTTTTAAAATACTGAGGTTTTCATATAAGATTATTTAGTTGTTTAAGGAAAAATAAATTCTAACATGTATAAACCGGTTAATGCTAATGTAATCTAATATTAATGCTCTCTTAAAGAAATTAAATCCACAAGAAAACTTGTAATGTTATTTGAGATGTTAATGTTGGAATACGTTAATGTTATGCTGTAATTCATGACTGTATTCTTAAGTTTCTTGACAACATTTATTAAGTGAAACATTATCAATTACTTGCTGAAAGGATACGGCACATGATAAAATAATGGAAACACAACTGGCTGCAATAAGAGCAAACCCTTTGAAATATATTGAGTACAAAATAAAGTCTAAATTGTGTAAGGAATGTGGATATACAATTATAGCAAGGGCCGTAAAAATAAACAGTTATTGTGTGATGAATGAACAATATACAAATAAAATGCAATAAAAGTATAATATAAAAAATAAAAAACAATCCTTTTCATATTAGTCGTCTTACCCCATCCTTGAAGGAGGTTCCAAAGGACAACATTTGATATTGTCCATCTTATATAGAGTTGATGAAGGTGAAATTGTTTATGTTGGTGGCAAATCGAAGGCTCCAAAAAAACCCCTCAGCATTAACGTCAACATCTAAACGGAATTGAGGTAAAGGTTTGGCTTGTGTTGATAGAACTAAAACATGTAATACGGTACCTGTAAATCAAATCACTTAGGTTTTATTCCTGGAGTGAAGTTGGAACCACGTGGTTATTTCGTGTACAATTATCTAAAGCTTGTACTCACCGACCTCCAGTAGACGGAATACATTGTAAAGACAATCAGGATGCAATAAGCATTGTCTTAAACTATAGCTATGAAGACATCGTTGATAACGGTGTTCAATTCATTTACACCGGTCCTGGGGCACGAGATTTGTCAAACGCACTGCTCTGCAGAGTTGTGACTTAGAATTAATGCGTTATAACTATTATCTTAACTGCAATGTATAAATTGTTACTGAAAAAGGAACTACAGCTATTAATTGGAAAAAAGATAAACCAGTTAAGAGTTGTACGAAATTATGAGTTTCGTACAAATTCCAAACGTGCTCCAGATGCGGAAATCGAAATGAGGATAGTTACGAAAATGAAAAACGTGTAAAACAATAACCTAAAATAAAATTAACTGGAACATAAACATAAATATAACCTTAAACCAAAGCAATTGTTTATAACTTCAATGAGGGTAGACACTTGTCTATTCTGGAACTTTCCCGCCACCATCGAAATATTAATTATCACAATATTAAATTACCGTAATACGTTTGACTACTTCGACACGTCCGTAAACTGTAAATATAATATTGGAAAAATGTAATTATTAAGTTGAATGAAGTTACTCAATCCAAACTTGTTGTTAAAATTAAATATTAAAGTGTTAAGAATGACAAGCTTGTCAGAAATCCCTGTGAACCCTTATGTTCAAAATGTTGCTAACATTTAGCAATACAATAAGCTTTTAAACCAAAAAGTACTGTTGAAATATTGTTCGAACATTAAAATATTTAAATTTTTTAATAATTTGTTTGCACACATTATTTCTACACTATTGGAAAGATAATATGACTTTTAAATTATGAATAAATGATTCATCACAATAAATTGCACAATATTAAAGTAATTTATTGTATAAAACAATGTCTATCACAATTTCTCTTTTATCATAAAAACATCATCAATTCAGTTTATTTGTACAATCTTAAAATATAAACACCCAAATAATTTTATTACACAAGAAACACTTAAATATATTAGATAACATTTGAATTTATGTCAACATATGATAACACTAAACATTAAAACAGCCATTCATAAATAAAAAATCTTAACATAACATAAAATAAGATAAAACATTTAATCGATATATTTAACTATCTATGTTTTTTGCCTTTGAGTGTCTTAGATTGACTTGATTGATTTTGCTGCTCTACAATTACAGAACCATTCACTATGTCTGCTCGATCTACACTTTTGTCAATTGTATTCTGAGCTTCTAAGAAAAACATTAGATCGCGGACTTGTTCTTTTAATTCAGCGATTTCCTACAATAAGTAAAACATGGTTAACATCATGAAGGAAATATTATAATTTAAGCTTTAAAACTATATTTATGATATAATAAATGTAATTTTAAATGCTCTAATCCTTTATTTGCTGACATCAAATCCTATTAAATTTAATTTTCACATACTTAAAATGAAAATAACTCTCCTCAAATATATAAAAAAAAATATGGTCAAGGGTATCACATATTATACGAAACACAATATCTTAAACAAATTAATTTGTTTAGTATAGTTAAAATGCTAGACTAAATCTGCCATTTTGGAAAATGTTCTCTTTCAAATAGTATTATAATTTTCAATATTTTAATTTGAACCGAAAAGTCAAAAATAGGTGTGGAATATCTAGAATTTAGAAAGCACCCCCCTTCAAATTGACAGAGACTACAAAAAGGAATTATAATATTATTTGAAACATCAATCATCCTTTTAGATTCTGAACGGAGTGATGGAATCTATTGGTTTTACAATGATGTGTGTTTTTTTTTTATTTTTTTTTGTGTCTGTCACTTTTTTTGGCAGTAAAAATGCTTCGATTTGCTTATGTAGCTTTTCTGAAAGGAAAGTGAATGTAGATGGTACTTTAGCTAGTCTAAAATCCAACTTTTCAATACTTTTTAAAAAAATCAAAAAAAACGATAGAAAAATTACAAAAAAACGGGAAATTTTACGCAAAATCACGTTTTTACAAATTATTTTTTTAAAATGCTCTAACTCAAAAACCAAAAATCGCAACAACATGAAATTTTCACCAAATCTTTATATTGACGTTTTCTATACATGGTTAAATTTTCAAAGTATTTTGACATATTTTGACTTATTTATAGACAATTTAAATTTTCGATTTTTATAAAATTTTTGTTTTTAAACATCTATAAAATTTAATTGGCAGACCGAAAACTCTTGAAAATTTAATACAAGATTTCTAATAAGTTTAACTTATCGTAACTAAAAAATATCGGTGATCGGTTTACTCAAATTTGTATAAAATGTGTAAAAATCACGATAATTTGCAAGTTAAAAATTTCTTCCGGACTTAGAGGAAAAAATTGTATGACTGTTTGAAATTTAAATATTTACGAAATTGCATAAAATAGCGATTTATTCTCAAACGATTTTTAATATTTGTTATAATTCAAAAAGTATAAGTCACAGATTTTTGAAATTTCTACCAGCTGTTAAGATTGATATTTCATTTATGTCATATTTTTTTCAAAATATTATATTTATTTCTAAGCCACTTATAGGCATTTAAAATATTCGATTTTTTTACATTTTATTTTTATAATCGGTGATAAAAAAAATTTGGCTCCTACAAAATACTTGAAAATTTAATAGAAGATTCCACAGAAGTAGTTCTTAATGTCATTCAAAAATTATTAAAATCCATTTTTAATTTATAGCTGCTGATGGATATTGTATTTGATAATTATTAATTATAAATTAATTGAAATAGATAGGATTGATTATCAATTATTAAATGGTAAACAGCAATTTTTCACACAATAATATTTACCTGATTTTTAGTAATTTTATAATTGCTAAAATCTTTTTCTAAATTGGAAAATTTCAAATGCCATTCACTTTGATTTTTCTGCAACGCTGAGTTAATTTGACACTCTTCATCTAGCTTGTTTTTTGTTTGTTCCAGTTTGGTGGTTAAATTATGAACCTATATTTAAATAAGTAGAGTAAGACTCAAGAGATGATTTGATTTTATTATTTGAAAAATGTTAATACTTTTTTTTCCAGTGTGGTTTTTTCTTTTGTTATTAAATTAACATGTTCTAAAAGTTTTTTATTTTCTTGAATTTTCTGTTCTAATATATTACTGTCCTTTGAAGCTCCGTTGATAATTGCCTGCAACTTTTCATTTTCCTCTATAGCTGCTTTAGATTTAGCTTTTATATCACTTATCTAAATAAAATAAAATAATCAGTTATAATTGTAGAAATATAAAAATTACATAAAATTCAATACTTATAACTTATGAGTATTGTATTTAATTATAATTTAGAAGGTTTTAACATAATATACATTGTTTAATATTTAAATAGCTCTGAAAAATTCTTCCAATAAATTTAAATAACATATAAAATACAAAAATAAATCATTTTTATATTATATTTTATATTTTTAGAAGTCTATATATATTATATATAAGAAAAATTGAAAATTTAATTATAATTTACTTCAGAAAATGTATTTTCTTCAAAGTTTTTCATTTGGTTTTCAAAATATTTTCTTTGAGATTCTAATTGAGTAGTTAAAAGGTATGTAAACTCAAGTTGGACTGATTCAATCTTCTGATCTGTATCCTATAAATAAAATAATAAACCAAATTTAGAATAGAAACCATTAAATAAAATTAAATATTTTTTTTTGATTATAAATTGTACATCAACTTTTCCAGGTGAACTCCCTTCAACTAATTTTCCATCTCCTTTATTTTGGACTAACCGATGAACAAAATTATCACCAACATAATCCCATACACGATTGTTTCCCAGATTCATGGAATAGCAATGTGATGTTTCTAAATAATGACTGAAAAATAAATTTACTATATATCAGTAGAGAGTAACTCTAAACTTTCATAATTACTTATAAGCATGTCCTTGAACATATCGACCACATCCGACGTAACCACAAATTAAACATATCCACAATGACTCAGAAGAATGACATTCCTGACATTGGTTATCTAGAGTTGTTTCAGGAGTTTGAACATATCGACAAACAGGACAACTGAAATAACCATTTAATTGATTTATATTCAATAAATATAGAATATTTTAGAACTAAAAGAAGGGTTTTACCTAGTATCACCCCATTTGGTTAAACAGTTTCCGTGGAAAGAATGATTACAAAGTATAGTTAAAATACCATCAACTGATTCATCCATACGCTCTAAACAAACTGCACACACAGGAAGTTCAGTATGTTGAGATGGAGGAGCACTGCATCCTGGTACATCTTCTTTTATTACTTCAACTTTGGATACAAAAACCAAATTGCAACAGCAATCTGGTTCCAATGAATTAAAAGGCATACCATTAAATGAATGAAAAAAATCCATAGTTGCTTCCTACAATGTAATAATACTTATAAGAAATTTATAATTCTAAATACCTATTATTGGTAAGATATGATTAAATTTACTTATTTGGAAAAGAATACAGAATGTAAATATTCTATATATTTAAAAAATAATAATAATTAATTATAACTGAAAAAAAGATGTGTTAACCATTTTAAATTAACTCACTTGGGTTCTGAATGAAATAAGTGTCATGTATCGATTAAGAGATGCAGCATCTCGGATTATTCGTATATGATGAATATTCTCTTGACAGGCAGCTATAAAAGTAAGTAGGTCATGACAGTTCATGTTTGAAGGAACAGATAAAATACATATCATTTGACTACGACTACTCGCATTGTCGACTGGCGTTAGCTTACTGTAAATATATAAAATAATTAATCCTTGGTAGATCTACAAAAAAATGTATATAATTCACAAAAACTTAATTTAATTTAATATTATAATTATAACTTATAACTTAAAATTATAAACAAAATAAAAGTAAACATTGAATAAGAATTCATTTTTACTTTTCTTTGTAAACATGTAGAACACCCTTAGTAACTTCAACAAATGGGTTTCCAGAAATAAAATTAATCTGTTCTGCTGCATTTGACACATTTTCAACATTATTTCGTTTATTTTTTTGTTTTTTCTTCAATCCCTTAGAATTACTTCCTTTAGAATTTGTCTGAGAATTAGGCTTTTTAAGAAAATTTATTTTTTTGGAATTTCCATCAATTAGTGGCTCAACATGAACAGTACCATCAACACGGCCATATGTCTCAACGGTTAGTTCTCTAGATTTACGACGCCCTCGACAAGACATGATTTTTCGTTTATCTAAGAATAAAAATATTATTATAAGAGATAGATTTTGAAATTTATTTTATAAACATAATTCAAAATATAGCTTACAATAAGATAACATTTAGAAATTTAAAATAAACAAGACTTACAATTTTAAATAGTAATAAACACAATATATGAATTAATTAATTAAAATACTTCTATGGATATTGATTTATGCATGTAAACTAAACTCTTTATTGTTTATAATAATAAAATTATAAAGAAATTTCTTTTGACTATTAATTTGTCAATTTTTTTCTTTTAAAACACAATAAAATATTAAGAGTGGTGTACATGCCATTACATATATTCAAAAACTATTCTTATACATTTCAACTAACATTATGTGGAGAACATCGATAATATGAACATGAGATAAGTAAATGGAATATGTTATTGAAACCAAACTAAACAAAATAATACTTTCATGAATCAACTAACAATTAAAGATGGCCAAGAACCAGCAGTAAAATGGTAAAGAGTTGAACGAGTAATGTTTCTTGTCGTCATCACTTACCCCAGTTTGTTAGTGTTGGTAATATCGCTTCTTCTGATTGCGTATTATCGTCTTCAGTCAGTTCGAATCTTAACACACAAAGAGACACGGACATTGCATAACTTTTGCAAATAGATACGAATCGTGAACGCTGGAGCGATCCGGACGAACGGCACCAAACGATGTGTCCACTCTAGCGACACCAAGGATCACTGTTGAATACGATACAAATTCGAGTATATGAGTATGTAGTGTGGTCAATCGACTACGACCGATCGATAAATGTGTACGCTTTAGTTGATCGTCGAGCGGTAATAACAGTTAGTGTACCGTGACGAATCGTTACAATTGCACAACGAACACACGAGTTGTTGACGTCGTACAGGAATTATTCAAGATTCGTTAAGTTGTCGAGAAATATATTATCAGATTATTTTTATCTCATCAATGTTATTATTGTTCAGTGATAATACACATGTGTGCGACGCGTTTTGTGCAACTGTGCGTACGTCGGGCGCCACGGTGATAAGTTGGCTACACCGTGATCATTTGAACCGAACCGGATCAACGGAAAACAACCAGAACAATAAGGAAAACGCCAACAGTACCGGGAAAACGTCTCTTTCCTCTGTCCCACAGTCCATTCCGAAGTACGTTTTATGTCTTAGCGTTTCGAAGTCTTGTTCTCGTACCTTTCACAGTTACCCTTTACGCGTATTTTATAAACCCCTTGAACGTTGATATTTGTGTGTTGTGATTTATATAAACCCGATGAAAACCACTGATCCATTGTAACGACATCGAAATCCGTACGATGGATGCTTGTAACATTAAAGTAGCTATCAAGGCCCGACCGTTGAACCACAAGGAACAGCTGGACGGTAGAGTTTATTGGAAAATCGAATCTGACAGTGTGATCCATATCGATCCAATCACCGAAAAAATAAATGGAGAACGATTCTTTTTCGGTAAATTTCTTCATTCGTTATAAGTTTTCGATACTTGCACATGTCATTATTTACAAGACAGACCAGTACAATGCAATCGATCGCTGAATTATAATTGTGGCTAGTTGTTCTTCAACAAGTCTTATTTCCTTTGTACAATTAAATGAACTTAAAAAATACACATTCTTATCTTGTGCGTCTACATTTTAAATTAAAAATAGATTGAAATACCTATCATTTTGTAGAAACATAAAAAAAAGTGATCTACCTTATGATTGGATTAGATTAAAATAAAATCTTTTTGTCTGTCTCATTTTAAAGATAAATTACTTTAGTACTTGGTTATGTTTTTAGACTATTACATTTATAAGATATTGCATATTCAACTACCTAGTTATGTTTATTTTTTAATATATATTGTTTTAAATTGTATTGC
This sequence comes from Sipha maydis, assembly GCA_034509805.1. NCBI lineage: Eukaryota > Metazoa > Arthropoda > Insecta > Hemiptera > Aphididae > Sipha > Sipha maydis. Next base: position 36,110 of record JASXSY010000620.1, read on the forward strand.
TATAGACATTTATTTTGAATGTGGATCTTAAAAACTTGAAATTTAAAAATATTCTGTTATAATTGGTTGAATTAAGTGTTGCTCATATTTTAAAATATTAAATTTTTCCTAAAATCTAATTTTAACATGTTAAAAATACAAGTTATGTATTTTAGGAAAAATAAAATAAAATTATAATAATTATTTTTCTGAATTAAATTAAAATTATGTTATTCTTATCTCAATTTTGAAATATTGTTGAGTGATATAATAAAACTATATATAAATATAGATACTTTGAAAAATTGAGAGAAGTGTTATTAACAATCAGGTAAATGAATACAAAACTTAATTAAAATTTCCAATAGAGTTCAAGTGTAGCAATAAAAACAAATTATTATTAAAAATTAGTCTTATTCCAATATAATGTTGTTTAGGGGCCCATTGTAAACTTTTGCTGGGAACCTAATCATGAGCCTAACCAATACTAAATATAGCATTATAACATATAAGTCAAGATCATAATGAAACTAGATATATTTTTAATTTTTTGTGCTTATAAGTCTAATCTTTACTTACTTCTTTTAATACCAAGCATTTTTAGCTGTTTCTATTGTTATCCTATTATCTACTTCCTTTGAATCCTTGATCACTCTATCTAGCTACTGTTTACAGAGCCCTCCTCTTGGCACCTTTTTCTAAGATTCCTGACCAATACATTGTTAATAATATTTCCATCAACTTGCCATGTATAACCCGCTCATTCCAGTTATTTTTCACCTAGAAATACTTTTTCATATTTGGTTTTTGTAAAGGTTTTCTAAGTCTGCGTTTTTCCTTCTTTTATACTTCCTATTTTGATCTCTTGTGAATCCATATATTTTCCTCAGAACTTTTCTAAAATTATACTTGCATTCTCATAATGTACCTATTAAATTAGATTTTAACCTAATTTATTATGAAAACTCTAAAATATTTAGAGTAATAATTATAATCATATTCAAACATTAAATTACTTGTATTTTATATATTTTTAAATCAATTAAAATCAGTTTTTATTAAGTTTTAATTCAAATCAATTATTTTTACTGCTTGTTAAATAATTTTATAAAAAAAAAATTACCCTATGATTTCATTATGTACCTATTATTTAAAACTCTTAAAATTTAATTATTGGTAGATGCGTTCCATTAAAGTTATCATATTTTGTTTTACTTTTATTATGACAAAATTTGAATTTTTACTAATTAATAACACTAATATTAATTTTAGTGAAATAGTTATGAACCTGCTTGAAATAATAAATTATTTGTTTAATTTAGATAGAGTATTTTGTGGTGAATCAACTAATAATGACGTATTTGACGAGATTGTCAAACCAATTATTGATAGAGGAGTGCAAGGGTTCAATGGTACAGTATTTGCATATGGTCAAACAGCTTCTGGAAAGACGTATACTATGTCTGGTGATCAATCAAATCTTGGAATAATTCCATTGGCCATATATTACATGTTCAATGTTATGAATAGTTCTACAAATAGAGAATACTTACTTAGGTATAGTATTGATGTTGTTATTATAATGTTATACTAATTTATAAATAATAAATTACATTTTATTTTGCAGAGCTTGTTACTTAGAAATTTACAATGAAAAAGTTATTGACTTACTTGAAAAAAAGGATAACAAAAATCAGAAAAAAATTGAAATTCAGAAAGATGGATTACACATCACACCAATAAAAGCTGTAGTTTGTCAGAATGCACAAATGGTATAACTATAAATTGTACCATCATAAGTTTTTTATATTTTTAAACTTATAAACTATGTTATAATTAATATAGGTTATTGATCTAATGAAAATGGGTGAAAAAAATCGTAGCTTTGGAGAGACCAATATGAATGAAAGATCATCAAGATCTCATACCATATTTCGTATTGTAAGTATTTTTAATTTAAATATATTTCGATTTTTATTATTTCCATAACAATTCCTGAATTTTTTTTAAATTTATATAAATCACAAATGTCATAAGAATTAAAATATAAATATAATTTAATGTAATAAAATTTATGTACTGAGACGAAATATAAAAAAAAAAAACAATTTTTTAAATATGTTACACATTAGCCAAGGTAACTAATTTTCAAAATTAAATTCAATTTTTTTTCTTTAATGGAAAGTGATGTTATATTTAATATATTGTAACACTTAATGTATATTTATCTATAGAAGTCTTAAATCTTATTGTTTATCGCATATTTTTAATATTATATTAATATATATATATATATATATATATATATTTAAATGATAGATTCCTTAAAAATATTTTAAGTTAATTTTTTTTAGATTTTAGAAAGTCGTAATGTTGATGATGATTGTGATGGGGCTTACCAACAGTCTGTGATAAATTTAGTCGACTTGGCTGGTTCAGAAAAAAGTAGTCAAACACAATCATCCATGGAACGATTTAAAGAAGGTTGCAAGATTAATAGTTCTCTCACAACATTAGGTCTTGTCATTCAACAACTTAGTGAATGTCCTGATAGGTATTTATATTATGTTTATTATTTTATTATTCTATTTTTTGATTTGTTTTAATAATTAATCTTTATTATATTTATATTAATTTTATTATTATTTTCAAATACGACATATTTAATTAGCCTTAATTAATTATAACTAATTAATATTTATAGGCCATGAAAATAAGCCAAAGCTCATTTTAATTATTAGAAATTCTAATTTATAACTTTTATTAGTATAGTCTATATAAAATAAACCAAATTTGTTTTGAGCATATTACTTAATTATATTGATATATTGATATGTAATATGTATTTTATTATTATATAATATATATAAATTTAATATTATTAAATTCTTTTTTTCTTTTTTTAAGCTCTCAGTTTATTAACTTCCGTGACAGTAAACTGACAAGAATATTACAAACATCTCTAGGTGGAAATTCATTAACTGCTATTATTTGTACTGTGACTTTAGCTGTAGAAGATCAAACCCAAAACACATTGAGGTATAGCATAATTTAATTTAATACATTTATTAATTAATGTTTATTATTTATGATGTATTTTTTTTTTTTTTTTTTTTTTTCAGTTTTGCTTCTCGTGCTAAAAAAATTAGGAATATTGCTAAAGTAAATGAAAATGTTACTGATGAAACTCTTCTAAAACGTTATAGAGTTCAACTTTCTAAGTTGAATAAAGAATTAGAGGGTATTAAACAAAATCAATATGAAAATGATGAAGTAAATGAAATTAAATATAAATATCAAATTGAAAAACGAACAAATGAAGAATTAAAAGAACGTATAATGCGTTTACAAAACAATATGATTACATCATCTGTAGGGCACAAGGAGCAACCTTCAAATAAAGTAATAATGATTGCTTTTTTAAATTTTATTGTATAATTATATTTTATATTTGTATAATTATAATTTTATTTTAGAAAGGGTATCAGCGAAGGCGGACTTGGGGAGGCAAACTTGACAGTACATTTTCTTCAAATAGTATACTTGAGACTATCGAAGAAGATGCGAATATGCCTCGACCTAGTGTACCATCCAATTTTGGCAATCAAAATAAAGGTTAATTTTTTTTGTTTTTAGTTTTTTAAATAAATCACAATTTACATTGCGATTAATATTTATTTTATGTAATTATATTCTATTTTTTAGAATTTAAAACTCCACTGGAACCATTTGAATGGGATTTAATAAGAGAAGAAGATCGTACTGTAGATACTGAATCTATAATTAATGATATTTCTGAAAATGAAATCTCTCCGTAAGTCTGAACTATTTGTTTACCTAAATCATCCTTATGTTTTTGAATATGTTTAATATTTAGACCAAGCAGCATGCCTTATAGTGTATGTGAAACACCTAAAAAAGTTTTAAGAGAACGTGTAAATAATTACAAAAATATGTTTGAAATGAGTATGAAAGAAAATAATGAATTGAGAGAATTTACAACTCTTGAAAAACAAATGTTTCATGACAATGTAAGTTGTAAAAATGTGTAATTGATTAAATTATCTATTTTTATTTTTATAACCTTAAAAATATCCTACAGAATGAACAGCTAAAAGATTTAAGTATTTTAAGAAAAAAAGTTGATGACCTTCAAATTGAAAAGATTGAATCTGCCGAATTAATTGAAAAACTTAAATGTTCAATTAAACTTATTGAAAATGAAAAACGTGATGTTGAAGTTGTAATGGAAATGCAAAAAAATAAGTATGAAAAACGTGAAATTGAACTTTTGGGTACAATTCAGGTCAGTATTTTATGAAAAAAAAAAAAAAATATATATATATATATATATGTATATAATACTACCTATTATTTTTATATTACTTAATTGTTTAAGATTTACTTTATTTGCAGGAAACTAGAGAAGAACTAAAATTGAAAGAAGAACAATTGAAGAAAGTTATATTAAATGATACATTCATGTCTGAAAAGCAAGAGGAAATTAAAAGGCTAGAAATGAAAATAAAAGAAATGAGTCAATTAAATCACTCATATACTAATGAAATAGAAACAATGAAATTACAGTTGTTAAATAAGGACGAACAACTTAATGAAGAATTGACAAAAAATAGCTTCATTATGAATGAGTTATCTCTTCTTCAAAACCATGTAACCGAGAGTAAATCTGTTAGTAACACTGTTAAATTTTTAGCTGGGAAAGGGTATTTTGCTCTACAAAAACATGAAATTGTAGAGTTGGATAAACTTCTAGAACATATTTATAATACTGTAGAACAGTTACAGTTAGATAATCAACATTTAAATGATGAAAATAACAATTTAAAATTAATTACTAATGATTTTACTAACCAAATGAATATTATCAAAAAAGAAAATAACGATATGAAATTGCAACTAAATTTAATTGAATCGAATATTAGGTCTATTATCAAAGATTTTAGCGGTAGTGCGAAGATTGATGTTGATAACTCAGATATAAACAGTTTAATAGAATTTGCTGTTGATCACTTTGAAAAAAATACATATGAAATAGATGAACTTTCAAGTAAAAATCTAATTTTAAATGAAAAATTGACTTTATCTAATAATACATTATGTGATATTAAATTATTTGTATTTGATATTCTGGATGATATTCTACAGAGTATTTCTTCCTTAGAAATTGATTCAACAACTGAAGTAGATAAATTTAAGAAAGAACTTTCTAAAACTATTGAAGAAAATATATTTTTGAAATCAAATATCCAAGATTTCAATAAATTAACAAATGAATGTGTTGAAATTGTGGAAAAAGTTAAGACTAATCGATCACATATTATTAGTCTTCAAGAAGAATTAGCTGTAAGTAATGCTGTTAAAAATGAACTTCAAGTACAAATTGAACAATTGAAAGAATTAAATACTTACCTCAATACATTAATAGATAATCAAACAAAAGTAGAAAAAGAAATTCTAGAAAGATTGGATGATAAATCATCTGAATTAAAAGATACTCTAATTGCTCTAAATGAAATGAAATTATCTATAAAAGATTATGAAAATGAAACTAATTCAAATGTAAATCAATTAAACATTGAATTACAAGTAGTTCAATCCAATCTTGAAGAAAAATGTAATCTTGTTAACAAGCTTGAAGAGACAAAATTAGAACTATCAACTAAATACAATGAATTAGAAAAACATTATGAATTAACTACTAAAACCATCGACCAAAAGGAAGAAATTGAAAAGCGATTACGAGATGAACTTTTTGAAAAAACAAATGATCTGCAATGTACAACTGAAGAATTAAAAGAAGTTAAAATAAAAGTTGCATCAAAAGAATCTGAAATTCATACGTTAAATACTTTACTTGAATCCCTTAAATCTGAAAAAAACAATGATTTTGAACTAAACCACCAGCTAAAAAATAGTAATTCTGAACTACAGCTTAAATTAAAAGAAAAAGAAGCATCTGAAAGTAAAATTCACGAAGAATTGCTTATAAAAACTAAAGAATTAGAAATTGTACTTTCACAAGTAAATGTCCTACAATTAAACATTGATGCTAATACTAATGTTATTGAAAAACTAAATGATGAACTCAGTTCTATCAAATTAAACCTAGAAGAAAAGTATAAACTAATAGATGAATTTGAAAAAAGAAGATTATATGCAATAAAGTGTGATAATCTGAAATTATATGAGACAATTGCCAAACTTGAATCTGAATTGGTAGAAAAATCACACAATGAAGAACTTTTGGAAACCAAATTAAATAGTGCTATTATAGAATTAAATGATACTAATGTTATAAGTAATGAATTAAAATCAACTATAGATATTTTAAAAAATAAATATGAATCCAATGTTGAAAAAATTAATAATGAACTTGAATGTTATAAATTTACTCTTGCTGAAAAAATGAGTTTAATTGAAGAATTAAAAAACATTAATTCAAAACTTTCTACAAAATGTGAGCATTTTGAAATTATGAATATTAAAATATCGGAAAAATTATTACTTAAATCCTTCCATATTGAAAATGCTTTTGTTGATTTAAATGAAATTTATACATTAGTTGTTATGATGGAGAATGAATTAAAGTCAAACATTCATTTAACAGAACAGTTGAAGTCTGAATTAGTTACTAAATCGGATTTACTAACAAATTTGGAAACCATGAATTCTGAATTACTTATGAAATGTGCTGAAATGAATGAAACAAAGCTAATTAACATAAAAGAGAATGAAAATTCTCATAGAAATCTACAAGATCAATTCATAGCAGTTACTCAAATAAATGAAGATTTAAATGTGGCGAACCAAAAATATTTGGAATTATCAAAACATCATGAAGAGACAAAACTATTTTTAGAAAATACATTACAATTACAGGTATTGAACCACCACAAGTTGTATACAGAATTTATTAACTTATCTAATGATATTGAATCATCATTGAAACTTCAGATGGATACAGAATCTAACTTGAGAGCAGAAATTGTACTTAAATCTACTGAGATTGAGTATTTACAAAAGCAAATACTTGAATCCAGTTTACAGTCAGAATATGAAAAACTCGAAGAAGAATTTGTGTTGAAGTCACGTGAATGTGATGAAGCACAATGTAAAATTGTGAACCTCGAATCAATGTTGTTAAGTCAAGCAGAAAATGAAAAAATCCTTAAAAACAATTACAAGTCTAAATGCATTGCGTTGGAAGAGTATAAGAAAAATGTTGAGTTTTTGTTTTCGAGAAACGACTCATTTCAAACAAGAGTTAATGATTTTGAAGAAAATGTTTTAGTGAATTTAAATGAAGAATTTGATTCAATTAAATCAGAATTAGCTAAGAAAACTGAGAATGAAAAATATTTATTGGAAGAAAAAGCCCATCTTGAATATAAATTGAATGAACTTCAAGAAAAACTTTCCAGTATTACCAAAGAAATGGAACTAAGTGAAGAAAGAAACGAAGAATTAGCCTCAATAATTGATGTTTTGGTAATTGAATTAAAAGATACAAATTCTGTAAAAATGAATTTAGAATGTCGTTTAAATGAAGCAGAACATGATATACTTATAACTGGAGATATGGTGGAAAACTTTGAACGAGATTTATATTGTGCACAAAGTGAATATGAAAATTTGTGTACTAAAACTAAATGTATTGAAAAAGAGTTAAATGATTTCAAATCAAAATTGAACAATAAAATACATAAAAATGATTTGGAAAGTAAAAATGTAAGTAATCAATTATTTGATCCACTTGTTGACTATGTACATGATATTAAATTGAAACTTACTGAACTCAATTCTGCTATGATATCAGGAAATCAGAGTGAAAAACTATTTAGAACAAAAGTGATGTCTGTTGAAGATGATAGTTTACCAGCTGAAGATGACATTTGGAGAGGTGGCTCTCCTCTTGTATCTCCTAATATTGGAATTGATTTAGAAATTGATAATTTACGTAAGTTATTAGGAGATAAAATGAATTTAATTAACTCTCTTCAAAAAGATAAAAATAATGTAGAGAGCAATATCAATGAACTTCAAGACCAAATAAAAAAATTATCTAATGAGAATAACAAATTGATTAATGATATGGCATTAATGGAAAATAATTTGAAGGAAAAAGAGTCTTTAGTAAGCAATTTAAATAATGATTTGAGTCAAATTAAAATACAATACAATACACTTGAAGAACATAATCAGGCTACAAAAGAACAAATTCATCATAGTTTTGATATTGATTTAGAGTTGAGAAATGGTAAAAAGAACTTGTTAAATGAAATCAATCTTCTTGAACCAGGAAAAATAACTGGGGTTCTTGCTCATCATAATCTGTCAAATTTGTTAGATACATTTGTCAGTTTAATAATGACTAAAGAACAACAAATTGTTACTGATTTAGTTAATAACCACAGTAAGAATAAGCAGCAATATGAAGATCAGATCAAACAACTCCAAGAAGATATTAAAAAAGGAAAAGAATGGCAAGAACAAGTAGAAAGCGATAATGAAAAACTCTGTTTAGAATTGGAAATTCTGAAGTCTGAAAAACATAATTTCCCTAATAGAGAAATTGAAATAAAAGAGTTAACAGAGAAAATATTAGAAGTAGAAGCTCAAGCTTTTGATTATTTATCTGAATTGCAAGAATTAAAAACACAATTTAACAAGAAAAGTGAACAAAGTTATCAAGCATTGTCAAATGAGTTTGAATTATTTAAAACTAGTTCTGAGCAATCTATAAAAGAATTGAAAACAAAACTTGAAGATTTAACCAGTAAGTATAATGAATCATTAATTTTATACGAAGATCAAAAAAATAGTCGTTCTACTCTGGAAAGCCAAGTTGAGAAAATCCAATCCAAATGTGCATGTCTTCAAGCTATTTTAGAAAAGAAAGATGAAGATATTAAAAATCTATTTGATCAAGTTCAATTAAAAACAGCAGAATACGAAAAATTATTAGAAAAAAATGTTCTCCAAAAAAAAGAAATGAATGATATTCATGGGAAAAAGGTTGATGAACTTTTATTGGAATTAAATGATAAATCACAACAAATATATAACACAGATAAATTACTCAAAGAAGTGACTAAAAATTACAATCAACTTCTGGAAGAAAGTTCTTCAAATGTGTTAAAAAATAAGCACGATAATGATAATTCTGCTTTATATGCAAAAATAAATGAACTAGAGTTAAATATTCAAACTATTTCAGAAATTAATAAAACAAAACTTAAAAGTTTAGAAACCGAATTAAAATTAAAGGATACTAAATTAGAAGAAAGTGAAGCACAATGTTCTAAAGTTATTCAGGAACTTGAACTTAATAAGTTAAAAATTATTACCCTTGAAAAACAATTAGAAAGTTGTTATGAGACATTAAAGTTAAAAGATGATCAAATTGAAAATTACTATACAAAATCTAAAATTAATGATGACAACTCAATTGAAATAAATAACACAATTGACAAATTTAGGAAAATACTAAAATGCACTGGTCCATTATCTTTGCTCTGTGAAAATGTCAGTTCATTAGTGACAAAATACGAAGATTTAAAAGAAGAAATTGAAGAACTTAAACTTACTAATATAAATTTGGACAATGAATGTGAGTTAATGTTGACTGAAATAAAAAGTAAAGACGATAAAATGGTAGAACTTATGACTCAGGAAGACGAGCTTAAACAAAATATTGAATTATTAATTGAAGAAAGAGATTTTTTGAAAGACAAATGTGAACAGGTTAAAAATGTTAATGATGATATCAAAAAATTAAATGATGAAATTTGTGGTTATGAGCAAAATATCTATCAATTAAGAAAAGAAAAAGGTCAGCTAATTATGTCTCATGACAAAGAAATAAAACAGCTGAAATCTGAACTAAATGAAGTTCATGCTAAAAACTTGGAACTTCTTACTGAATATAATAAACTATCAGGTAAATGTTATTTATAAATATAATTTAAAAAAAATTATTTTATCAAAAATATATTTTACAGAAACTGCCAAGAATTTGGAAAAATCTTTAAAAGAGGATATTCAACAGCTGAATAGATGTATTGTTGATAAAAATGCCAAAATTTCTACATTAGAACTTTTCTCTAAAACTAATAATGATGAGCTAAAAAAGAAAAATAATGAATTGGAACATTTCTACAAGAGAGCTAGAGATGAGGTAACCGCTATAAAATTATATCATATAAATAATTACAATATAAATTAACACTATTTAATAATTCATCTCTTTCTCATTAATAGAACAATACATTTTTATAAGTTTAGTTCAATAATGATTTTATATTATATTATTAGTATCCATATGGAAATATGCATTATAAAAAAATAAATATTTAATTTTAACAATGCATGTATTATAATTATTATTATCTAATCTTTATAGAATCATATGTTGCGTAAAGAAGTACGTCGGTTAAAAGAAATTACAAACATAAAAAAATTTGATCAATGTACTCAGACTGTTGAAGAACTAAGTGTAGTGAGTAGTGCTATGGTAAGTTAAAATAATAGCATAATAGACAGTTAAATTGTGATTAATATTTTTAATGTTTTTTTAGATTGCTGGGCATAAAAGCATGGCTGAAAAAATTACTAAGTTGGAAAATGATAACCAGGTGATGAAAAAAATGTTACATCATCGGAAAATTAAAATTGAAGAACTTCAAAAGCAACTTAATGAGAATCATTGTTGAATTTAAGTAATTGAATTAACTTAACAGTTGATTTTTAAAATTATTTATTGTATACATATATTTATAGAATTTTATTAATAAGTAAATATTGTGTTAGTTTTTCTATAGAAGATAAGTATAAATTTATTGAAATTGAATTATATTCTAATTTTCATGATATTTATATACCTTTTGAGTAAATTATCTTTTAGCTTTTTTGCTTAAAGTGGTATGCAATTTTAATAATTTGTATTTTTGATTCAAGTTTATACAAAAAAATATATATATTTGTTCCTGAGTTTTTGATCAACTTGTTTTATATTAATATTAGTTTAAATATATAAAGACATTTTTAACCTCTAAGCTGATCATAGTCTTATTTATATATATGTATAAGCTTTTTACCAATATTTCAATGTGTAACAATAAAAAGTAATATATTATATATTTATTAATTTTTTCAACTTAAGTATTATAAATTCATTTCTGTATTTAAGTTATTATATGTTATAAAATAGGTTGATAATAAATCATAAAATTCTACATTTTTCATTTATAAACTAACTTAAGTTATGTTTATTAATTATAAATATATAAGTTACTGTTATAATAGTTTTTTTATTTTTTGTGCACAAACATATTTATTTATTTTTATGTAAAATCATTAAAACGAGTACCTAAAACAAAATATATTTTTTTCTACATACTATAAAATTAAGTTATATATTTTACAGTTAGTTTAAGGAAGATAATTTAAATAAAAATATTTATAGCTATTACAGACCAAGATCCATACACTAGATCTAAAAAATAAATCTTGATCCTAGAACGAAGGCCAATTATTGATCTAAAAATAAATTTAGATAATTATCAAACAAGAATACTCCGCATAATATTGTTTTTCTATGTACAAAAGTTCGCCGGGTCAGCTAGTTATTAATATTTTTAAATTTTTCATTTGCATTCTATTGATCAACAAATATTTTTTCATTAAGCTTGAATTGATGTCCATTTTCATTTCATTTCATCCAAGAATTTTTGTAATGAGATCCAAGACCCATATTAATGTACCTAATGTATTAATTTTTCAAAAATATTGATTTTAAATGTATAATTTGAAAATAAATAAAAGGGAATTTTTTAAGTTGATTGGTATTACAACGGCGGCTATGACTAAGTTGGAGTTGCAGTTTTTTTTTTTGTCTTATCACTCCGGATGAATTAGAAACAAATGGCTCATAGCAGGAAACATTTTTGTAGAATCCATGACGTTATAACTCATGAACTATAATAACAATGATAATCAGAATATCAATGTTTTTTTTTTCAATTTAAATCAAAATATCATTTTTGTGGTTTTACTGAACATTTTAAGTTTATTTCACTATGTTTTCTTGTGAAGTTTGCACGACAAAATTTCTTTGCTAAAATAATTGTTTGTTTAATTCTTAATTATTTAATTACTTGTTTATTATTTTACAAACTATAATAGCATACTTCGACAATATAATTAATTTATGTTTTAGATTCTATGTACCTATAACAAATGTATAGGTTTTACGAAAATATATTGTTAGTGTGAAGAATATATAAATTAATACAAATTATAAGATATTTACAAGTTTTCAAATAAAATAATTTGATTTAAATAATTAATAAACAATTTCATAGATTTTTGGGAATTTATTAACTTGTGTATTATTATACATAATTGTTTTTAACATTGAAAAAACCTGCAATGGAGAGAAACATTACCTCACGAACTTCACCGGAAAACAAAATGAAATAAGCTTAAAACTTACAGAAAAAAGCACCAAAATGAATTCTGAATTCAAATTAAAGAAAAAAAAAACATTGCTTATTCTTTTTTTTTTATTAACTTACTTTATTTATTTTTATTACTATTTAATTGTATCGATTCACTAGGTATTTTTACAATGTTTTACAAGTATAACTTAACACTGTTATCATAGTTTTATGGGCTATTACGTCATGGATTCAACAAACATTTCTTCCTAATAAAAGCCATTCATCTAGAGAGCACATTAAAAATATATATATATATATACTACAGAGCAATCCCGTTATCACACGGATATCGGTGTCATCGTCAGATTCTTATCATCAAAATACAAATATATTAATTTTGCAATATATAAAACGTTCGGAACTAGAAATCCTCGTTACACGAACATTTTTGCTGTTTCTATATAGTCATTTTCATCACGCGTCAGCGGATACGGTTCTCCTTCTTAGTCGTTTAAACGTTCGTCACGACTCGACCGGATGATTTGTTGAACACGGTCGAAGAAATTACATCTTTCGCCCTTGGACAAGACATATCGTGAAAACATGTCGACTTGGGAAGGTTTGTGTTGTTTATGGTTCCGTTGTTATACATTGCGAATGGTGGTAGTTCGTCTATTATGATCACTTAGTCAGTTTACAATGGTCACTTTAGATCGGACGTGAAAGCTCATTGAGCTGATCTTGTCATGATACGGATTTCATGCAAAGTTGAATAACTACAGTCATAGATCTATATTATAATGAATTTACTGTGACAGTTAAAATATATTAGTCTACTATTGTGAGTGTTATAACTTTTCACTTAATTGACAGGAAAATAGACTACAGTAAAATGTTGATTAAAAAAAAAAAAAAGATAACTAACAAATGTACAATTAGGCCTAATTTAATATTATCAAGTCCTATATAGAAAATAAATAAAAATAATAAAAAATTGGAATTTTAAGTACAGATCACACAAATAACAATGTATTTTTTATAGTTAGAGTCAAAATTATTTTATATTAGAAAGTTTTAATACTTTTGTTATGTTTTATGTTTAACTATATTTTTCTTAGAATAGTATCTTACATAATTTTCTTTCATAAAAAATATTGACATTCATAACAAGTTTTTTACTGTTGGGTATTTACTGAAAAAATAATTTTAAATATGCTTTTTAGACCGGTTAAATAAAATTATTTAATTTTAATACTATTATTAATTCTAAATTTTATTATTTTTGTAGATTTGAAGAAGCAAGCTAGAAGGCTTGAAACAGAAATAGACTCTATGTTGGTATCATTGAGCAAAATGAGTACTAATAACCCTATGATGTACAGCGATGAAGAATCACAATTGTTGTTGTCTGAAGATAGATTTGATACAGCCACTTCTGAAATTGAAGAACTCCTTTCCAAGGTAAAATTGCCTATTTATTAATTTTCACAATAATTTCTCAATGGATTTTTAGCTGAATACTGTAAATGAGAAAATGGGAGAATGGAGTTCTAGTGGAGAATCATCTGCTAATTCACAAAACATGCACACTGTACAACGTCATAGAGATATTTTGCAAGATTATACTAAAGAATTCCGTAAAATACAATCAAATGTCCGAGCTCGTAGGGAAAGAGAAGATTTATTACATAGTGTCCGTCAGGATATAGAGTAAATATAATTTAATAATAATCATGCTATCTGAATTGTCTAAATTTTGAATTTTTTAGTGGTTTCAAAAATTCTGGAACTAAAAACCGACGTATGGATTTATATGTCAAAGAACATGAACATGTACGTAATTCAGACCGTTTAGTATCTGATCAAATTGCAATTGCAATGGAAACTAGAGAACACTTAGTATCACAACGTCATCATTTCAAACGATTACAATCCAGACTACATGATTTGTCAAGCAGATTTCCAGCTCTCAACACGCTTGTACAAAAAATTAACATGCGTAAAAAACGTGATTCTTTTATAATTGGTGGAGTTATTGTTACATGTACTTTTATTATTCTCTTGTACACTTTTCATTAGGCAGTATAACATATCAGTGATATATATATATATTATATGAATATTATTACAAATTTTATTTTTACTAAGATAATTATACTTATATTATACTTTTGTTTTATAATTATAGTTACATACAATTCTTATTTAGTAAAAAAATTAAAACTTAAAAGTCATAAGGTAATGCTTTAACTTCACTTAAGCATTCATCAAACAAATCTGCATAACTTTCATATTTTTTGATAAGTACTACTACTGCTGAACGTTTTACACCCATTGCAGATCCTAAGTCTTCACGTGATGGTACATAACAGTATGGCAGGTTTTTGGTCTCGCACACTCCTGGTAAATGACTCATGATGTCAATAGGTGAAACATCACCAGCAAAAACTACAATGCCTGTTTCGCCTCTCCTGATTCTTCTTTGTACTTCTTTCAATCCTACTCTTAAATAAGTTTTTTCTTTGTGTGCTATAATTAAAAAAAAAAACATTTTATTAATATCATTAACAATGCCAAACAATTTCCATTTTAGTTTAAGCATAAAAATAATATACAAGTGCACATATAATAATAATAATATTATGATAGATTATTGTATAACTCACAGGGTACTTAGAAATGTTTACAATATTAACGTATATGCCATGTGAAATTTAAATATAGATTAATTTTTTATTGGATATAAATATTGAATACTTATTTCAATGATAAGAGAACATCTAGTTGATGCAGATCAAAATATAATTAAGATATAGGATGTGGAATTTATGTATCCCATCAAAGAAAGTGTATGATAGGTACATGAAGAAACTTATTATTCTGCAGTATATGAATACTAGAACAACACTTGAAACGATAACATCATAATAAATTTACCTTTCTTAACGAGTTTGTAGAGTTTTTTCGTGAGTGCTTTGGACGCCAGAGGTTTGGCAATTTCATTAAGAAACTTTATTCTCGTGGAGTAAGGAACTTTTTCGGCAGCGGTCGTGGACTCGTTTATGCTTTTATCTTCGGTCATAGTGCTTGAGGCTATATATATATATATATATATTTAATGAAATGAGAGTTTCAGACGGATTTCAAGAAAAAGGCGCGATTACACCAAAAATCAACAGGACTATTCGAATGGCAATAAAAGCGTGATATCGTTGTTTATTTATGTTTAAGGTTATTAATAACAGTACGCATACGCACGTGGGATTGCAAGACAGTCATCTACGGCGGCGGGACAAAGGAGCTTCTCAGCAGTAGATTTTCGGCACTCTTATCACGAATGCAGCGCTCCTAGCAGTAATCAGGAGTATGAGGAGTATGAGAATGTTTACGTAGAAAAATCAGGTGATTGTGGCCTTGAACACTGTATCCCAGCATATATATCAGCTAGTAGATATATAAACATTGATTATAGAATGGAGATCTAAAATCTATTCTATAATCAATATTATATTAGTGATATTAGTGGTGAAAAATTTAGTTCATTAGTCCATAAAAGTGAATAGTTCAAGTGAACTATTCACTTTTATGAACTATGAACTAATGAACTTTTCATTCGAATAAACTAAATTTTCCACCACTAGTAAATACTCGTAGTTCACAGGTATACAGTACATGCTATTTAATTATGATTTTTTGGTGAGTGGGTGGGTACTCAAAAGTAGGGTTTACTCCAGTAATTTAAAAAACGCTTGGCGCTACTGGCTACTCAAATATGTAGAAAAAAATGGTGTTGCCTTTTAAAAAAAAGTAAGTTGTATTGCGCATGCGCGTACAGTTCGGGTCAAACATTTGAATATTCGACTAAAATTGTGTATTTAGGTACTTCTTTTCATTTCAATTCAAAATCAAACTGAAATATTTAGCGATACCTCTTAGCGTGAACACACCGTATATAATGATCTTTATATGTCTATGATCTGAGAGAAGTTATTCTGTGGAGAAGGTACCTACAAACAGTGGCGTATTTTTGATTAGGGGGGGTGTCATATCATAATACTATCGTACACTGGTTTTATTAAAAGTTTTAAACTAAATAGTTTAATATCAAAATAAATAAATAATACTCAATTAAATGTTACATTTTTTTCTCTTTATTATTATAATTTACAAAATAATCCTACTATAATTATTATTATAATATTTAAATATTTAAAATTTAAGGTTTCCAGACGCATTCAATAATTCTTTGGGGGGAAACCCCCCAGACCTCCCACCATAAATACGCCACTACCTACAAACGATTGACTCAATTATTTCTAAAACCATCTATCTATTCACGCATAAAATAATACTCGATAGTTTCGATATACTTTACTGTTATCTAAAACAATCGATAGTAAAAACTAATCTGTATTGCTCATCAGGTTCAATAGATCGGTATTATTTAAATTTAAAAAAAATATTGAATAATTAATACGGTCGTCCATTTGAATTAAAACTCGGCATTTTATTGAACTAATCGATACCGCCCATCACTAATTGAGATCGAAAACAGTTATCAACCGTGGTTAAGGAGTGCGATCACGGTGTGCTTAAAGTACGTAGGAAAAACATATGTGCAAGGATGAGTGGCGGGACGAGGTCGACAGAGAACGACGCCATTTTGTCGATCGCTGTTTGTAGTTGTCACTGTGTTACAGTAATTGTATCTGTATTCTGTACGTGTACGATAGTGTATGTTTACGGTGACAACGACCATTTTCCGCTTCACTTTCCACATCTATCAACTCTTGTCTATCGTATCAAACGATTTGCAGCTTAATCGGTTGTAAACTCCTTTTGTATGACCGCGACGTTCCCTATACCTGTCAACCGTTTCTGCTG
This sequence comes from Sipha maydis, assembly GCA_034509805.1. Lineage (NCBI taxonomy): Eukaryota > Metazoa > Arthropoda > Insecta > Hemiptera > Aphididae > Sipha > Sipha maydis. The sequence continues at coordinate 53,434 of JASXSY010000620.1, forward strand.
TTTCATGATGGTCTGAAAGTAACGTTTCCGGAGTGGAGTTATATCGCAGCTGTGCTTAGTTTTTTCTTCCGCTTGATAAGCAACTGCGAGGACAGTGTGAGACGAATAGCGAACGCGACACTTATTGAAGAAAACCAAACGAAATATGGAGAGTCTGTGCAATTACGCCAGCGACGATGACAACAACACTCCTAGCCCTAAAAGAGAAGTCACCGTAAGTTCGATTGTATTTTTTTTTCTTTTCTCTCATTTTATACGGCCCGATTGCTTACAACTCAAGACTGTGACTAGACAAACAACAACTACATAAATAGTTATATAATACATTCATATACGTGGAGGATTTTTTTTTACTTGATTAATGACTTTCCAGTATCCATGATGTAGGTAGTAATAGATAAGTGCTGTTCATTAATGTAAACTTATTGCGACTTATTGCGAATGACTAACTTAATTATATAGGCATGGTAAATGTTATCATTACAAAAACTAGTTGTCTTATTTGCCAACTTAATGTTATGTAGTATTCGTTAAAAAAATATTAATTCTACTATTTGAAATAATTAAAGAATTTAAGTAATTTTTAAAAATAAAATAATCAAATTATTTTTCTATTAAATACTTGCAGTTACTTAAATCTTATATTAAATATGTTTAGACTAAACTTACCAGAACTAATGGAATGGAAGCTGATGCAAATTATGAACAAGTTACCATGGAAATGAGTGAGGTATGAACAAGTTCAACATTAATCTATTCAGGTTAATGTTAGTTTAAGGACTTATATTATCATTAGGTTAACTAGTTTCTATAATTTTAACATATCTGTAAATTATACTTATTTTGCCTAAAGAAACTATGTTTAAGATTTCATAGTTTTATTATAATTAGTCATTTGAATTAGTTATTTTCGGATAGGCCAATTGGAAAGTCAGAATCAAATAAGTTATTAAAAAGTAATTTAATGCAATTTCATTATTTCAGAATAAGTGTTAGTGAGCACTATTTCTTGATATTAAGTTCTTACTATCATCAGTTTTTTAATATTATAAAATTAATGTTTATACCTATATCCAGAAATCGGTCATTCACAATTTGTTAATTTTTAATTTATTATTCATTTGTAATGAATTAATAGTTAAGATATTCAAATTTTCATTTCATCTATGAAGTTTCTAGTTTCTTATAGATTATATAGTTTTTTATTAATTTATATCTATTTGTGTTCAAAATATATTATTATACATCCATTATTATTTAAACATTTTTTCCTTATATTTTCTAAAAATTTAATAACAATTATGTTATTATTGTGCTTAATGAAGATAATCCAAAAAATTAGAAGAATTTTAGCTCATATCTAGATTTCGTTCATTTTAATTCCACTAAATCCTCTTAATGATATTTTTGTTTTCATTCTGAAGATTTTATTAAAGAGACCAGCCATTCAGTATGATTACACAAGTCGTCCTGGTTAAATTCATATGACCAAGACTGAAGGTGGGTAAAACACATTTTGAAGTAGGCTATTACAAAAAAAAAAAAAAAAAATTAAGTAAGCTAATGTACCTAATGCAATTCTAAAAAAAAGTAAATCCGGTTAAAACAAATATTAACACGACATTGTTCTGAAATTATATATAAAATAGTCCACGAGTAGTCAGTCGATTGTGGGAGAGTCTCTTGCCATTGATTCTTTGCGCCACTTGAAGAGGAAATTTGTTTGCGGCTGATTACCAATCTGTACCAAAATACTGTACGTTCACATTGGTGAGTAATAACAAAACACAATCAGGTAAACCCTTTCCCGCTAGATGTCATTCTCTGTGAGCTGTGGCCTTGAAGAAGGTATATTTTTTATTTATCATTAACTGTTAGGGTTACAATTATTAATTTAAATCACCTATGTTGACCATCTTTATTTTTTCTTAATTTATTATAACAGTATATATTTAAAATATGTATTTGTTAATAGTCATCATTTTAATTATATAATTATATTTGATAATAACTTATAAATTAAATTATATATTTACATACAAAAACATAATTGACTGATAACAAAGTCTTGGTTAAAATAAATTTTTTAACCTTTTACTTATACAATAATTAATATAGTTCTATATTTTCAGCAGGAATCAAACCATAGTTCAACCAAATCATCTCACCCTAAAGATCAAACTTCACCCTCTAGTTCAGCATCATCCCCTACTTCTATATCCCAGACTTCGCGATCACATCGTACCAGTAAACATGAAAACCATAGTGATGTAAAAACAAGCAGTTCTGATGAAGAAAAGATAAAAAGTCATAGTCGTCAGAGAAGGTATCTTAGTTGTTTGTGTACAATATTCATTGTTTTATAAATTTAAATTTATGTTCTAGAAATAAATCTAGAGATCGCCACAGTAAGAAACATTCTCGTCGATCACGAAGTCGTAGTAATGATAGAAAACGTTCTCGAAGATCTCGTAGTCGTAGTCGTAGTCGTAGTAAAAAACGATCCAGGCAATCACACAGTCGTAGTGAAAGGTATACAAATAATTATAATTATAAAAAATATATCATTAATTATTTTAAATTTTCATATAGAAATGGTAGTAGTCGAAGATCAAGTCCATATTCTAGACATGAATCAAAGAATAGTCACAAAAAACATAGTCGGTCAAAGAGTAAAGAGAAATTTACAACTCATAATTATTTCTTAGAAAAGAAGGCAAATAATAAACGACAAAGTAATTATTTTACTATTATAGTTAATGATTTTATTTAAAATCAAAAGGTTCATTTTAATTTATTTATCGTATCAATTCTGTGTTTTTAGTTTTAGATAAGTTGGGAATTGAATTAAAAGTTCCATCAATCGGAAGTTCTACAATACCATCAACACAAGTCACTCCTCAACAGTTACTACAAAAATCTATGGAAGCACAAGTAGAAAAAGTTAAAGTGCAAACAGGAATAGAGTTACCATCATATTATAATCCAGTTGCTGTAAATCCTAATAAATATGCTGAACAAATTCAGAAACGAAAACTTTTATGGGGAAATAAACAAAACAATGATGTTGTTAAACAAGTAGAAGAAAGTAAACCAGCTGTTGCAGCAACTAATAAGACTGCAACTATTTGGCAGTCTACAAAATTTGGTGACCAAGATGGTAAAGTTACTGCCAAGTTTAAAAGGCTTATGGGTATTAAAGATAATGAAAAAGGTAAAGCATTATCTCAACATTTATTTCTATACTGTTATAAAATATTTATTTTTATTCAGGTGTTGATGGTCCTACTTCTCAGCAAGGGCAATCAAAAGACATTATCAAAAAGCAAGAAGAAATGTTTAACTCAATGGAGAGTCAGTATGAAGTTGCCCGTATGGCAACACATACACATAGAGGGCTAGGTCTAGGATTTGGTACATTTCAACAACGGTAGATTTTATCTTTACACGTTTATATAATTATTGTACATTGAATACCACTATTAGTAATTAATTTCAGGTTTCTTTACATGAAATCTTTTGTATATTTTACATTTAACATGTATATCTTATTTAAATACATAATTTTTGTTGTTGACATTATAGTTACTTAATTAAATTTATTATAATTCCTTATGAGACCATTGGCTTGTATCATTTTGTGGATTATTTTGTAAGTGTTTCTTAATTAAAAGTGCAACATTTTTAGCACCAATACAACTCATTTCCATAGCACTTGCTGCCCATTCTATGGCATTAATGTGGTAAAGTCGATTTGCAATATGAAAACTCCGTGGTTTAGTTGGTGTTTCATAATGAGGATATGCTAACCAATTAACAACTTTAATTTCTTTAGTGCTTAAAAATAACTGATCAATTTGGTTATTCGTAAGTGGTTTTTGAGAAAATATTTTCCAAATATTTGATTTTCCAGTTTCATTGACTCCTTCAATATTACTGATTGAATTATAAAAATCATTTTCATTAGTTGATATGACTGTAAAAAATGCATTATTATCGGAAAGAGGTGAAAATCTTTCTCTTTTTAACTCTCCAGCAACCAATGTGCTTACAGTCTGGTGATATCTCCCTACTATATTCAATTTAATTGGCAAATTGGTAAAATTGATTGGTATTTTCTGATTTTGAGAAAGAGGTGCAGCAAATACTACATAATCATAGGTAGCATTTTTTTCAGTATTCGTCAACAAAGTATATGAGTTGTTGTTGTTTATAATTTCAGTAACATATTCATGTATTAATCTTGCTTTGGACTTTTCTAAAAGTTTTTCAGCTACTCTTTTATTACCACCTTTTACTGCCCATAATGATCCATCCATTCCAGCCATTGAAACTGATCCTTAAATATTTTAGAATATCAAAAATGTATATATATATATGTGTGTGTGTGTGTGTGTGTGTGTGTATTATGTACAAGTTAATTTTTATTGAAAATGATAAAAAAAAATATAATAATTTATACTATTATTAAAATTAGAAATTAGCTTCTTAATAAGGAGTTAAAATATATTTCTGAAAAAGAACATATACCCTTGCCTTCAGAGATGTGCTGATATTTAAATATTTTTTTAATTGGTGACATCAATAACACTGAAGATAATTTAATATAGCATTTTTTAATCAATGGGTCACAAAATATATTTTTGATAAATTGCTGTATGTAAACTAATGAAAAGAAAAATATCTTTGATATCAAAATATAATTTTATATACCAAAATTGAGTTATGTAGTGTTGTATTTAAAGTACATGTTATAATTCCTTGTTTTAGAATAATTCTTCATGTTATTATATTAAAGCATACTAGATTTTTTTTATGTCTTGTCCACTCATCATGAAATAAATGTATGGGCCACATCATAAAGGTTGAAAAACACTGAATTAATGTTATTTGTAAAATAAATCTTCAATTATTCATGGATGTTAAAACACTACTGAAGACATTGGTTTAACCAAAAAAGAACATATATTAATGAATAAATATTACCTACTCATAGGAATATATGAACAAGTGTATATATTTTTTTTTAAATTAATCATTAATCATTCAAATAAAATATTTTTTATTTTTAACCAAATGTAGAAAAATTTGAATGTTATTATGAATATGTAAATCAACATAAAATATGAGTTGATTAATTCTTACCAACAAATTCATGAACATCAGTATTTTGTCCATAATTAACTCTTAGGGAAGCTTGTACAATGTCTTTGATGAGTATTTCAGGTAAATTTTCATTTTTTAAAAATGCATCTTTCACAGATATATTAAGGTAATGAACAAATGATGGATCCATTGCTGTTAGTAAATCATTTAATGTATCAAAACTTTTACCATCTGATTGTAATTGATAAATTCTACGACAAAAATAGTAAACAGTAAATTAAAATGAAATTTTTAACATTTAATCATTAATTTCTGACCTTTCAAACTTTTTAAGCGTATCGTCAATAAAATTTTGTAAATTTTTAACACCGTAACCGTAATGCCATAACATTTTAATTACATTTATCATTTCGCTGGAATTTTCCACAAAATCAAAGTTTATCCCATTGTGTATACCAAGTAGTTGATCATTAAAAAGTTTCATACGTTTTTTAAGACCTTAGTTCAAATAAATATATTTAGAATTTCAAAAAAAAAAAAAAACATTTCAAAAAACTTACCAAAATTGCTTACAAAATCAGACATATATTTGTTCTTTATGTGTAGGACTGCTCCTCCTATTTCATATTCATAGCCATCATTCATAATTACCGTAGCCAGTCTTCCACCTACTTCATTACCTTCATAAATATCTACTTCCACAAAATCTTGAAATATTTCTTTTAGGAAATATGCACAAGATGTTCCGCCAATACCACTACCGATAATAGCTATATATAACAAGAATATTAATATAAAGTATGAATTCTAATATAAGACCAATAAAAAAACCATACCAATACTTAAATTTGTTTGGTATGTGCATTGTAATAGAGTTATTAACCATAACAATAGCGATACAAAGTATTTCATTTTATCTGCTACGATGAAATTAAACTTCTTTTATTTGACAACTTGTTTTCATAGAACAAATTACAAATGTAAATTAATATTAATGTACATATATCTAAGAATTACATAATGAATATAGGAATATAAGTACTACATTTTCTAATTAACAATTTTTTTCAAATAAAATGAAAAGTCCATTTAGTTAGGTTTACAATATAGTTGGAAGAAATTAATAATAAATATGAATTCATAAGAAAACTTCATAAAAATGGACTACAGTCCAATTTATTTCATATTATTTATATTAAAGATTTCAAGAAATAGTCATAGCATTTAAATTATGGTAAAAATAATATTTTAAAAACTCATTCAAACTTGCTTAAGTCAAAACTAAGTAAATAAATTACCAAATCGATCAATTATGAGTCAAAATTGGATGGGTCATGATGTTCATATTTCTTTGAAAATTAATTGCTGAATATTGATGAAGATTTTGCTGCAATACAGTTGATGAATTAAAAATGTGTCTTTTATATTAGAGTATTTTCGTCTGATATTATACATACATATTTTAATAATTTTTACTTTTAGGGAATTAAGTTTAAGGTAATTCCAATCTAATTAATATATTTATTAACCATGGTCCATTTGCCGCTATCGCTATGATTGAACAGAGTTAAATTTAAACTGCCCAACGACCAAGGACAAAATATTACATCACTACAATTTTAATTGATAACTATTACTGTTATCAAATACTAGGGCTAATCATTTTAGTGCGCAGAATCCCAGTCGCGGTTTTCATTTAAAAAATTGGTAGGTAAATAATTGGTAATTTGAAAATAAATTTGTTATCAACAAAAACTAATAGTCATGTGAATAATTAACAAATTATAGAGTGGTATATTATTTGCTTTGTTCTATCGTGTATTATGACTACAAACATACATTCTATGAAATTAGTCAACATCAATGATACTTTTTGGTTCTGTTGAACGCTGGACTATTTTTTCATTTGCTTGCTATCCAGGCTTTATTGTAAGAATTTTTTCCAACTGCACAAATAAAATATACATCACACTCTGAACACTAATTTTATTGGTTCTGATAAAACAGATGATGAATCCAAAGACGAGGAAGGAGCCAACAATGGTTTCACTAACCAATTATTCAAACAATTTGATCTCATATTTATCTTTTATTTATTTTAATTGATATTTTTCATAGACTATTTTTTAACTATTTATATAATAAAATATACAATATATAATATTTATTTACTATTTTTATAAATCATTCTTTATAGTAATAATTACAATAATTAGCAAGTATTTATATTATAATTATATAATTTATAAAAATTAATATTATAAAATATGAATAATAAATTAAACCGATGGTTTCAAGTAATAAAATAACACATGTCTAATTTTAAATAACTTTGGTGAAGTAAATTTTATTGTACTTCTCAAGTCTGCAGTTAAGTATTCAAGTGCAGATGTTCATTAAATCAACTGCATATTTTATTTTTCCTAATGCACAGTTAGTGTCCTACTGCACCTTACAATAAAGCCTGTTGCTATCGTTATGGCTTAAAACTTCTTAGATTCCATACATTTTAATAAGACTACATTAATTGTACTTTGTGATTAATCGACGGAATCCTTTAATTCTAGTGGTTGAATTTCGAGAAAATAAATCAAAATTGGTTGATTTATTGTTTTTTTTTTAAATAATATGTTTAATAATAATACGACCCATAATTTAATAAATTATAATTATAAGTTTGTGATTTGACGAGTCTTATAATATTTATCATGTACATCTACACATTTGAGAGATAATGAAATTACTTGCCTTTCTAAAAAACATCCATGATATTGATTTACATTACACAATTGTATTAAACCATTACTATATAGAACATAATAAGAGTACATACCAGTGGCGGCGCGAACTTTTTTAATCTTTGAAGCATATTGTATATTTTTAATATTTTGACCACCACCCCCTTAATTCTTATTATAATTATTATTGTTTGATTACATAAAATAGAACTAAAATAACTACGAAAACGTCGAGAACACACGCTGGTCGGTACAGTGACTTGTTAGCATACTAGCATATTATATTTTATTATATCAATTATAATATTTGTCTTAATATTTATAATGAGATCATACAATTTTACACCCACCCGGACTCAACTAACTACCCACCCATTTCAGATTTGAAGAAATTGCTTCAAATAATTATATTTGTTAATAATTTATAATTATTTGTTGTTTGACATTACTTATCAGTAGGTACACAGTTATTAACCACCTCCATCCTTCTATAGTTGTCATTCTTCTCCCTCCATCTGTTGTCATTTTTCAGTGGTCATTCATTAATCATTTTAGTTATAACTTATCGGTCAATTTTAGTTTACAAATCGAAAATTCCGTCGTCACTACAAATCCGATCAAAGGAAAATGTTTGCACCACCGCCACTTTCAACAATCCTACCGTAAATTAACTATTACTTGGACTGCCGCTGCCGCTGAAAAATTGTACAGGCAGCTGTTGCCGACGGTTGCGGTAGACAGTTGGCCACTACTGATTGTCTTACAAAAAACGATTCGGCCGAAAATCATCACGACCACCGCCACCATTGACGCAACTGATGAATGTTTTTAAAACACCACTGGCCATTGCCAGGAAATCACTAACCGTAACTCCGTCAACCACCCTTACGGTGACATTAGTCATAACCGCCAAACCACCGGCAATAACCGTTGCATCACTGGCTTTAGCCGTCGCATCATTGAACTTAACCGACGTACCAACAGCCACTCCAATTGGCAGCTTGTGTCATCGCTCAAATTGTAAAAACCGTCGCTGTCCTCGACGACAAATTATCGCGGCTGCTCGAGCAACTAACAACAATTCTAGACACATCTAATCAAGGCTTATTTTAAGGATTTTTATCAACTACGCATTTTGGTTAATAATCCTAAAAAAAAGAACTATAGTTTCAAAATATAATATCAAATTACAATTAAAAATTATGACACTTGCAGATTTTTGGTGGACTAATTTAAAATTTAATATTTTAAGAAGGAATAAAATAATAAAAATTTGTGTTCAATACTTTATTTTAATAACTTTACTAATTACTTTATTCATCATATTTATATGGGTATATAATACCATTTAGTTAATGGGTTATTAATACTATTTTGTTGGTCCATAACCTAAGAATAACCAAATTTGTTAAAGATTAGTTATTATGATTTACAAGTACCTACTATCAACTATATATTTAGGTATAATTACCTATTTAAGTGGCATACAAAGATAACCGCTTATATCGCACACAACAAAATTTATTGTTAAAATATAAAATATTACTTTGATCATTTGATAACCACTATTATAGGAATTGAAATATTAAATACCGAATTTATTGAATTACTTATCAACTATTACAATCAAAATTAATTTTCTTCTTTTCATAAAATATTAGTAGATGTGCGATCGTCCCGACATCCAAGCTACGAGTCATCACTGATTATTACTGTTTTAATTTTTGAAAAGGGGTACGGAAAACGACGTGTATAGCACTATAGCCCTGGTATTTTCATTGTTTAAATGATTACTAACGTTTTACAAAATATGAAAAACGCCGGCTGCTGTAGTTCAGTGATTACTAAAATTATGAATGATAACGAAAAACGAAAAAACGAAGTCGTGGGAACACTTTTATAAGTCTATGATAATTTAATAATCATTTATACAATATAATATATTATAATACAGCATAAGGCGATGAGTAAATATCGGGGTTTTTCAGGTTTTTCCTAATCGGTTTTGGGATTATTTAATCATAGAAAACTCAAACTTCTAAAAAGTTGATCCTATGAATTATAATAATAATTTAAATTGTTAAATTTATAGCTGATAAGTAGGGTTCGGATTTGAAGGCAATATAATCAATAAAAAAAGCATTTAAAATGTAAAAAAAGGCAAAAGAAAGGCATTTAATTTATATAAAAAAGCAATTCATAAATATACTACAAAATAAAATAGTGAACATTTTGTAAACACTTTCAAATGCATACATTTTGAGAAAATACAAATTAAAAATGAGCATGAATACTAAACTACATTAAGTTTATGCTATTTTGTATAAATAGATTAGGTACCTTTTTCTTTAACCAGGTTTGTCCAAATAATTAGTTAAAAACAATTTTAAATATTAACTTACTTGAGTTATACCAGTTAATTTAATGCAAAATAAACTAGTTGGTATTAAAAAAAAAATTGACTACCATGTATTTTGATAAGCTATATCGATAAATATTGCGAATTTTTAAAACCTATTTGTAGCGATAATATGCAAGTTGTGTATAAAATTATAAAATCAACTGAAAAATTAAACACAAAATAGGCATTTATAAGTACAAAAGGTCAAAAAAAGGCAAAAAGGCATTTATAAGTAAAAAGGCAAAAAAAGGCAAAAAAAAAAAAGATCCATTGTCTAAGAAATTAAATGAAACACATTTTTGTATAAAAATTATTTTTCTATTATGATCAAAGACCGGATTTATATGTTTTTACATGTCGTTACTGGGTCTATGCAGTCTTATGAGAGTACAAAATGTGGACGATTCGTTCAATGCTGAATGCGAAGAAAAAAGTTTTTTTTGCATATTTAAGAATATTTCATGGGTTAGAGAATATTTAACCCATTTAGCATATTTTGGAATACTTCGTAAATTGTGAGAATAAATATATATTTATTTTTAATTTCGGTACCCAGAAAATTTTTTTTGAACATTTACAATTTTCTTTTTTTTTATCAATTTGATAAAAATAATACACACAGTAGTTCTTTGGTATTATCAGTGTTATAGCACAGAATAGACTAAATTTAGTCTATTCTGTGGTTATGGTGCTTTATCATATTAAGTTTCTGTGCCGTTCCCTAAACATGGTGGCTAACCTACAATGCTAGCAGTTGTTTTCTTACTGATTTTTACTATTATTCTGTTATATTTATACTAAATTCCTATTTTCCACTCTTACTAAAGTGCAGTGGTATTCCATTAGGTATAATACGCAACTTTAAATACCTAATTAATACCTCACTATTAAAATAATGTTGAAAAAAAAATTTAAAAATGCATATTAAAGCATATAATGATATTGATTGAATATTTTAGCATATTTTTGCATATTTTATACATTTTTGAGAGAATATAATGAGAATATATGCATCATATTTTGGGCATTTTAAGAGAATATAAATCCGGTCATTAATTATGATTAATAAAAGAAAGGCATTTGCCTTCAAATCCAAACCCTACTGATAAGTATCAATGATAAATGAGGATTCTAATTTATAATTAATACCTATAAGAACTACAATTTGCTCTTATCTTATTAATATAACAATCAATTATCAAAATCAATTGCGCAAAAATTGATTATCAAGTGCGTATTTAGTTTTTCCAAATACGCAAAATAAGCCCAATTGCGCTTTAGAATAAGCCCTGCATCTAATTTTTTTTTTTTTTTTATCATTAGCCTATTGGTAAAAATAATTTGCTGTTACTACCTTTTGTTCATATTGACATTTTTTTCATGTAAGTTTAATTTTTTGTTTGGACTAAAATTTTTTAAAAAATTAAATAAAGTGTTTATAATTATTATATTACGCTGTTATTGATCATGAATAGGACCAATTTTTAATCAAAATACTTATGATAAATTTAGCGGATTTTTTATTTTAAAGAATACTTTCAACGACCCTTATTTAATTTTATACTAAATTAAGTTGACTAGTACTAGCATGTGCTTAATGGTTAAAAACATATTTAAAAATACATCTTAATATAAATAAAACATTTCTATATTTAGCTGCACTTGTTGGGTAACTATAATCTAAGTATTATACTGAATTTGATAGATTTGGAAGAATTATTTTATGTCTCATATATTATATATGTATATAATATAGTTTTAGGATGAAATTTACGAATTTAAGCGTGTAGAATATATTATGTGGAGTTAATGTTTTTTAATTTTTTTTTCTTTTAATATAGTCGATGAAAACAAAGTTTAAAAAAGAATCAATAGTTATTATTTTTAAATTTTTAAAATAGAGCTATACATTTCCTGTCAATCATTAACGTCCCTAGACCCTTTTAGGGGATATGGCGAACTTTATACTTGTATTTACAATAAGTATAACTTCTTTAAAGGTACGGTTTCCCTGCAGCGTCCAGACGCCGCGTCTAGACGCTACTAAACGCAGCGTTTGCCCTGTTTTCTCTGTAGCGTCAGACGCCATAGATTTTATTATTTTATACACTCTATTAGTTTAATTTTACAAAATTAAACCATAACCACTACGACCGTTGTCTCATTCACACCCAGCTTTTATTTTTATAAGTTCTAATTTTCACATTTTTCGCAATGAATAAAAATTTAATTTTGAACAATATTATTAAAAATATATATTATTACTTCGTGATGAAGAAGTGAAAAACGAATGAACTTAATTCCAAAAAAAAGAAAACTATTTAATAATTTGTTTTCCACGAGGAACTCCGAAGGATTCTTTAAAAATTTGATTGGTGGTCATTTCATTAACGACGAAGAAAAATTTCGGGAATTTTTTCGTCTAAATCGTCAACAATTTTATTTTATCTTTGATTCAAGAAGAAATAATAAAAAACCAACATTACGTATACTTGAGTCAATATCTCCAGAGGAAAAACTAACTATAAATAATTAAGAATTATATTTTCAATACGTACTTGATCTTCCTACTTCATCGGATATATTTTTCCAAATAGTATCTCTAATAGTATTATCCTTAAGATTTTTATGGCTACTATCGAAAATACATTTGTTGTTTTGCACGAGATTAATTAAAGCCTCGTCCTCTGTGGAGGAAAATGAAAATTTTGACTTATTGACGACAGGCGTCACAACGCAACACTAGTCCGGTCTAGTACTGACGCCTGACGCCGCGTCAAACGGATAGACGCGCCGCGTTAAACGCGTGTAGAGAAACCAGTCACACACAAAATACATAATCTAGGGTCTCGGCGTCAGACGTCGCGTCCAGACGCCGCGTCTAGACGCTGCAGGGAAACCGTACCTTAATAAGTTTCTACACTGTCTAAAAATATTAAACGTATAGAGGATTGAAACAAAAACTAGATACTATCTTATAAATACAAAATCTAAAAATAATTTTACTCTCAATCTACTCAATACTTAAGGCGATACTGAACATACGTACACATTAAACAAAATACATAACTTAATTAATGTTAATTAAATGCAATATTTTTTAAATCATTTTTCAATAGATTTTCAGGTAATAAAATACATTTATAAAATACATTTATTTGTAACTGTTTTTCGGATAACAAATATGTCATTATCACTTTTCTGAACAACTACCCTGTACCCAGTTTGGCGTCATCCGTTACCGCACAAACGCGCAAAATTATTATATGCACACACAATTACCTAGGTATTTTTTTTTTTTTTTTTTTATTATTATAGCTTCAAGTTACAACTAATACAGCTCAACAATTATATAAAGAAAGGTACAAATAAAAAATAAAAAATTACAATATTACTACAATTAAAACACAGATTTTATATAATAAAGCCAGCATCCAAAATAAACTTGATAATACATTTAATCGTAAAGATGCAATTAGAATTGAGGATGGAATGGAGATTAAAAGGACAATTGAAAGATCTTAGAGAATTAATTAAGTCTGGACGTTCGGTTATCAGAGCAGGGCAATCGAATAATATATGAGATAAATCGCAAATACATTCATCGAGATGCAGTGTACAAAAGGGGGAGTCATTAAGCCGAGTTTGAACGAATGACTGCGTAATAGAGAATGTCCAATACGTAATCTGTCAAATTGTATAATATGTGATCTGTGTAGGTCTAACTTGCTGAATCAGATATTGTTAAGAATATTAGGAGTAATGTCTCTATACCATGACGCAAAGTTTCCAGGTAAATTATTCCAGTATGAAGACCATAGATTGGATGTGTAACGTTTAATAAAAGGAGTAAAGTCAGAGTGCGGAAGTAGAGTAACAGATGGGAGGATAATGTTAGATGTGGATTTAGCAAGATTGTCGACAAACTCATTGCCGTGAATGCCGGTATGGCCGGGAATCCATATGAAATGTATTGTATAGTTTAAAGAATTAAGATTGAAAATAAGTGATTTTATACGTAGAACAAGTGGGGATAATTTAGAGCGTAGAGGGTTGGAGTTTAGGGCTTGAAGACATGACATAGAGTCGGAAGCTAAATTACCTAGGTATATTAAACTTTTAAGTAGATAGAAGAAAAAAATCAAACAATTTATAACAATTTGATAGAAATTGTTAGTGACCGATCGAGTACGGAAGTAAGATAAGATAAGATTATCCACAAAATATGAGTTTTCTAGGTATATCGTAAATCGCAGTTCTGTGTACTGTGTTCGTGCGTAGTCCTCAGTAATCACCACGATCATTCAACTATCAACGATATAGGTATAAACTTGTATTTCATACCCGTCTAATAAACAGTGAAAAACAGGCAACAGCTAATTATAAAAATATTTTATAATACTAGGAGTATAATAAATTTGACTTGATTTTCCAAGAAATTATTTCGGGGGGGGGGGGGTAGGCAAAATTGTATTCAATAATGATGAGGTTGCAAACAGATGGAAAGAATACTTCGAAGATCTATACATAGGAGAAGACATTAACAATAAGCAAGAAGAATATATCGAGAATGAACAAAATTTAAATCCAGCTATGAAAGGTCGAGAAATAACTATAGATGAATTTAATCGAGCCCTTAGAGATTTAAGCGATAAAAAATCAACTGGATTAGACGATATACCTTCAGAAATACTGAAAAACCTAGACGAAAAAACAGAAAAAGACTTATTTGAAATTATCAAGAAATGCTATGAGGAAGGCTCAGTTCCGGAAGATTTCATAAAAAGTAAAACTATTACCCTACCCAAAAAAGGAAATGCTACCGACTGCTCAAACTACAGAACCATTGCTATCTTGTCTCACTCTTCAAAGATAATTCTGAACATTATAAAGAACAGATTGAAACATAAAGTGGAAAAAGACTTGACAATGACCAGTTTCGTTTTAGGAAGGGTAAAGGAACACGAGAAGCTATCATAGCTCTGAGACAGCTTCTGGAAAGGAGAATTGACGTGAACAAAGTAACAATTATAGCATTTGTAGACCTGGAAAAAGTGTTCGACAAGATAGACTGGAAACTCCTATTTAACACTCTAAGGGAAGCCGGAATTAATTGGAAAGACAGGCGCTTAATATTGAACTTGTATAAAGGTCAAACCACTGAAATAGATGTAAATGGAAGCAAGAGACAAGTGAAAATTCGTCAAGGAGTAAGGCAAGGTTGCTCTCTGTCTCCATACTTGTTTAATTTGTTTATTGAACATGCAATAGATGAAATGAAAGACCACACTAGAGGAATATCGATAAATGGGAAACAGTTTCACTCCATCCGCTTTGCAGATGATATAGCTCTCCTAGCTGATAGCGAGGAAGAAATGAGTTTGATGCTGCATATACTTGAATCATCTCTAGATAAGTTCAAACTAAAAATTAACTCCAAAAAAACAAAAGTTATGGTTATAAGTAAAGTTATAACAAACATTAACATAACGCTTAACAATGAACAATTACAAAAAGTATACGAATTTTGCTACTTAGGTAGTTTGATAACTGATGAAAACAAATCTACGAAGGAAATAAGAAGACGAATTACATTAGCAAGACACGCTTTTGAGAAAAAAAGGACACTTCTTACTAATAAACATCTAAGTATAAGTTCAAGAAAGAAATTCGTAAAAACATACATTTGGAGTATATTACTATACGGACAATAGAAAAGTATGACAAAAATAGACTAGAGGCTATGGAAATGTGGATGTGGATGAAAATGACTAAAACAAGCTAGATAGAACATAAGACGAATGAAGAAGTGCTGAACGAGATCAATGAAGAAAGAACAGTAATGAACACAATAATGAAAAGAACAATAAAGTTAATTGAACATCTACTTAGAAATAATGAGTTTATCACTATCATTATGGAAGGAAAAATAGAGGGAAAAAGATCCAGAGGAAGACCGCGTAAATCCTTCTTTGAAGAAATCTTTAGACGAATGGGTGTTACCTCTTATCAAAATCTCAAGAGGATGTCATCTGACAGACATGTTTGGCTACAACAACAAGGTTTAGCCTTTAGAAGCTGATGATAATGAATAAATTTGACTTGATTTTCCAAGAAATTATTTCGGGGGGGGGGGGGGTTGAACCCACAAACCGCCTTGTATATGTGCCTGTGAATGATAATAAATTAATTAAAATTCAACAATTAAAATAAGTCACGATTTTTTTTATTTTATACTATAAATATACATATATTAACTTGGTTAATAAAAGGAGTAATATTTTTGCTAAATATTAATGAATTATGAATATGAGTGCTACACTTTTAATTCAGCGTTATAAATAATTGCATATGGCATAATATAATTTATAAAATTAAACAAATATAAAATAATATTTTTATCACAACATTTATAATGCATGTTATCTCGATTGTTCGTCATTTATTTTGTATGACTAATGCGAATATAGGAAATACTACGTCAATAAGTTCAATAATCTTTATACTATTTATCTTCATAGAATTGATAAAATAAAGATAATTTTTTTTTGAGGAGCGTTCAACGGCTTAACATTTATCATTACACAATTCATTTCAGTCTCTTTAAACAGTAAACAAGTAAATATTAATACGATTGCAATCCAGTGGCGGCGGGATGTATAATTATTTGAAGCAATTGCTTCAAATCTGAAATGGGTGGGTAGTTAGCTGAGTCCGGGTGGGTGTAAAATTGTATGATCTCATTATAAATATTAAGACAAATATTATAATTGATATAATAAAATATAATATGCTAGTATGCTAACAAGTCACTGTATCGACCAGCGTGTGTTCTCGACGTTTTCGTAGTTATTTTAGTTCTATTTTATGTAATCAAACAATAATAATTATAATAAGAATTAAGGGGGTGGTGGTCAAAATATTAAAAATATACAATATGCTTCAAAGATTAAAAAAGTTCGCGCCGCCACTGAGCTAGCTTATTATAAAAATGTATGAATTAAAATTAATATTATTTCGATTGAAAATGAGTCAATGTACACGAAGAAAATACTTTTGCTCCGGTTGTAGAGCAAAAATTTAATGCAAATAGACCAAAAGAGAAATAAAAATTCTCCTTGTTTTGATCAACATATATTAATTTTGAAAATATGATTGTATTCATTAGTCTATTTCCTAGGATTGCTCAGAAATAGATTTACGACTTTATTTTTAGGTAATAAAATATGATAAATAGTAAGTTTATACCTTACTCAAAATAAACTTATACCTGACTTAGTTGTAGATAGCAATGAAATAAAAAATAGAAGTATCCACTTAGAAACAATCTTAGAAAAGAGAAATATAAATCAAATTTAGTTATCAAAATTTAAATTGAGCAACTGGAATTATGTTTAATTTTATTTAGCTTATTGAGCTAAATGTATGAAAAAAATAGTTGCTCCAGCCACCTTAAAGGCGGGTTTACACGAGTCAAGTAATTAGGCAAGTCAAGTTGCTGAGCTACTGACTTGCTACTTGCTACTTGCAAATAAAACTGCAGGTATTGTTCACACCAATTTTGTGTTTTTAAGCAAGATAGATAATTTAACTGCTGGGCTTCCTAGCATAATTCATTTTGGAGGTAATAATTCTTCCAATGATGCACAAAACATCAGAGATGCACATAAAAAATTGTTTGTCAATGAAGGCAATGTGTCATGGCAAAATATGATGATTCACTAGACTTTTAAACGTTACCTAATAATATTTCCACATATTTAATTAAAATTATTAAGTAGGTACCTATATAAGTTTTTAATTTAAAAAAATGTGTTCTACTTTTATAATATGTAATAATAAATAAATGTATTTTATTATTTTAGTAATTAAGTTTAAATGTAAGTAAATAAACAATTGAAAGTTCTAGTTTGATATTAAAACGTTTATAATTTAATTACTATTAAATTGTAGTAACAATATTGTAAAAATAATCTTGTTCATTACATAATACAAGTAAATTTTAATTAAAAACAAATTGTAATGAAATAATAAATTAATTAAAAAAATTTAAAAGTGAATTATTTATTATATTATATTAATTCATAATTGTATCTAAAAGGTAATATCCAGAGTAATATTAATTATATTTAAAATATTATGTGATATTAAAAAAACTTACAATATTTTCGTGAGTGGTTATTTTAAGTTGTCCAATGTTCATAATTTATTTTAAAATATAGGTAAAACCATTTCATTGATGGTTTGTACACAGTATCCAAGCCAGCACCAGATTTTTCTGAAACATTGATTTTCGCTTGCTCTTGTTGATAAGTAGTACGTAGGCTTTTTATTTTTTTTATAACTGAACTAGAATCCATATGTTCCATACCCATTTCATTAACTATTTGTAGTATGGCACTAGATCGTGCTTGTTTATTTTTTTATACATTGGAATTGTCATGTTCCAGAGGCATTCATTTTGTTTATATAGCTCCACAAATTTACAATTTGTGTCATCAGACCACTTTAGTACCATTATTTTAGTTTTACAAAAACACTTTACAAAACAAATCGGTATATTTAAAAATTTTTATTGGGAATATATGATAATATCACAAGTATTGTGATGATATGATAATATTTGATAACAGACCTATGGTAGGGGAAGGCAAGTGACCTGAAAAATAAAACGCGGGCAATTAACTTGCCTCGCTCAGCAACTTGCCACGCAACTTTACTTGCTGAAATTATAAAGGCAAGTAAGTGTTCACACAAGGAAACTTGATCGAAGTAAGTAGCTGAGCAACTTGACTTGCCTAATTACTTGCCTCGTGTAAACCCGCCTTAACTCTCATTATTATGACATTTTTCTGTAGAAATAACTCTTATTCCTCACTAAATATCCTACAATGGAACGTTAGAAATCACTCTGCAAAGAGTACTTCTCTACAGAGTATTCTTGCTCACAACAAATGCTTTGTTGCGATACTCTTTAAAACAAAGCTACTTCTTTATCGCTTATTTAATATTCCACAATTTTTATTTTTAGATGCGATCCCAACAACGGTTATGCTGGCTTTGCTATTGCTGTTCATTGTCCCTTCGAAACTATATCTAATGATTTATCTTGATCTCATTATTAATAATCGCTTCAAAGAAAAAAAATCAACATTGATGGTGTCGAATTATTAAAATCCAATTCTTCCCTTTCGATTTGGTCTTCTTACATCCCCGGCGACACTCACATTCCTATTAATCTATAACACATATTATTTAATTTGGTTTCCCCATCTAATTATTAATTATTTTCATCCATCCTGGGAAAAGCCATATTCAGGGGGAGGTAGGGGGGCAGTTGCCCTCCCCCATGTGAAATTTCAAGGGCGGTAAATTGTTATTTATTTATTTTTTGTATTAAGCTAATTTTGAATTATTATAATTATATTAAATGGTTTTTTTATGTATTGTATTTTGTATTGTCGATTTATCGGTTGAAATTAAGCTGAAGTTTATTATATGATATTCTTTAAAATCTATTTTTAAACGAACGCTGGAGGATTCCTTGGCTTGACAGATAATGACATTACACAATACACAGAAACCTGAATGCAGTCTGCATTTTGGAGTTGTTAATCACTGCAGTTGTGTGTTGTTCAATACCAAACGATAAAATAATAATATGATTAATATGCTTATTTTCATTCGCCTCCCCCTCCAATACTCTTCCAACACCAAAATGGGAGGCCGAATTTTATAAGTGCCCGAGACCCCTAAATTCTAAATAAAGCCCTGATTATACCATAGATTTAATGACGTAGTTATATTTTTGTTTGAGTTAAATGGGGAGCAAAATATTTATATGTTAAATTTCCTCGAAAACAATTTGGAAAAAAGCAATTATAAAAACTAGTTATGATAAAATGACAGTATCTAAAATTAAAATCAACATAATAAAACTTTAATAGTCCCACATTATTATAATGATATTATAATTGTTTTTTTTTTTTAGAATAATTAATTTGAAATCAATTTTTATGTTATGCGTGTACCCTACAATTATATATACCAGTACATATAGGTATACATAATATATACATATAATTTATATTATTTTATACGTAAGCATGTAGTATCAATTGATGTAATCATTAATGGTCGATGCCACCACAGTGCATTCTGCTATATCTAATTGACATTTCTAATCAAAATATACCAAAGTATATAATTATTTTATGTGCTTTCTGATTTCAAACTATTTGAATATTTACGAATTTTCGTATTACAAAGTAAGCAATTGTCAATACGGTTTGATTATAAACAGAATGTTTTCAAACCAAATATTCGTTCATAAAAATAATGCTTACGACAGAAAAAATACTTTTCGAATAAAAAACCAAAAGTCAACATATTTTAAACAACTTAAACTAAGCATTACAGCATTAAAATTATTTGGATTATTGCCATTCACTGAAGATAAAAATGGTAATTTTATTAATTATCCTTAAAAATTATATTTGATGTAATTAATGATATACTAAAAGTAGATTTAAAAAAAAAAAAGAATTATAGTTGTATTAAAACTCATATACAATTAATTTTAGAGATAATTAGAAATCTGTGATAAACTTCATCAAGTATTTTTGAAATAAAGTATTTACATTTTGAACTAAAATGCATTATTTTAGAATTTAATACATTTTTACAGTGATTTTAAATAGGCAATTTGCAAGCTTAATAGTAAAATGAGTTGTATTAAAAAATAATTAAAATAATGACCAATTATGATTTTTAAAGTATTTACCTCAAAACCAATTATTTTTGTTTTAATTTATATTATTCAAATATCAACCTTATGTCTATTATAACTTTTATTAATCATTTTGAGTATTATGGTAATATTGTGTGTTATGATTTAAGTAGTTAATATTATATTCTTATAATTAATTAACTATAATACTATTGTGAAAATGTAATTTTATATATTATTTTTTACAGGACCTATATTTAAATTATTCTCTTGGATCATGCTGTATAGCTTATCAATTTATGTTTGCCTAATTTGTTTATTATTTAACAAATTTTATTGGGATTACAAATATTTTTCTGAGTCATTAGATTCAGATATTTTTAATTTTCTATCTAGAATCGCAGGATCGGCAATGACGCTAGTTGTCTTTACTATCCCCATTTTCTGGATGGATATGAAAAATATACCGAATTATTGGAATCGGTGGAATATTTTTGAGGTTTGTATTTTAAAAATAATGTGATCAATTTGAAATGTTGAATAAATCTACTAGTACACTAAAATGTTGTTCCATTACGGCCCTCCTCACACGGAGATACTCAAAAGAAACTGTAATTGCCTAGGTACTAAGAGACTGGGCGACTAGGCAACTGCGCATGTGTATCTGAATGGCGTCGTTCAGACGGCGCTACTAAAGTCGCCGCGACCTATAAATTGACGCGACTAGTTAACTGGCGACTAGACATGCTGATCTCCTCGCTACTTTGGTTGATTGAGTTGCTAGATGATTTTTATTTCGTGTATAATAAAATAATATAACATGGATCAAAATTGTAGTATAAAATGTGTACAACAAAGGTAAGTTTATTTTCTCATTCTGTAGAATGCAAGAAATCGGGAGTCACTTTCCTGTAATTCCTTGGCAGCAATAAATAGTCTGCAGCTAACATTTTTTTTTTCAATATAAGGATTGATCCAACATTTTCTTTTGCGTTTTTTTAGGTGGTGTTTATAGTAATGATAAAGAATAATTTCTTTATCGCTACTCGAATCACTACTAGACATTATAAAAAATTTATTTATTTTAATTTATTTACTGTATAAATATCAATGTACACAAATAATAACGAATAACTGAACTGTACTGTCGAAATCTGTGTAGGATGACACTAATTTAAGAAACTAGTTACAAAAATGTAGTATACTGTGTGTGAAGATAACCCGCAACTGTAGTTGCCTAGTTACCCAGTCTCCTAGTACCTCGGCGATTGCAGTTTATTTTGAGTATCCCCGTGTGAGGAGGGCCTACCAGTTAGAACATGATTAATTTATTAATAGCTTTTTTTTATATAGCTAATAATATCGAAGTTTTCAGGAAAAATTTGAATCGTGTATGCGGAAACCTCTACTCTTGAATGTAACCAAACGATCATGGATCGTAACAATAGTACCAATTGTTCTTATAACGTCTAATATAGGAATTTCTGTAATCTTAATTAAAGTGTGGAAAGTAACTAATTCTATTTTGTTTATAACTATATTTGCTATTATAAATTTATCCGTTGGATATTTTCACATCAACTGTTATATATTTCGAAACATCAGCAAAGATATAAACCAACGAATAATGGTTAGAACCTTTTTGCAATGCATTGTTTTATAAAAAAAAATTTTAATTTTAAAGAATCAGAAAATATAAATTATTTGGACACATTGACATTTAATTTAATCTTGTGATTGTAGACTAATAATTGATTATGTTTAAAAAAATATAGGAATTAATTGTAACCAAAAAATCGGCTACTAAGTTTAGAGAACACGCAGAACTTTGGTGTTATATGTCACATATGATAACAGACTTTGGTATTGTACACGGTGGCATGTTTTGTTCAATAGCAATTGTCATGTACGTAGCCAGTACAATATCTTTGTTTGTAGTTTTCTTGATACTAATAAGCCCGGAAAGTTACAAGGTTTCCCCCATTTTATTGCCGGTCACATTTTCCAGTTCTATTCTTATAATCTATAGCGAATCCGCTTACACAGCTTTATCTGAGGTAAAATGATTCTAAATGTAAAAAACCGGTATCATTTAATTGATTTAAATTAATTTGAAGTTCATGTTGAAAACTTTTCAGATAGGACCAAAATTACGGTGGAAAATTTTGAATTCGATTTTGTGTGGCGTTGTGGAACAGACGCAAAGAGAAGTAAGTCAATATAGAACTGTCTATACCAACGATTCCCAAATATTTTTTCCCGGCAATGCTCTCTTTTAGGACTAAATTTAGCCACGATGCCCTATCGTAAGTACCGCATGGATTATGCACAATCCATATGCATCCATCATAATACATGTACATAAAACACTATTTCTCATTAATAATCAGTTTTTATAATTTCACTGAATATATAATACAACATAGTTATTCTAAGTACACATTCTTATAATTAATATATTTTTGTACTTGAAAAAAAGAATGAAAAATATTAAAAGCGATAAATTATTATAAACGTGTATTAAATAACATGACTTATTACTAGGGCTCGGAAGTTGATGTATTTTGTATTTTTTTTTTTTTTTCGGAACTTTTTAGACGATGCTCTCCTTGCTCTCCTTGCCACAAATGTGTTTCATTAGCATGTGAATCTAAATAATTCATTTTTATATAGCATTTTTGGTGTTTATTACTTTTTAAGTCATTTTTCTACATTTTTAGTAATTTTTACTGATTTTACACTATTTCACTTCTTATCGTTTCTTGTCGATCACTATGTCGATAACAGGCACGGATCCAAGGGAGATGGGGCGAAGGAGGCGTACGCCCCCCCCCAAAAATCCCTAAAATAAGTTTAAAATATATTGGGTTTTCGATTATTTTCGTAGTTCAACACAACTACTAACTAAAGTAATATACAATTACGAAAAATAAAATAATATTATTTTATATTTATTGTGTATTGACTAGTGTGTTGGTATGTTATAGAAACGGTTAGTAAATTTTGTACTTAAAAATAATTGCTCGAGAATGTTTTTTCAATTCAATTTTTTATTTTATATATTCCTGAAGGCTATGGGCCAACATAATTTTTGTTGCATTTACCATTGATTATAGAATAGATCTCTATTCTATAATCAATGCTTTTACGTATTATGTTACAATTCAGGTAGGTTAGTCGTAAGTAAACAATTTATTTTGCGCCCCCTCCGTAAAAAATTTCTGAATCCGCCCCGGGTCGATAACATAAAACTTGGAAATTATCACAGACTAAGATTAGTAGCTATCTGACTTTATCGCGCCGATTACATTCGTCGTTGTCGTTATGTAGTGAATATTAATATACCTATATCTTATTATTTTTTCCTAATATTTGAAAATTCTTAATGGTGGAGAACCTTCAAGTGAATTTTTTCCGGATGGGTTCAGTGCTTATGATTTGGCTCATTTCAAATTTTTTCCAATCACTTTAGTGAATATGGAGCGAAGTTTTTACAAGTATAAATATTTATTAACAGATAATCATCGTTCATTTACTTTTGATAACATAAAATACGTTCTAACTGTACAATGCAATAATTTTGATTTTTGAGTTATTTATAAACTTTGATATATTTATAAAACAGATATTTGACATTTTTTATTCAATTTTGTTAAAGACATTTTTTGTCATTTTTATGTTATATTTTCATATTTTTTTAGTCATTTTTTAATGTTTTTAAGGTCATCAAATTTTGTGTCCTAATTATGACTAATGAGAGTGTGACTGCTTTTTTTTAAATGTTTGATCTTTGTATTATTATTTATTAGCTTTTTAACTATACTCATAGGTGCATTCCTGGTTATATTTTTGAATGGGGTTTAACTAATTTTACTACATTATTTGATTGACAAATTAAATGAAAATAATTTATATAACTAAAAAGTTAGTGTAGAGATAATGCTGTGTTTGGTAGAAAATAATATTTCTTAAGCATATCCACGATTTCAGCTCGAATAATTCTAATTTCTGTATGCAGCATTATCAAATTGTACGTATGTATACTATATTGCAGGTATCAGAAAAATGTTCATAAAAACCACAACAGTTTATAGAAATCCGTTGCACTCATTTGTAAATAATGTAAAATTTTCTATTTCAGGTTCAAGATTTTTTAGAAATAATTCAACTTTGTAGAACGAATATTACTTTTGGAGGTTACTGTGTCGTTAACAGAGAACTTTTTCTTAATGTAAGTATACATAAACGACACATTTATTTTAGAATATTCAATCAAAGATATTTTATAATATATATTATTTATATTAAGTTTAAATTAATATTATTCAACTTTCTTTTTTTTTTAGTTTTTATTTGCTGTAATTTTTAACCTAGTCGTCGCATTTCAATCTCAAATACTCCCAAAGCAATTAGTGTCATCGGAATGAAATTAAATGAATAATTTTGAAGACAATTTTTGTTTTTCAAATATTGAGTTATTTAAGAATAAAGGTTCATTGTTCGAAGTAATCACTTTAAATTTATTTTATCTCATACATTCATTGCAGAGTATTATAAATATATGACAGTAAGTTTATTATATTTTATTATTAAAAGACACTTGGTACTAATAATGGATAGTATAATTATAATTTAAACTTTTTTTATTGTACAGAAATTTAAAATTTTTTAATAAAAATGACAAATATTCATCATTATACGATTAATAATAAAAAAATATAAATGGTTTTTTTTTTTTTAATATTTACTTAGATATATTATATATGAGTCGTCCAGTTGCAAAAGGACGTATGTCTAAACAAATAAAATTTTCACAAAAGACGAAAAACTGATTTTTTTCTTTAATATTTTATAAATACTTCAAAAAAGTACAAATTATTTTGTGAACTAAAGAAATCGTGGATAAATAGTTTTTTAAATAATTAATATTTTAATTTGGACATACTTTGTTTCAAAACTAAAATACAGACTTACTAACTTTTGAAATAAAAAAAACTAAATTTTTGAACTTTTTGATTATTTACTTTCTGTTTTGGTGTTTTATAGTTAAAAATAAATTTTAAACTTTTTTTTAACAATACAAAAAATTTTAATGTGACAGTGAAAATACCTTTAAAACTTTTTTTAACAAAATAAAATAATGACGTAAAAATTAAAATAACTTTGAAGCTCTTTTTAACAATACGAAATAATAACGTAATAATCACATAACTTATAAACTTTTTTTGACAATAGAAAATAATAATGTGACAATCAAAATAATTTTGAATTTTTTTAACAATAGAAAATAATAATGTAACAATTAAAATAACATTTTTTTTTCTTTAATCAAATTCTGCATTTCTTCATGTATATCTCCAAATTTTGAATTAATTATTTTGTTCGTTATTTCGTTATTTTCTTCATTCCTCAGCTTCCTAAAGGCCAAGTCTTGTTGTTGTAACTAATCATGTTTCCATTTACATATATTTCAGTGATTTGACTTTTATACAAGTTGTATATTAAGCGTCTGTTTTTCCAATGAACTCCGGCTTTCCTTAGAGTGTTTAAATAGGAGTTTCCAGTCTACCTTGTTGAACGCCTTTTCCAGGTCTACGAAAGCATAAACTTCATTATTAAGTCTTTCTTCCACTCTGAGTTTCAATCTGATCTTTATAATGTTCAGAATTATTTTTGACGAGTGAGATAAGATAGCGATGGTTCTGTAGTTATAGCTATCAGTAGCATTCCCTTTCTTGGGTAGCGTGATAGTCTTACTCTTTATGAAATCTTTCAGAATTGAGCCTTCTTCATAGCATCTCTTGATAATTCCAAATAAGTCTTTACCTGTTTTTTCGTCTAGGTTTTTCAGTATTTTTAAAGGTATATTATCCAATTCAGTTGATTTTTTATCGCTCAAATCTCTAAGTGTTCGGTTAAACTCATCCTTAGTAATTTCTGGACCTTTCATAGCTGGATTCAAATTGATAATGTCGTCTCCTATGTATAAATCTTCGATGTATTCTTTCCATCTGTTTGCAATCATTATCGAACAAAATTTTGCCTGCTTCGTCTTTAACAATATTGCTTCTAGTTTTTGGATGTATTGCAATTTTTAAACTTAGAATATAACCTGTTGTTGTTTTTTTTCATCATTATTTCAATATCTTTACTGTACTCTTCCATCCATATTTCCTTCGCTTGTCTGCACTTTTGTATTATTTTATTTTCCAAAACCTTGTATTTGTCAAAGTCTATGTTTCGCCAGATGTTTCTTTCCTTGAAAGCTCTAGTATATCTTGTAACATTAAGGGTTTTCTTGTTCAAGGGTATTTTCTATAGTAATCTTATCAGAAGTTTCTTGAATAACTGATTTTAGCTCTTCCCAAGATTTTGCCTTCTTTGTTTTCGAGTTCTCTTTTTGAAGATATCAACTGTAGGTAGTGCTATACTTTAGCTTATCTAGACACCACTTTTTGATAAATCGCTTGGCCCGTTATTTGAAAATGATTATTGCACTTTGCTAGTACTAAATTATGGTCGCTGTCTATATTACATCCTGGGTTGGAGTGAATGGACTTAACTTGGATTCTATATTTCTGTTAAACTTGTATACAATTAATTGGGGACTCTTTTAGTATCTCCTGGTGCTTTCCAAGTGTATCTCCGTCGTTTGAGTACTTGTAAGAAAGTAATAGAGATTGTCAGTTCATATTGTTCACAAAAATGTACGAGTTTGGCACCCCTTTCGTTTTGTTTTCCAAAACCGAATTTTCCTAGACACTTTGATAGGCTATTCTGTTCTCCGACAGAGGCGTTAAAATCTCTCATAATTATCACGTTCGCTTTACCATCAGTCAACTTCATGAGTTCTTTAATTTGTTCGTACATATTTTCAATTTCAAATTTCTGGCTGTTTGTTATTGGAAAGTATATCTGAATTATATAAATGTCCGTAGGCTGAGCGTGGATTTTGACCAACAGTAATCTGTTGTTAAAGTGGTATGTATTTCATTATATTGTTTTTCTATTTCCCTTGAACTATTATAGCCACTCCGTTTCTATTACTCTTATCATTTCCACTATGGATTACTTTGAAGTTTTCCGTGATATAATCTCCATTTCTACCTCATTTTCTTCATTGTCCATAGTAATTACAGTCTTATAGTATTCGAGATCTAGTAAATTTAAAGTGCCTATTCTAATTTGTAAAACTGTATGTTCGTACACACGGAGCCAATTGTATTGGGATTTACTCCGTTTTGCAGCTGTACTATATTACCCAAGACATACTACTTTTTGGTATCCTAATACCAATGGACTTACTCTGTTTTGCAACTGTATTCAATTTTTGAATTCAAAATTAAATAGGATATACTGTGTCTTTAAACTTGAGAATTTTTACAAGGAACAATGATGGACAAACAAAAAAAAACAAAAAAAAAAAAAAATAGAAAAAATTTTATGAATTTTTATCTACAAAATAACTTGCAAATTATCCTGATTTTTACATTTTTCGTATAAATTGAATTTGAGCACTTATAAAAAAAAATTGTGACTTACGATTTTAGATTTTTTTTTATCAGTTAAGAAACAACAGACACAAAAATAAAAAAATACAAAAATTAAATATTATTAAATATTTTTCATGGGTGATATTTTCAATTAGAGATATTTTTTAAACGGAGACATTTTTGTATCCAAAATATTTTGACAGAGATATTTTGACCGGTCACGAAGTGGACATACGCACTTTTTGCACCGGGTCGACTCCATTATATTTATTATATTGTTTTGAAAAACTTATAAAATGCTTCAATCTTTGAATTACCTACTTTATGTTCTTCATGACTTTAAATTTTGGATTTTATTTCCACTCAAATTAAATTAGGAACTAGAAAATATAAATGATTATATATTAGTAAAGAGGATTCGTATTTTTGCGTCACATAAAATTTTGTAGTTCAACTACTCGTATATTTTGAATGTTTTACATTTTTTTAGTGTCTATGGTTACACTGTTTTTTTTTCTTTTAGTAGGGTTTTTGCTTGTTTGTTTTTCTCTACAAAAAACAGTAATTTTGTTGTAGTGGAATACACTACTCGTTGTTTCATTTCTTTACTGCATGAAAAAAATACAAATAATAAAAATAAAAAATAAATACTAAAATAATTTAAAAATATCATAAAAACAACTACACTGAAACCATTAAATATTATTGTATATATTTGTAGTATATTATCATTTTTTATTAAATATTTTTTTAGTCAACAATAAATTATTATAAAAATACATATTGTCAAATAATAAATTTTAAAAATTAAAAAAATATTATTCATTTAAACAATGAATTAAAAAATACAACTGGTATTTTATAAGTTATGAATAATAATAATTATATTATGTTATATTATAATCAATTTTAACAATTAGTAATAAATTGTAATCTGTTGTTAAAATTGATTAAAAATTCGTTGTTTTTCTGGATTTTTGTGGAAGTCGATCATATTTTTTGCTGATCATATACACACAAACTGATAAACATAACATATGTGATACTGTAAAACTTATAATATTCGATTCAAAAAACAGCATTGTAACGCCAACTAATTATACAACATTATGATAGATTACTATCGTACACCACAAAGTATAATATACACATACTAATCGTAATTGATGTACCAATGGCGAAAATGATGGGCGTGCGCATTGTTTAAAAAGCAATGAAAGTGGCCTAGACTTTATTATAACACATACCCAAAACACATTACATCTGCATTACCTATAGCAGGGGGCGGAGTGGCTCAACAATTCTTACCGGGCAAAACAGATATTTTTCAGGCCACATTAATTTTATTTCAGGCCACTTTTTAAAATTTTAATTTTCTTATCATTTATTATCTCTCACAGGACACTTGAGTAAACTGGTAGCGTCAAACAGATATTTATAAGCTATAGTTAATAAGCTGCATGCATTAGAAAAATAAGTTGTACTTAACTAGTAATCTGTAACAAAAAAATGGCACAATTTTTTACAAGTAGAGTTGCAAGGTTTTTAATTGATTTTTCTAAGTCTTCCTCTTCTTGATTTTTCATCTTCATCATTCATATCCTATAATAAACTATGGGACATGATATTCATTTTCTAGAGAGTTTTTTCAAATACTTCCACGATTTTGCTGAAATTCAATAGTTTCATCTGAGAGTTTCATTTCTTATTTCTTTAAGATTATCTCCATCATCACATTTTTAAAAATGGTTTTAATTTTTTAGCCAATGTTAAAAAACGCATTTTTCAGGCACATCATTGAGAGGGAAGTTGTTTGGAGATAAAAAGTGATAGATCAAAATATAAAGAATTATTATTTACAAATCTAGTAGTCATGCTATTTATTATCGTATCTAATACTACATTATATACTTCAGTTGTACATTTTTTTTTCAAGGGTAGCATTGGTAGTAATTAAATTACAATTCTATTTTTTATGATATTTATTTGAATGATTATTTCACGATTATTCTAATATTTATTAATTATGATTATTAAAATAAAAAAATTACTTGACTAATATGCAAACATAGTTATTTAATTAATTTTTTAGTAATTTTATCTAGTTTATATGGTTTTATATTTTGGTAATTAAAAATAATTACATATTAACAAACAATAGTTGACAAGGCATTATATTTTAAGTTCAAGGTTGTATATCTTCTTTTATTTAGAATAAATAGAAAAATACTATAAATGAAAACAAAATATAGAGAACTATCTACTCAAAAAGAAGAAACTAGAAAGTGAAGAATTCGAATTAAAACCTCATATGATTTTATTGATATTTTAATTTTTTAAGCGAGTTTGCGAGAATTTTAAAAGTTTTTAATATTTTACAAAACAATAACTCACTTAAGAATTAAGATATAAATAAAAAGCCTCTGAAATCCCCTAGATAATATTATTACCTTTAAGTTTGATAATAGGTAAATTGACTGTAATATTAAAGCTAACAGCAAAAAATTGAATCTGCTAAACGCAAATTTGCAATGTCTTACGTTCGTAAGAAAGATATAACACGTCATGTGGGTATGACGTCCTCTTAAAAATTTAGGATTATTATTATTTAGCATTATGTTCGAAAATTATTCAAATACATTTTTATTCGAATAATTATAAAAAGTAATCATTCAAATAATTTGAAAATATGTTTATTCGAATATTTTTTTATTCCAATTTATACTTATTCGAATAATTATCTAGATAATATTATTTTGCCCAACTCTGTATACTACAATACGTCAATATATACCTTAACATATATATATATATATATGTGTTATATAGATATTTGTATTTTATAATTGTTACATTACAGTTGTAGTAGCGGCGGTCGACAGATCAGGCGTTTTATTTTTATTTTGTTTGTTAATTTTTAATAATATTACGAACCTGTTTGTATTAAATTTATAATTATGTTTTGTCCAAATACAGGTATAATATTTCAATAATATGTTTAATGTTATTTTATTAGTGTTTATTTTCTATGATTCCTACATTATACATATTTAAAATTTTAAATGCATAGAATCTAAAAGTATTAACAAATACGTATATTATTATTCTTAATAGTAAAAATTACTTTGAAATTATAAACTTAGTTTTCACTGTTTAATAATATGTATTTTCGACAGATGTCAGAAACAAATATTTTTCATGCGCTATATCTTATAAGAATGATATCGTTTTGTTTTGTTGGACATTGTATTTTGATGGCCACTGTAACTTAATTTTATATATAACACACATTTAACACTGTCTACTTCATATCAATTGTCTTTCGACTCTAAATCCAACATAATTATTTACTAATAATTATTTTTATTATTAATTTAGAAAATAATATTTTTTTTTAGAAAATCAACAAGCAGAACACTAATAAAAAATGTTATATGTATATATAGAACTAAACTATTGTTGTAATATATAAATTCGGCTTATTCGGTTTAATTGTGCTATATTCATATTTTGCTTGTTAAGTTAAATTTATTAATAATACAAATAACCAAAGGAAATGCATACAATAAATGAGATACAATGCGATAAAATTGAATTAAATAATGTTTTATTTTTATGTTTTTATTTTATTTTTTAGAGTGTTCATTATAAAAGTAGTTAATCTAGGTATCCAATTAGAAATCACTTACTATGTATTTTTGATACTTTTGCCTTCTATGAATTTAAATATAATTGAATTTTTCAAAACAAAAACATTTTCCGATTTATGTAGCAAATATATATATATATATGTATGTATTTATATAAATAATAAATTTGTGAAGGATTCATTTTTATTTAACTAGAAAGAATATTTTTAATCACAAAACATGCATTTTTGAAAAATTCAAATATAAGGTATTAAAGGCGAAAATACTTTTATTATAGTGTTTTTACACTATTTCCGTAGTTTTCTTAGAAAATTACACTATTTTCATAGACCTAACAGAAAATATTTAAAAATTGATTCATTGTAGTAAAACCAATATTGTTTAATATCTTTCATTTACATAAAATTGAAAAGAATACATTAATTTTAAAAGGAATTATTTGAACTTATAATGTTCTAATAATTTAACCTATTAAATTAAAATATTTAACATACGTACTTCGAAGTAAAGTTAACTAAGTAAGTTTTAAAATTTTAAAAATAATATTTTTTATTAATTCATTGCAAATGAAAATTAATAATAATAGCCAAAGTATTTGTATTTCTTAATATATCTAAGTCTAATAAGAACTAATTTTAAATAATCTCTCCTATAATTAATATAATTCATGATCAATGAGTAGCAATGGATAGAGAGAGATGAAAGAGAATGTATGTATGCCTAAACAGCCTATGAAGCTAAAAAAAAAAATTAATATATTGATTTAAATTATCCCTATAAAAAAAACTATTTTATAAATAACTTATACATAACTTATAAGTAAACTATACGTAACTTTTATACATTACGATAAAATTTCAATTCGATCTGACATAATATTAACTATTATTTATATATTTTATACGAATGTATCCTATTAGTCGTATATATGATCTACGATTCTTAAGGATATGTTTCAGCTTTAAGATTATTTTTTCTTTTTTCGTAGAAGTCATATGTTAAAATTAATTTAAAAAAAAGTTTAGTGCACAAACCAATGCTCTTCTTGGAAATCATGGTGGTCTTAACTTTTAAAAAATTTTCTCTTCTCTAGAAAAATTTTGCCGACCTTTTCTGTAGGTGGATGATAACAGATTCAAGTGAAAAGATTACGGAATAGGTATGTAAGCTAATTGGATACTCATGAGTGTAATAATAATAACATGTTGTCATTGTTTTAACCATTGTTGATAAGATTTTCACCAGTACAATTGTAATACAGCAGTAATATTTATCCATCCATATATATATATATATATATATATATATATATATATATATATATATTAGGTACCTACAATAATATAATTATTGAATAAAATATGTAAAACAATGAATAATAATCGCCTTAATTTTCAATAATAATATTATAAAATAAAATAAGACACAAATTATGTCTAAACGTATACTCGTGTAACACGGATGTACGCATATCAAATTATTTCGGCACTACCCCACTACCGCCACCGTAGTTTTTGCTTTCTACTCGCGAAGCGAAGAAAAAAATCGCTGGCGATTGGCAGGACGCCGTCGACACCGCAGCACACCGTACTCGCGAGCGTGCCGCCCGTTGCCGCAGCCAGTTAGTGGTGACATGGTGCTCGCCCCGAGATGACCGACTGCGTACACTGACCGCGATCCAAGACGCTTGAAGACACGGCAAATCGGTACAAATGCGACGGCGATAGTATAGATTTTTTTTGGGAGAAAAATAAACACAAAAATCTATTTTACGCGTGCAGACCGTACAAAATGTTGTCTGTGAACCGCCGTATTGTTACCGAGTGCTGAGGTTGTTCAGCTTTGAAGTATTTTCACACCGTGCTTATATTTCTATCATACACGGTGTACGGATAGACTTCAACGATCGTACGATTCATTCGACTAACGCGCACGTGGTAAGTTACAAAAACATAACATTTCGATAAAAATAACGATTGAATCAAGACAAGTATAACGTATTAATTTTTTTTTTTGATATGATCGGTACCGGATTTAGCTGGGGTGCAATAAACCGCTGACTCGAGACACGTTTTTAGGGACCTCAAATAAAGATCTAAGATTTTCTTAATGTCATATAAATAATTTTACCATCAAATATTATGAATTATGATTTAACAAATTACTCGAATGTTGAACAAAATTATAAAATTCTTCATTGGACTTTGATTTGTTTTTAATTTATTCTTATTCTTGTTGTTAAATTTTAACATGTATTGAAAAAATATATAATATTTAAGTAATTTCTTTCTTTTTTTTTTGTTAAGAGGTCTCCAAGAATTGCACTCTGACCTCCTAAAATAGCACAAAACTCCGGCACTGTAGTATGTGTATTGTGTACTTATTATATTAGTATATGGATTAAGAATAATACTTATTTTCACGGGTAATATTTCATATGTGTATACAGTGACGCCGATATTTTTATATCACTTGAGTAAACCTTACTCATGGGTACCCACTCATCAAAAAATCATAATTAGACATACAAATTTTGTATACCTGTGAACTACAAATATTTACTATCTAGTAATTACAGAATATTACAGAACATGTTACCATACAATAATAACAATTAAATATTTAGTATTCATTAATCACCCATCCACTCACCCAGGGCCGGCGTAAGACTAAATAATGCCTCAGGTCAAAATGTCAAATGGTGCCTTTTTCATACAATAACCATTAGAACTTAATAATACACTGGAAAATATTTTTTAAATGGACAGAAATATGAAAAAACTTTATATTCTCAACTTGTAAATTATTTGTCAGTAACGTATTAATTTATAAAAATTATAAGCAACTTAAAAGGAATAAACTGATCTGGTGTGGACGATATAAATGTGTTAGTGTGACGTAATTCGGAATGAACAAATTTGTATCATTCAATATTATAATACGTATAAACTATGAATATTATAAATTATATTTTCAAAAAAAATGTTTTTACAAAAATATGTAAAGTATTAATTTGTCCTTTCGGTGCCTCCCTGAAAATTGTGCCTTAGGTGACTGACTGAGTCGCCTTGCCCTCAGGCCAACCCTGTACTCACCACCTAAAAAATTTCTGGTGTATTAACCAACTTTCCATACATGTTCGGTGCCACTTTGTGTATAGCCTAACGTTTTGTATTCATTGCATATTATATTAGCATAAATATCGATTGTTTTACCGGGCTCTGATGGTCGCAAATACGAGTATTTTTAATTTCGTAATATTTCCTGTATGTTTCCACACGCGGCTCATGGATACCTATCTATTTTTTTATCGATCTATCGAAGAAACACCGCACGCGCGTCTACATGGTTATTGACACGCGCCGTTGAACTTTCGTCGGTTTGCGGTTTGTTTACGTTTTAAAATACCCATAAAATAGTAACGCAAAATGAACAGATACTTTTATTTTTATTTATTTATTTTTATTTTTTGTAATCACTAAAAGTCGATAAGTATGTGCGTAGTCAATCGGAGGTTTATATGATATATTGATCTGTTAACATTTCTATGCAAGTAGTCATAATTTTTTAGTCATTTTAATGTAAACCTTGAAATTAAAAAAGAACAATCTTTATTTAAAAAAATTATAATAATATAAAAAAGGAAAAGTATTGGTATTTGGTGTTGATGGTTTTTTTTTTTTAATAACGTGTGATATCCGTGATGAAAATTCGACACGTTGTTTCACCACTAGTCACGGTGGTGCTATTTCGTAACATAGAACACGTGAAAAACATAGAGACGGCACAATAATAAAAAACAAGTTACCGCCTAAATAATACAGAATTATTCAGTGTTGGAATGTAAAAAGATATTTTTATACTTATTTTTTCAGAAATGTTTTGTTAATTTTTTGTGTAGATCATTTCCCCGGACGATTAGTATTTTGAAACAAATCAAGGGCAAAAATAAGTATGGTTAAACGTAGTATTTCTTCTATTTGAATAATAAAAAAAAATTGTGTTTCTTTTTTCAATATTTTTCCTGTAAAAATCTATTAATAATTAGTAATATTCAGTGCTCGAATTGGTAAATTGAAAGAATGGGAACCCGAATAGAAATTAAAAAAACAGCGTTCTGAACATACTAGTTACTGAACATTTAGTTAACACTAACCCTTGGGGGGCTTTGCCCCCCACAACCCCCTAATTACTACTATTATATTTTAAGATAAATGACTCCTAATGCATATTATTTAATATGACTCTTAAAATAAATATGAATTTATCAGCTTAGATAATAATTAATATCATTATTTTTAATAAATTGGAAATTGTTGACGTTCGAAAAATAGAAACATCGACAATTATCACTGATAGATAAGAATATCTATATCCATAGATTTCGAGAAATTAGACAGTGTTTTCATGTCATATATATTTTATTCTATAGCCCATAATAATATTATTCTTGAGGCAAAACTAATTTTACAGATTCTGTACTTATTAATCGAAAAAAAAATCTTATATTTATCTCCAGAGTATCTTAACTCGTGGTAAAAATTAAATTTGCATATTCAAATTTAAATTAGATAAGAATGTTCCTATTAAACCGAATGAATGTTTGTTGTAATTTATATTTTATATTGCGTATCCATGCGTTCTTTTAGGAAAATATAGTATGGGAACGCTAATTAAAATCAAAAGCTAGTATAAGAGCTGAGTTGCCATGCGTTCCCGCCCAAGTCGAGCACTGGTAATATTATTAGTTAAACAATTTCTATAGCAATATTTATGAATATTTCAAATTCAAAGTATAAAATATACTTTATATATCTATAATATATCTACCTACTTTGTCTATAGAGTCAATTAGAACTATTGTATGTATTTAAATTAATTTAATGAGTTTTCTGAACGCATATTTCAACATTAATATTCAATATTATTGAAATAAAATATATATATATATATTCTAATATGATTAGTAATATTAATGTGTACACTAATCGTACATATTTTATATGAAATGTATGCATAACATTAGAAAATATAAGAAACAACATTGCAACGTGGATATTTATGTGAAATCAAAAATCATAATAGAGCAGCAGGTGTTTGAGTATCTAGAATATTTTACATTTTTATAAAAGAATTAATTTTGCCTGCCACTCCTTGGATCCTACTAGTTTTCATAGCGAAATTAATTCGTAGGTCATTAATTACATTAAAATAATAAGTACACACCAGTAATGTGTATAGATATTGTTATAAGCTCACGTTCGTTACGGAGTACAATTGTGTAGATATTAATGTTTGTTTGACATTTTCACTATTTCATAACAATACTACTATATGATTAGTATACAGGTGATACATCGGTTTTATATTAATTATTGTAGCTACTGATCACTATACATATCATACATGCTAAAAAAAAATTCAAATTTTATGCCAACCACTTATACAATCATGTACAACTTAGCGTTGTCGAATAGAATTACTGAATACGTTTTATTGATTTATGTAAACATCACAAAAGGACATTAAATCAATTTCCATATTAAATATTTTAAGTTATTTAAAACCATGCATAACCTAGTTATATTCGAATGTAATAATATAATTCGATATTTGCATATTTAGTTTTTATGAATGAGGTAATAGAATTTCAGTAAAAACCGGACTGGTCAAGTATGAGGTACTTTCGTCATGAATGATTTTATCACAAGATTAAATATAATTGTGATGCATCTATACCTCGTAGTGAACTCTTGTAGATAACTTATATTTAAAAATATTATAACTCTATTTATTTAGTTGAGTTTTATGAGATGCAGATTTATTTTAAGATGGATTTATTACAATGTCCCATACAATGTAAATTATACAGTGTGTTTTAGTGGTGTATACAGGATTTTTCAATGGCGGAGGGAGCTTGAAAATAAATAATTATTCAACTATCACAAGATTGAATTTGAAAAATAAAGATGTTTTCTTAGTTTTTACTTATATAAATTAAGTTATAAAACTAACAGAAAAATTTAATAATAGAAATAATGGCAATAAAATACATTTTTATTTTGTCCAGTCTAATTGTAGCTGTTTAGGTGAACATTTTGAAAATGTTTGTAGAACTTCAAATTTGGTAAGTTCTTCATTTTTGTTGATATTTGCTATACTTAATCTATTAATACGTTCATTCGTCATGGTTGACCTTAAGTACGCTTTTAAACGTTTCTTTTGAAAAAGTTTTCCTCAGTGTTGATAAAAAAATAACCTAACGATGCTTTGATTGTTGGTAAAATCAGTTTAGATTTAATCATAGAATATAAGATTAATAATAGATTGATAGATAATAAGATAGTAAGTTATTAGAAATATGTACTTGATTAAAACATTAAGCACGGTCATCTTCACAGATATAATAGTAATTTTAAGAGATGATCTTAAATCGTGGGTAGTTATAAAAACAAATAATAATAAATATGGGTAATGTAGAGTGCTTCAGTTCGTTAGTTCCCCTTCGTGTACGGTAGTGGTATGTTTAGAAAGTTTGTAAAATTGAATTCATAGTGGGAACTAAGTATGATAAATGATAACATTCTATGAATAAAAATAACAAGGCCCGATATATTCGTAATAGATTTACAACCATGTAAATAATAAATTATTATTTATTTAATTACATTTTTGACATTTATCATTTACATTTTATTTAATCATTGCGTATTTGAAGTTAAAATAATATTTATAAATTATAAATAATTTACTAATTTTAAAGTTTTCAAAATTACTTAAAAACATTTAAGTATTATTATTAGTGTAGTACATTAAATTATTATACAGGGGTGCTTTTAATATTTTTTTTTTATCAGCTTTGTGAAGCGCGTTTTATTCGAATTGCGCCAGCTTGCTGCTAACCGTTTTGATATAATACTTATGTTTAATATTAAATTACATTTTTAAATATTATAATTTTGTAAGAATTGTAGTGTTTAATTTTGAAATTAAAGTGAATTCCTTTTTACCATATTTGATTTTTTTCTTCAAATAGTAGTGATTGAATTCAGTTGGTTGTTTTAGTTGCTTAAGGGGATTGGAAGCGGCGATTTTCTTTCTCTGTCTAACACACGTGCAGCATAGCAATTTGGACGTTTTCTAGTTCCAACGTACCGATCGATCTATTGATGCGATAAGGAATCTAAAAACAGTTTTGAATTCGTCGTCAAGTCTACTTTAGATCGACTTTCCCACTTTTTTGATTTTTTTCCCCAAAATCCAATAAATTAGCTTTGAGAAAATTAGAAACCTAAAAATCATCAAAAGTTAATTTTTCGATATTCTTAGCACAAAATTTCAAAAATGTGGGAAAGTCGATCTAAAGTAGACTTGACGACGAATTCAAAACTGTTTTTAGATTCCTTATCGCATCAATAGATCGATCGGTACGTTGGAACTAGAAAACGTCTAAATTGCTATGCTGCACGTGTGTTAGACAGAGAAAGAAAATCGCCGCTTCCAATCCCCTTAACAAATAAGCTTTTAATACATTGAATTATTTGATATTTGAAAAAAAAACAATGTATATACATTTATATAATATATACATATAAACAATTTATTTTTTAAATGGTCTGATTATGTTAAAATTGGCGTGCCTTAAATCTCGAACACCCGGTAAAAATATTAAAATGACGCCCTTGGTATTAGTAAAATATTTTTCGACGAGAACCGTTTTGGAAGCGACGGATCTACCACTTTATTAATACATTTTTATTCCACAATTATTTCGAGTATTTAGTATTAATTATTATTAATACTACTTATAACATTTAAAGTAGGTATTTGGATAATATTTACCAAAATAACAATAATTACATTTTGTTTTTATTGTTTTTCATCCACAAACTGATTTCATAATGTTGAGATTTTAATGTCTATTTTTGGCCAGCGTAAACTATTTCTTATAAAATCAAATTTTTTTCGCAAAAATGTTAACATTTTGGTATATTAATTTATTATTCTTAGAATTTTATAATATAAGCTTAACTAGTAGTGACCTCATAAATTACCAGAATTCTATGCTTACGTGGTTTACGAGTTTTCATATAATATTCAATTATTTAACTGTATCTACTTGTGTAGTTCAATGGAATTAAATAACTAGGAGAGTAAATACAGGTTATTATAATAAAAAAAAGTGTTATACAACATATAGGTATTTATTAATTTAAAGTTAATTATGTTTTAACATTATATGTTTGTAAGTTATATTTCTTTGAAACTGATTATACTATTATATAAATTATAATATTTTCTAATCTTAATAGATTTATAATATATTGTTCAATAATTTATTCAATAAATTAAAACATATTTTCATTTATATAATTTCCTTCTTAATTGATTATTTGTTCATACAATTGTCATAATATTGTTTTTATAATTAATTATTTTAATATAATATTAAAGCTAAAAAATGTTCATTATCAATGTTAGATTAATGTAAGTGGCTTACTCATAATTATAACTATAATTACAAGTATAACAATAAATGTTATGAGTACATGAATAATTAT
This sequence comes from Sipha maydis, assembly GCA_034509805.1. Taxonomy (NCBI): domain Eukaryota; kingdom Metazoa; phylum Arthropoda; class Insecta; order Hemiptera; family Aphididae; genus Sipha; species Sipha maydis. The sequence continues at coordinate 94,112 of JASXSY010000620.1, forward strand.
TAGACTTAATTGCATCATATGAGATATATATATATATATAAGATACACCTTAAAATATTTCTTACATCAATTTTTCTATAATTAAATTATTATAAGAACATAATCTTATCTTAAGGATATTATAATATATTTTTTAATACAAAACAATTTTTTTATTTTTGTAATTATATTTTGTAAACTGTTAATGTTTTTTATAACATAATATAAGCAATAAATATTTTATATTTAGAAATAAATAATTAAATGAATGCGTAGCCTGAAGTATTATTATATGTACAATTTTTGTTTTATAATTTTATTATACAGTATATTTTTTTATAGCTACTAATATTAGTAATATTAGTATGAGTATTGAAATGCAAAACTGAAATAAAACAGGCACAACTTTATAAATACTAAACTCGTAACAATAATATTTTACTGGAGTAAAAAATATGCTCCATGGCTTTGACCATATATTAACTGTAATTGATTAATATTTATATCCCTAGTTATTATTATTATCATAATTATAATCAGTCATCAGGTTTAGCAATTAGATAATAATCGAGGATAATAATTATACTGTAAGCTACAATATAATTATTTGTATACCAGCAATTGTTTTCTGATTATAATTTATATAGGTATAATAATGTATGTATTTATATACTACTTTTAATATGTAAACATAATACTTAAGTTGTTGATTTATGATTATTTATTAATAAACAAATTAAATTAGAATCATCAATTAAAACAAATATTTTTTCATTATGCGTAGTCATAAGTAAGCTCATTAAGAATGTAATACTGTATTTATAGCCACTGAAATATTATAATGAGTAATTATGAATTCTATAATCTAAGTTTAACTTTTATTTCTTAATTAAATTTGAAAAGTGTATTCAATGTAATATTTTTACATTTGATATACATTATACATTACAACAGAAAATTATTAAATTCTACTAGCGTAAAAGAACACTGGCAAAACTATAATCATTAGAAAGTTTATTGATTTTCTTTGATTTTTATTATACATGTTTACGCGTTTGAAAAATCGGTGCTTAATTTTGAGAGGCGTTTAATCTTTTGGAGGAGTGGTTAATCTTCTTCAAAATGATTTGGGGCTTAAATAATGTGCAATTGAATGTTTTACAACATATATATTGATTTGTAGTTACTACAATACGATATTTGGTGAGGAGGAGGTAATCATTACTAAATTGTATTGCCTACTTAATTATTTCCTGGAACTTAATTGCCACACTTCGTATATGACCGTGTGTATTATACCCGGGAACTTGATTTTTATAGCTTGTACAAAAGATTTTTAGCTCCAAACCTAACCACCACTGCAACCTGTTGCATATGCAGCGTGAATACTCGTTGATATTAGGTAACGAATGTTTGCGCTAAGTGAACAGCTATGACACTCGTAGATTAAGATACACCTGCGTGTGTTGTCACCGTTTGACACAAGTACAAAATAATAAATATGCATTCATTAGTTTAAACGTAGTGACGCTAGCCTTAATATTAGTGTAAAACTATCTACAATAACAGTTTAAACGAAGAACATTGTCTGTGTCTTGTTGGTCGGTATTTTAACTTCCAAGCGAGTTATACGTTTTTTAATCATAATATTTTAAAAATATTACAAATTTTACACCGACCAAAAAAACACAAATAACGGTGTTCCCTTAGAGTTTGATCGTAGGTAGGTTTGCTGTAATATTAAAGCTAACGTAACGAATTTCAACTACGGGACGCAAACTTGCTATGTTGACGTCCGTTTATTGTGTTCGCGTATCACGAATGCTTATTGAGTTTAACGTCGATCTCGATCTTCTTACGTGTTTAGGTGTTCGCGGGAATAGCAGGCCGCAGAGGAGTGCACTAACACTGCAGCTGCAAGTCGCTGCGCAAAAAGCTATACCCGCAGCCACCGGACGATACTGTAGCTGAGATGACGTCGGTGAGCCCAATGATCGTGTACGACGTGACGGAAGACGTGGACTACCTGGCGGACCTGACCACGATGGTGCAGCAGGAAGCCGCGGCGGAATCCGCGACCGTCACGGCCGCGTCCCCGGGCCATCTGTTGTCCATCGACTATCAGTTCGCGTCCAGCAAGTTGCCGTCCACGACACCGGCGGCCACGTCCACCGCGGCAGCGGCCATCGACTACGCAGTTAAGAACGTATCCGTGGTCCTGTGCCATCCGTCCACCGGCATACCGTCCGTCGACGAATATTTTACCGGTAAGTGACGAACTCACGTGACAACATTACACTCTGAAGTCGTCGGGTCAACGCAGTGCGACCGTGTACATTGCCGTAACGAGCACTTTTTAAAACGTGTGATATCCATTCAACACGGGCCACGAATGCGTTATTTATTCATCACCTCTTTACGAGTTACGAGTATACCATCAGTCGAACAAAAAAATCTATTAAAATCAGTAACCACTTCGTTCGAGATTTAGATGAAATGAGCTTGACGGTAGCGCACGGTTACCACTATTCGGTAACGAATGACGTGACTCAAATTTTACGTACACCATACGTGGAGCACATGAATATATAATATTTGTAAAATACATAATATGTAACTGCCTATAATATTCTATTCGATTGACAGTTCTATGTCCGGAATTTTAAGTTACTAACGCAAAGCCGTAATTGGAGTGTATTATATTCACCCTTGCACTGTCGTGCCTCATCTTAGCGTCTGCAATGTTATGATTTGTGGTAAAACAATAGAGACAGAGCCGTTCATCAGCGCTCCAGACTATTTTATGTCTTTTTCATTTTATAAATTCTGGTTGAAAGGAAAAGTATACCAGATCAATTTGTGTTACTATGAAATCTTAAATATTCAACAAGATAAACATTTAAGTTAAAAAAAAAAAAAATCATCTTAAATCCACTTTTAGAAGAGTTTTCTATTACAGAAATACTCAAATACGTAAAACGCTATAGCTCGAGAATTTTTTTTAGTGTGCTGTTAATGCACAAAAAAACACTTCTGTAACTATAACCGACAGACAATTGTGATGGCAGCAATATTGTAATAAGGTTTTCTTTAAACAGTAGCGTAAAATATCAGTTATTGACAGTCAAATATTCACATTAACTAGGAATAATACTGAAATTATTATATTACCCGATATAGATATCTATAGTTTATTATTTATATGATTATAAACATTTTTCCGTAAAATGATTGTTTAACGAGCACATTTAGGAAATACGTATAAAATATGCATGTATAATATATTGCTGTAAATCATTTAATGTTTATATATTTATCATATCACTTATCACGATTTCTAATCGATTAAAATTCAACACTCGATCGAATGACGACGCGTTTTATTGAATAACAAAAAACTCAATTAATACGAAAAAATATGCAGTTAGTTACATAAAATGTATCATTGTGCTGTTAATTATATAAATAAATTTTATTTAGGTAAAATGAATTAAAGAAATTAATTTGTTTTTATAAAAAAAATTAAAAATCGAATGCGTTATTATTATAAGTACATTAATGTCCAGATTCAATATTAAATATTAATATTATATAATGTATAAAAATTAATTATAAAGGGTCATTTTCATAGTAGAAGGGACTAAATTATGTAAAAGTACCACTTGCAATTTTCTTTAAATAATTTTAAATTGTTAATATTTCTAATAATTGTGACTCCTAACATACGTAATCCATACTACTCATCAGTGAATTTCCCTGACTTTTCGATTCCTATACAAATCACGTCTTAATCCTTATATTATATTCTACTATGGTTAAGTTCGTATTAAGAATATTTTATAATTTGAAGAAACAAGAAATTAATTCATTAGGATGTTTTCAGTCGAATTTGTCTAGGTTATATTTGTATAAGTTTCTTTAAGATTCAAATATTACAGATAAATAACTGCTAAATCGTGATTTATTGCAAATGGTTCTTATTTCCGTCCTTGCTCTGGCCAAAATAAAAAATAGAAAATTGTGGACAAAAAAAGAAAATGATTGCGTAACTAATGCGTGAACATTATAACTGTGTAGGATTCCACTTTTTTATTCATTTTTTTACGTCTACAAATATCTTGGGAATCGCGTAAGTTCTTATAACCCTTGTATGATTTGCGGTCGTTTGAACACGGATTTTGAAAATATTTCAAGGTTATCGCAGTCAAACGTCGTTTTCTTTGTATGACCAATGATAGTTTACCATTGGATGATTCGCTTAAGATACACATACACCATTTAAAATAACATAATTTTATGGTAACGCAAACATTTTTCTTATTCGTTTATAGCTAATACATTAATAATTTCAATTACGTAATCGGATGGAATGTCACCTTTGAGTATGTAAGAAGGTATATCCAACCTATAGCCTATAGATACTCTATAACAGGTACAAAATACACACTCGTGTGTTAATACTATTATACTGCCAACTTATTATATCACATACGCGTGCCGCCCCACACGTGCTGTAGAGGAATGGTCAGCGGTGGTGTTGTAGTGGACAGACCACTTTCTCCAAACCTCTCTGTCTCTTTCACTCCCACTCTCTTTTTCGTTCATTTTTTCTCTCTATTTCCGTACAAACATACTACCGCGTATATATTACGTCATACATACCCGTTAAAGAGCAGATCTTCATTGCCTTGAACCATTTTTTTTTTTTTTTGTAGAAAGCATCCGGAAAACGATAATATTACGACAAATTGTGTTATGAGCTTATTTCTAAACATGTAAATTTTTTACGCAACCATCTAATAACACGACGACTGGTTTACGATCTATTGCGACATTCTTCTGATCTGGAGGGCATCGGTTCTAGAAATTTGAGTTGTAAAGAGCTTTAACATTATTTACTGCAATATATTACACTGATCTTCAAAATACGAAAGAAACGAATTATTAATTGAAAAAAAAAACGTAAGCATCCATATTCACTTTACATAAATTGCATTACACCTTACGAAATATATGAAATATGGGTGTGCGCAGATTTTTATGTCAAGTAAATACACATTTCATTGACCCTATGATATCTCTTAGAAACGACCCGTGTAATGTAGTTTTTTATTATTTTCATTTACATAAAGTATAAAACTAATTAATATTATAATTTTACTATACACCGCATTACTGTGATTCAAAACAATAATAAAATTACATATAATTTACTAATTTGATGTTTTAGATATATAGTATACACCCGATCAATATTAAAAATTGTTTACTCAGTTATGCTGGTAAGCTGGACTTATGTTACATAAGATAAACTAAATTGTCCAAATTAAATTGACCTTTAATATTGTCAGTTCGGTTATTAGTAGAACACTGTATTGCATTCGTCCAATATGTCAATTTTTTAGCTAAGTATTAATTATAGCTTTTAAGTTTTTTAAGTAATTGTATTACCTAAATTTACCAATTACTAAGTCGATTTGACCAAATCATAGTAGATTTAAAATTTTTACTCTGTCTCTAATATGTTTTTCTCAGATTTTGTAGTCAAGTATACATATAAAACAATATAAAGATAAACAATATAATTTATCTAATGCTTTTACTTTTTTTATTTATTTTATTTTACAATTTATTACGTGAAGTTGAATACACTTAAATAATACATCGTTTAACATTATTATAGTTATTATAATGACAAATTTGAAAAAAAATTAAAGTAAATGCGGACGAAAGTAATCACGATATTACCAAAAGTAAATAAAAAAATATTTGAATTAATTTAAAAAACAAATTAGAACGACTATCGACATTTTAGTTAAAAGTACTATGGTTTCATTATGTCTAATAATTTAAGTTGCTAATTGGTGTCTATACATACACTATATCTATACAAGGGTGGACTGGCAGGACCCCACCCAGACCCTCCAAAAATATTATGTGTGGGCCATCGAGTTAGGTTAGGTTAATTATAAAACAAACTAACTGCCCACCCGGCACTTCAGGACCTCAATAAATTATTACACTTTCTATTTTAAAATCAATTTACTTTTATAATAAAAAAAAAATAATAACGTGTTACATAATACTCAAAATAAATCCACTGGAAATGTTATAATATATTACAATATACTCTAAAATATACTACGTTCAATGCTCTTAAAGTCAAAAAAAAAGTTCGTTCGTGTAATGTTGCTAATTAGTATTAGTAATTAGACTCAATCTTACTAATAGACTATGTACAAGATTTAAAGATTTTTTTTTTTTCAACAACAATACTAATTATAATGTTATTGTGGTTTTGTATGCGCTCATTCATTATTATACTATTAAAATATTGGAGCACGATTGTTTTTACAAGAAAAAAAAAGCAAAAAACGCACATCATTGTGGGTTGCTTTCGGGTTTTTTCTGATCAGGGTCACCATACTCGAAATCTTATATCATGATATGATAATGATAGTTATTTTTTTCTTTGTTCACGGTCCATGTTTTGCGTGTAATCCGATCCCGCGCATTTTAAGATATTAACCATTATCAATCGTTGATCCGTAACGTGGAAAGATGTAATTTCGTTGTGCCAAAAAAAAAAAATTGTTGTGGAGCAACGGTCGAACACGTCGCATCTTCAAGAATTTGCGCAGTTATTATAAGAATGTGTATAGTAGCGGTACTTATGTATATTAAGTTTACAATACACACATTATACGAGTATGATCTCACGTCCGTGCACCGATTATCCACACTCATGCACGCGCTCATGTGTCGTATTTAAATATTGTATATATATATATATATGTATGTATGTATACATTTTTTTGCGTGTTTATGACCTATTACTCGTTTGATATTTAAAATTATTACTATTAATATTAATTTACAGCTATAAACTTGACGGGAGTGACGATATTCACGGTCGGAGCGGTGATCGTGTTCTTGATCCTTTACCTGTACGTGGACACTCTGAGGTGCATCATCAAAAACGCGCCGCCAATGGTGAAAACTCATTCGGCGTTCATACTCAGCGTATACCCGGTAAGCGGTCGTGCGTACGTTTTCGCACGGTCATCGCGCGCATATTGTCTTCGCGGCAGACCGTCGACGCATAACACAATATAACATTATAATACGTACACGTGCAGTATGTACGATTTCGCGCGTTTAACGTCACGTAATAACAATGCGTCTATCGGCCCAACTATGTGCACAGGTCGTTGCCGTGGCCACGTATTGCGCCATCCTCGTACCCAGAGCTCATCTGCTCGCCGAAGCCATGACTCAGGGCATGTTCATGGCTTCGATGTATCAGCTGTTCTGCCTGTTCATGGCCTACTGCGGCGGCGAAGCAAATCTCATCGCTTCGGTGAAACCGCAGTCGTTGGACATGCAAGTTCCACCCTGTTGCTGTTGGCCGTGTTGCTTTTTCCTGCCGAAATTCACGCTCACCAAGTACGATATACGGTTTGCCAGTGAAGGCTAGCCTGTAACTTTTTAACGTTAAACAAGCTTAAACTACCTGCTGCTGGCTGTCAATATTTTAAAAAACCCATAAAGCCAAATTATTTGTGCACTCTCCAACTCCTTTGAACCGTGTATTCGCGCTCTGGATGTCCTATTATATGCGACGCCAACAATGAAGCGTTAATAAAAAATCGGTTCATACCTGTACAATAAATTACGTTTTTTTTTTCCCTCGAGTTTAGGAAACATTTGAGACACTTGAGAATGTTGGTGCTGCAGTTGCCCGTCGTTCAAGGTTTCGTGTACATGGTGTTACTAGTCATGTGGGCCGAAGAAGAGGTAATAATAATAATAATAATAATAAGGATCGTTTTGGGAATTCCCTCCTCCCACTCATCGAAACCGCAAAATACGGTCACGTCCAACATTTTCACCATGCATGTGCTCGTTTTATACTCATATGATACTATCATACATTCAAAAAACTATATCCACCCGTAGTAATTATACTACTCTTATAAACATTTTATTTTTAGAGCTTGTACCAAGTCAACTACATGTACTTACAACCGTTTATCGTGATATCGATCATATGTGGCATGTGGGGTATTTCGATGACCATGCGAGTTTTGGGTGACATCCTCAAAGATCACAACATGCAAGGAAAATTTGTAGTGCTCCAGCTTGTACTGGTGTTGGCCAAGCTCCAGGGATTGGCGTTCAGGGCGATGGTGTGGGCGGGATGGTTGCCTTGCAATCCTCCTATTTCGCCGACAGTTTATGCAAACCGTATGTACTCTTATTTCATATACATATTGTGCTCTTACGGCTATACGTAGGTACAGTGCAGCTAATAGTGGTTGTAATACATGTTGAATAACCGAGATGAGAGAAATACGTGTAAAAGATTCTGTAAAATATAAAATTATTATAATGAACTATTATGATATATCGTTATATAATAGCTAAATAAGGTCATAATAAAATGTATTAGAATTTAACTTGAGATGGTTATTCGATAATATATAAAATAGAAAGGAAGACGTGGAATTAATGCTAACCTACAGAGATTACAAGATTATTATTATAATAATCATCAAAAAAGTGGAACACAAAAGATTTGGTAGATAATAAATAGGTAAAAATTATAAAATATAATTACAATCAAAATACTAGAGCATCTCAGAATCGTGTTAATAGTCGTACGGCAATAAAGCAATAGTAAAGTGTATTTATGGTACAGCGGTAATAAAAGTATAGTAGTTTCAGTATAACTTAGTAAAAGCGTTAATTTCATTTTTTTAAAGTATAACACTACAATAAAATTATGATTCAATAAAGTATTAAGAACTGTAAAATAATTGCATTTGAATTATTAAACACAAAACCCTTAAACTTGATTTTATTACTAAAGTGGCCCTCAACATACATTAAGATATATCCGACTTTGTTCCAAAACGTCAAAATTGGTTTCCGGTTTGTTATAAAGAGTATATCCGAATTGGTTTCTGAGTTCCTGGGTCAAAGTATTTTCAATTTTCCTTCCCATTTTATACAAATGTAGGACTGTCTATATATTATACAAGTATAGTTAAAAATTGTGGCCTATATCAAATAATATGTCTTTTTTTTTTTTAATTCAATATCTTTTTTTTTCAATTCGTCTATTTTAGATTCTGAACGGAGTGAAGAATGTATTGATTTTACAATGATGTGTGTTTTTTTTTTTTTTTTTTTTTTTTTTTTTTTTGTGTCTGTCGACACGTTTTGGGGCAGGAAAAATGCTTCGATTGCCTTATGTAGCAACTTTTCTGAAAGGAAAGTGAATCTATTTGGTACTTTGGGGGGTCAAAAGTTAAAAATTTCCAATATTTTTTAAATGCGACGGGAAAAACCATAAAAAAATTTGGGAAAAACGGGAGTTTTTACGCAAAACCAGTTTTTGACATAATCAAATTTTTTATTTTGCTATAACTCAAAAACTAATCGATGTAAATACTTGAAATTTTCACCAAATGTTTAGATTAGCGTTCTCTATACACCATTAAATTTTCAAAGTATTTTGACTTTTATGAAGCTATTTATAGACAATTGAAATTTTCAATATTTTTAAGTATTTTTTTTTTAAATAACGATAAAATTTTTTTGGCTGCCTAGAAAATCTTGAAAATTTAATACAAGGTTTCTTATAAGTTGTTCCTTAACTGATAAAAAAAAATCTAAAATCGTAAGTCACAATTTTTTTTTATAAGTGCTCAAAGTTCCAATTTATACGAAATATGTAAAAATCACGATAATATGCAAGTTATTTTGTAGATAAAAATTCATAAAATTTTTTCTGTTCATACTTAAGGTTCAAAATTTTAACACGAGGTTATGTATAAGCTACTCTTCAAAAATCTTTAAAAAAATTTCTACCGGAATTAGAGGAAAAAATTTTATGACTGTTTGAAATTTAAATATTTACGAAATTGCATAAAATAGCGATTTATTCTCAAACGATTTTAAATATTTTTTATAATTCAAAAAGTATAAGTCGCAGATTTTTGAAATTTCTACCAGCTGTTAAGATTGGTATTTACTTTATGTCATATTTTTTTCAAAATATTATATTGATTTTTAAGCCACTTATAGGCATTTAAAATATTCGATTTTTTTACATTTTTTTTTTATAATGGGTGATAAAAAAAATTTGGCTCGTACAAAATACTTGAAAATTTAATAGAAGATTCCACAGAAGTAGTTCTTAAAGTCATTCAAAAATTATTAAAATCCATAGGCACAATTTTTTTTTATAAGCGTTTGAACAGCGAATATTGACAAAAAATTACATGTAAAATATAATATACTGTATAATATTCTAGACTGACAAAGATATCGGTTTTTTTGAAAATGCTCTAACTCAAAAATGAAAAACCGCAACAACTAGAAATTTTCACCAAATCTTTATATTGAAGTTCTCTATACATGGTTAAGATTTCAAAGTATTTTGACATATTTTGACTTATTTATAGACAATTTAAATTTTCGATTTTTGTTAAATTTTTGTTTTTAAACATCTATAAAATTTAATTGATTGAGCGAAAACTCTTGAAAATTTTATACTAGGTTTATAATAAATTAAACTTATCGTAACTAAAAAATATCGGTGATCGGTTAACTCAATTTTTTTTTATAAGCCCTTAATTCTCAAATTTGTATAAAATGTGTAAAAATCACGATAATTTGCAAGTTATTTTGTAGATAAAAATTCATAAAATTTTTTTTGTTCATACTTAAGGTTCAAAATTTTAACACTAGGTTATCTATGAGCTACTCTTCAAAAATCTTTAAAAAAATTTCTACCGGACTAAGAGGAAAAAATTGTATGACTGTTTGAAATTTAAATATTTACGAAATTGCATAAAATAGCGATTTATTCTCAGACGATTTTAAATATTTGTTATAATTCAAAAAGTATAAGTCGCAGATTTTTGAAATTTCTACCAGCTGTTAAGATTGGTATTTCTTTTATGCAATATTTTTTTCAAAATATTATATTGATTTTTAAGCCACTTATAGTCATTTAAAATATTCGATTTTTTTACATTTTATTTTTATAATCGGTGATAAAAAAAATTTGGCTCCTAAAAAATACCTGAAAAATTAATAGAAGATTCCACAGAAGTAGTTCTTAATGTCATTCAAAAATTATTAAAATCCATAGGCACAATTTTTTTTTATAAGCGTTTGAACAGCGAATATTGACATAAAATTACATGTAAAATATAATATAATGTATAATATTCTAGACTGATAAATGATATCGGTTTTTTTTTAAAATGCCCTAACTCAAAAACGAAAAACCGCAACAACTTGAAATTATCATTAAATCTTTATATTGACGTTTTCTATACATGGTTAAAATTTCAAAGTATTTTGACATATTTTGACTTATTTATAGACAATTTAAATTTTCGGTTTTTCTAAATTTTTCGTTTAAAAATAAAATATACTTATATAATATTTATAAATAACATTGTATTATATTCTAGACTAACATATGAACTCCGTTCAGAATCGTTATTCGTATACAATGATATCTATCATTGCATTCAAATTTAACAAATCCATTATAATAATGACCTATCCTATAAGCGAGGTGCACTCCACCCCTAACTGTACAGCAGAGCGAGGCCCATCCGGTTCTTTTTTTTTTATTAATATGCATTATTGAGGTAAAATATACAACAATTATTTTTTATAAATAAATTATATTTATTTCGTTTATTTTTAGATTTACGGATTTCTGTTTTTATAAATATATCCTTATTTTAAGACTCATGATTTTACAATTTATCTGTACTTCTCAACTTTAAATATTTTTTAATTTGAACTTCTTTTAAAATATTGATGAAATAAAAGATTTTCGGATGTACAGAATAGAAAAAAACCGTTGAATCTGCAGCGAAATGATTCACAGCAATTTATCGTTTTATACTACTTGTATAATCAGTTCACATTGTTAATGGAAGTGAACTATCTTTTTCAATATAGTTTAATAGTATAAGGGTCTCCAACTTTTTTTTACGGTGGGCCAAACCTGAAATATGCATTGGTATCGCAAGCCAGCATTTTTAGAGGAATATAGAGGTAATGCAGTCGAAAAATTGATCAGATTTATTTAGAAAAATGTATATTTATTTATATATTTTTTTTACTTTTACTTTTTTATAATTTAAAATATATTTTTTGATACGAGTACTTAATGTGAAGTTTATAACGTTAAGCTTAATGTGAAGTTTGCAATTGCTTGTTTTTTAAAATATTTGAATAGTTTGCATTAAACTTTGTGGTTCCAATCAGTAGCGTCGCTTGTCAATGTTCGTTACTTAAGTAAATTCTATGCTTGGATTTGACGTATTTAATTTTTAAAAACGTCTACTCGCATAAGTATATGGAATTATATTGACATAATTTCACCCACATGTTTTATAAGATTTGGAAGACTCCTATGGTAACATGGTATAAAATTGTTGGAGACTAGTTTCCTAGAAATAATTTTTGAAATTGTTGTTTGATATGAGATTGATGACTTCAAGCTGAAGCTCTGTTGGTAAAATTTATATTTATATGGAAAATGGATTTTGAAAAATTCGAATACCATCTTCTGCACTTTTTAAGCGGTTCTGGAATCGCTCTTTCAAATAAGTGAGAACTTCAATAACAAAATCGATAGGGAATTGTTCATCATTTTCAAGTTTGAATTGTTGCAAGTTACAAAATGGGGAAATCATTTTCTATTAATTACATTATAAATAGAGTTAATTTAAATTCAAATGTTTTAATGTAGGATTATAGATCAGAAATTAACGAGTTTACTCCTTGAAACTCAATTAGAAGTTGAGTTATATCAACGAGAAAAGCTAATTTTCAGATTCATGTCAAATTAGCTTATTCGGGTACAATGCGAATTTTTCTATCATAAATATGTCTATTTCTGAACCAAGATTTTTCAAACCTTTTTCGTAAGTCTTTTTCGGGAATCAATTTGAATGTATGTCGCCTACCAAGAAAATCGAAAACCAATTCAGATGTGTTTTGCGTGGAATGTCAGAAACCAATTAGGATGTTAATTTCCAGGTATGGAAACCAATTCGGATGCAGCAATTAAGGTGGTGATTTAATTTTTCGTTTCGATTTTGTCTGAAGGTATTTGAAGGTACTTGTTAGTCATTTTTTTTCGGTGCCGTTTCGGTTTTGACTTTCGACGTTTGCTCTTAGTAATTATATGGTTTTCATACACACACACTCCGTTTATGTATAGTTTATATACTGTTATTCCAACGGAGTACTAATGATCTGGAATTATTTTTCGCAGTGATATACAACTCTACTATGTTATGGGAAATGCTGGTATTGGCTGCTTTAGCCCGAAAGCTCTACAAGAAACCATTACCGGAACAGTGCTTCGTCGATCCTCCAAAAATCACGTGCTGTGTAGACATGCCCAGCAACCAGGAGAATAACAACATCATAGTCGGCACGTACAATCAATGTTTTGATATGAACGTTTAATATGTATGGAACGGCGACGATTGTCTGAGTGGCGACAGTGGCGACGTTGATGTAGACGGTGACAACGACACGACATATTGTGCTGTAAGGATCCAATATTGTGTTTGGCTCCCGACGAGAACGCAAACGCAAAATTATACTCTGTAACCAAAGACGCTTTTTTTATTTTTTTATCTATTTTTAATTATAATGTACACCGCTTTGGCGTTTAAAGTGCAAACTTTAAAATACAAAACATTTTTTTTAAAGTCTGAGACTAAGTTTCCCTTCGTTTTATACCCTAATTTATTCATTATTGTACTTAATCGATAAAACACAGATTTCCATTGGCCGTAGTTTATATTAAAATTTACATTGTATTTTCTTTTGATGTAATTTATCTATTAAGTCAATTTACCATTTGTTAGTTGTGATAATAATGTAAAATGATCAAAAAATATACAACATGAAAAACTTGAAAGTTAAAATGATTTTACCATTTTTTAAACTTGTTGGGATGTGTAATATGGTATGAGCAATACAAGAAGCTATATGCATGTAATTTTGCCTAATCTAAGCCTTAAGTTCATAATATTATATACAGTGAAACCTCTATTAATGGACACCTCTCAATAGTGGACCCTTCCCAATAGTGGACACTTCTAAATTCCCCGACAAAAATGTATGCGCATATAAATGTATGCGTAATAGGTTTTCTCAATAGTGGACAACTCTCTATAGTGGACAATTTTTAATTCCCCGTGGCTGTCCACTATATAGAGGTTTCACTGTATTTAGTTTAGAATAGAATTGTTACATAAATTAATTTGTCTCTTAGTACAAGTATACAACAATTCGGTCGTCTACTTAGTTACTAAAACGCTTTATTATTTTCCTTTTAGACTATAACAGTAAATCACAGTAATACATATGCAATTAAGCTGAATATCGTTTAAAAATTAGTTACCATACTACATACTTAATTTAGGTATATATATATATATATATAAATATGGTTCACCCAAGGCGCAAAAATTGTAAATGCGGCCCTCGGTATATAGTATGCATAAGTATATAATAGTTAGGTATGTAAGTAACTAAATAGGTAAAAGTAAACTGATTCATTGTATTGTAAAACATCCAAAATTATTACATATTCCAAAAAGAATTCCAAAAATATTACATAATATGTAGCAATATTATTGCTGCGATATGACACACAAAATAATTTAGAATCGATCAAAACGTTTTTAATTTAAATTTATAATCGTGGTTTACAATACACACAAGCTGTAAATTGTAAGGGAAAATTGTATTTAAAATAAGTGATTCTGTGGATACTGGATCTATTTGATCAATGATCATATTTTATAAATCATTCCAATGTATCAGATTTCATATAAAACCAAAGAACACTTGGATCAAATTTCATATAAAACAAAATTAACACTTGTATTGATATCGTATCACGTATCGCAACAGTGTGGAAACCATTATTCCGCGGCGAGTATAATTTTTTTACATTAAATACACAGAAGTTGAAAGTCTAATTTTTTCATAAATATATGTATATGTATAAATATTTATAGTGGTGTATGCAGAATTTTTCATTAGCTTAAAATCAATTATTACTCATCTGTCACAAGATCAAGTTTGAAAAATAAAGAAAGTGCTTTCTTAATTCTTACTTACATAAAATACAAATAATATATATGAAAAAAAACCAACATAAAAATAAAATTATAATTTATAAAAATAATGATAGTAAAATTAATTTTTATTTTATCCAATCTAATAATTGTAGTTGTTTAAGCAAGTTTTTCGAAAATTGTTTTAGAATTTCAAATTCTCTTTTTTATTTTTGATAATTGCTATAGCTAATCTATTAAAACGTTTCTCCATTATGGTTGATCTTAGTACAATATTAAACATTTCAATATTGAAAATGTTCTCTCCAGTGCCACCGAATAAATAATGTAACAATGATTTGATTGTTGGTAATATCAGTTCAGTTTTAATTAAAAATGTCTATGAACTATTGTTGTAAATTGTAATTAGGAAAATACATGATCAATGCCGAATCTAAGCCTCAAGAAGTCGGCCTAATTATCAATTGGAGACAGCTGAAAATTTTTTTGTAAAAGTAGCTTCTTTTTTCTTTTTATGCGCCCTTTTCGAAAATACGTTTGGACATTTTTATTTAAAAATCACTATTAAAAGTTTTTGAATTAAATACAATGAATAATAAAAAAAAAAGGGCACGAAAAAGCAAAAAAATTTCACATTTTGGTTATAGAGACTATTTAAAACCTAATTTCCCGGTGTATAGCACCCTCTCTAAGTCTGGCACTGTACATCATTACCAGGGCTCGGAATTTTATGTATTTGCATATTTCTTAGGAAGCTACATATTAAAAATCTGATTCGAGACAAATTCGTTTCATAGTACATACAATCTAAATACAAAAAAATATGTTACATATTTTTGCATATTTGACTAATTTTATATGATTTTGCATATTTTAAGCATATAAATGCATATTTTGTTATCGATTTAAAAAATTTTAAAATAAAGAGCCACCACACATCGTCTATATTTTGAATAATATACTACACCAAGAATCGGTTGCAATTTATCGTTACGGCAAAAACGACTTATTTTTACCAAAAACTGTGTAGGTACAAGACATACTAATTATTATTGTTATTATCGATGTAATTTTCAACCACGATTACAATCATAATCGTTGTTACTTTTTAATTATTACTATTTATTATTGGCCGGCCCAGTTATACCATATATTAATATTTAGGTACCTATATATCGTTTTATTAAAGTATAGCTATGTTAAGTATGCTCATGTTCGCAATCGTGATGGTTTATCGATTTTTTCGAAACTTTCCGAACGACAAAAGACAGTCATTTAAACTAGAAAACATAAAAAAATTCATAACTCAACGTAATTCAGGTAATTACAAAATAACATGATTTAATATTTTCTATATTTATAGATTTATATTTTTATAATTAGGACTATGAATAATCGAAGAATTTTTCTACTGCTAACAAAATCTACAAAACAATAATAAAAATGTATATCTAACTAAAAAACAAAAATTTTCAAATAATTATTTATTTAGTAGGTTTATTAAAGTATATTAATACATGTTTATTTTAAACATAGCTGCATTTTGTACTACATTATATTGCATATTTAAGCTTTTTTTAGTGCATATGTATGCACATATTTCATTATTTTTTAGCGCATTAAGTCCCGAGCATTACAATTTTAAGTACGGTTATCTACACAGACATAACCGAAATTTTAAGATAGAATCTTAAAACCTTGGGTAAATACGTAAAAACTAATAATAATAAATATGGACGATGGGGAGGGAACCACCCCTGTCCGTACGTCAATGAATATTTATGTATGCAGTTGGTTACGCACAATTCGATTTTGCCATCGATCGGGTCATCCTTTCGTGTGAGTATGTTCCCAACTGAACGTGTGACTCTGTCGTCAGTAAATAACTACGTCAGTTATAGAAAGTAAAGCGCTTCTTTGTACACTGTTGAAAGCGTGTATTTTCATTATTCTTCAAACATTCCGCGCAAGATTTGAGTGTCGACACAGATGCCGACGGTACGACGTTGGATCTCGTCGTTAGTGTTGATCGCGAGCTGTACAGCAGTTTATAGTCCAAAAATGGAAAATGATTAATGTACGATTTGACGGGGTGGTCGTGATTTCGTACTTGTCAAGCAGTCGCGTGCAGTAAGTACGCGCGTAGCCGTCGAACACATGTTTGGTGTGCCGACATCGTCCACCCGGCCGTAACCGAACGCACACCGA
Source organism: Sipha maydis (assembly GCA_034509805.1). Lineage (NCBI taxonomy): Eukaryota > Metazoa > Arthropoda > Insecta > Hemiptera > Aphididae > Sipha > Sipha maydis. The sequence continues at coordinate 111,442 of JASXSY010000620.1, forward strand.
CTCGGCGCGTCGCTCCGTCTGGCTGGAAGACCCGTCCGCGCGCGCGGTCTCGATTTCGAACGAGATTGGCGCGCGCTCGCTTGCACGTGGTGATAACGTACGATAAGAACTTGAGAAAACGTGACGCGCCTAAGGACGATATTATTATTTACCCGTGCGGTGGTGTCTCTGGAACGTGAACTCGCGCACGCGACCCCCGACGCCGCGCGCACCGCGGACGGCCGCGGGCAGAGAAACCCGGAGGGCGACGATTGGCGGCGGCACACGGATGTCGGCGGATCGCGTTCGACGGGAACGGCGCCGAGCGAACGGACACTCCTCACGAAACGGTTATTGGTGTCGCAACATTACCGTCAACAATAACATCATTATCACGATACATTATCAACTGTCAGCGAGGCGGCGTCGTTGTTCCGTTTAAAAAATTGTGTTCGCCACCTACACGGTCCCCGTTTTGGTACCTATACCAAGTGTAAACGCTATTGCCGTCGAGCGTTTCGGTGTGTGCGTGCACGTGTAAGTACTACCGTGGTATTTTTTTCTCTCTCTCTTTCTGTTTGCCCTTTTCTCTGCGTCTCGACTTTTAGGTGCGCTCTACCCGCCGCGGTCATCCGTCAACAACCGTTCACCGTCCTCGGTGCGTGATCGATCGTCATGGCGATGAAGAGGACCATCGACTTCCATCTGAACGACCAGCGGAAGAAGGCCAGTCTGTTCCGAGCCGTCAGAAACGACGTAAACAAACCATTCGTCATCGTAAATAACAACACGCAAACGATACGAGATAATTAGGGCTGAGATTTTGACGAGTTAAAAGCAATAAAAAAAATAAAAAAAATAATTTTTTTTATAATTATTATTATTTTTTTTTCCGCGTTCTTTCCAAAACGTAGTGCTGTACCTAGTTGTTTTATTTTCATCTTACGTCGTGTCTTACGTCCGGCTTTTCTAATCTTTTGACCTTAATATTCCATAATATATACACGGGAGTGTTTAGGTTTATAACAACTTTTGTGATTGGTTGTGATCGTCTTACATATTTAAAATGAGTTTGTATTTTTCAAATAGGTGCATAAAATCAATTATGATGCATTTTTCAAAATTGTTAATCAATTGCATCAAAAATGCAGCCCTAATTATTATGTTGCATAAGTCGTGCAGCAATTGTGCTAGGTATCATCCATTGGGCTTCTGTAGTACACTTCCCAACTACAATAATTTAATGAATAGTATTTATGTCATATTTTTGTACAATATTTTGCTTTCTTATTACACGGGTTACATCGTTAAATTTTTTATCTGATTTTATTTTGTGAAACATATAAAATTATTAAAATATAACTCGCGGTACTGTAATTAATGTATATAATATGTAATTTTCACAATTAGCCTAATGGTTGTATTGTATTCAAATTATACTTAACTTTGTCTGAATTATAGATATAAGTATTATTATTTAAATTGTTAGAAATTATATTTTAGTTTGTACATACATTTTGGTTTTGTAATACTATTTTTTTATTTTTTTTTTAGCTGGATAAAGATTCTAGCACCGATGATGAACCCATGAACTTGTCTCCAAATTTATATCCTCTAAGTCATTATGCTGATGATCCTGAACAGTTAATACAACAACTTTTTTCTGTTGTTCGTGGCAAGCGGCTTGCTCGACTCATACCGCCAGAGCTTAAGGTATTTATTATATTTACTATAAAATATGTAGCCATACGATAAATAAATAATTATAAAATATGTGATTTATATGTATAAGTATAATTTTTTTTTTAAGGATATGTCATTTGAAGAATTAAAAGCTGATTGTTTAATCCAATTATTGTGTATGTCGAAAAAACGAGTCTTAGCCACATTGGAAGGTAAATTAAATCGCTTGTTTGCATTAGTTATGTTTATAACCGTTAAAAATCTTAGGACCAAAAAATTTATGTGGTTTTTATTTTTTATTTAGGTAAAGATATGAGTTCTTCGTCAGACTCTGATGATTCTATTGATAATCACAAAAAACAAGAATCAGAAAATAAAGATGAAATTGCTCGTAAGAGATCTCGCAAAGAAAAGAAAATGAAGTTATCCAAAAAGAAAAAAGTTGAAATAGAATCTGAACCTGAAAAAGAAAAAGAAGGCAAAACATTATTGGAAATTTTAGAATTAGAAATGAAAGCAAAGGCTATACGTGCTTTACTTGGACCAAATAAAAATGATTCTAATACACAAATTGAAGAAGCAATTAAAGACGAAATAATTGCTTCAAAAACTGAAGCAAATAATGAGGATAAAACTTGGAATGAACGTTATGAGGAAAGACAAGATGTCAAAGAAGTAGTTAAGACTAGTAGATTGTGCACAAATATGAGACGACGCATGCTCTTATACCAGCAAAAAGTAAAATAATTTATTAATTTTTTTTAAATGTATGATCTAATGATAATTTTTTTTTTTTTTTGTAGATGTTGGCTGATAGAGCGAAATTGAAAGCTATGGAAACTGAAAATGATAAACCCGGAGATACTATAAAATCAAAGTTAGAGGAAAAAATACAAAATGTAGACATCAAAATTGATAAAGAACCAACAACAAATTACAATATTGAGAAAAATTTGAATGAAGTAACAGAAAAATCACTGATTGACAGCCCAACTATTAATGATGAAAACATTAATGATAAACTTCAATCAATACAAAAGCTTCCAAAAAGTGATATTTCTATAAAAAATAAGAATATTACTGGTTTAAATAAAAGTGCATCTACACATGAATCAACCGATGATGATTCACAAAAAAGTACCGATTTTGAGCAAGTACTGAATGACTACACGCAGAAGAATACAGATTTAGAAACTACTATCAATGAGTATTCTTTAAAAAATAATGATTTGGAAGAAGAAATTAATAAATGTTCAAAAAGAAATGACGATATGGAAAACACAATGAATAGGTGTGCACAGAAAAATTCAGATATTGAATCAGCCATCAAAAATTTTTCAATCAAAAATAATGGAATTGATGAAAACATAGCGCGGGATACAAAGAAAAATAATGAATTGGACAATGCTATCAATGAATATTCTAAAAAAACTACCGATCTCGATTCAATGATAGGTTCATATTCGATTAAAAATGGGGTCCTCAATGCCATAGTAAAGGAGTACTCAAAAAGAAACTCTGACATTTTGTCATTAATGGGTGAATACTCTCAAAACAATGTTAATATTCAATCAGTTATTGGTGATTATGCTGAAGGTAACATCAAATTAGAGACGATAATTGATGAATACTCACTTAGAAATGCTAAAATCAAGACTATGATTGATGAGTATTCGGTAAACAATAGTAATGTTGAGAAAATCATTGATAGAAATAATAGAAAGCAGTTGTTAATTAATAATTACAAAGTGGAATCAGCTGTTGGGAAATCTGATGCTGAAAATGATATAAAAGAAAAAATTGAGGCAACTGTTACATTAAATGAATCAAATAATTCACAAAATGTTGAATCTATAAAAGATTTAACACAAGTTGATGAAACAGTAAAAGAAATAGATAAAAATATTATTGAAAATTGATGAAATGTCATAGTTGTGACATTTCATATTCCTAGAGATAATGATATCATACATCAGTATAATATTCTACTATGAAGTATACTTTATAAATTAAAAATCAATTCCCTGATATTTTATTTATAATTTTAATAGTAAATTATTAAAATATTTTATTTTTTTTAAAAAAAAAAAAAGTCTAAAATTTAGAACTAAAATATTTTAACCAAAATTAGTAGTTTATTCGATTTATTGATATAAATATTTAAGTTAATAATATTTATTTTATATTATATGTCAACAATGCTTTATAAAAATTAAATAATTTAATAACTACCCATTCATATACGTTTCTATTTTAATAATAATATAATATTGGATCAACAAAAGTAAAAAAAGCAAACTATATAAATATATATATATTAATAAACACTATAATTTTAAAATATGAATATTTAATAAATATTTAATTTAATTATTCTAATTGATCAAAAAAAAATTGTGAATTTTATTTAAAAGGGCTTTTTTATTAGAATTCAGGTTACATGTAACTGCTACAATATATTTATTTAAAGTATAATCAAAAATTGGGTTACACTTTAATAATTATGCCCATTGTAGTGAATTTTACTTATTTTCTATATTTTGAGTATTAATGAACATAATTAATTCACATTGGATCATTTTTAAACTAACTGGAAAGTGTTCAGTTATTAAAATAATTGTTTAAACTATTCACTATTGAAAGAGTCAGTAATTATTTTAATCTACCAAATCATCTTTGTAATTTAGTATAGTAGTTTTGTATTAAACAAAGTGCACTTACATCACAAAATATAGTAGTAATTAATAGTAGGTAAGATAATTTCTCATTACTATTGTTAAGGATCAAATAACATAATTTGTTATTATTATGATTTTTTTTATTTTTGTTATTTATATTTTATTTTATATTCTTAAACTTAATCACTAGAATACTTTTAAGTCTTCCAATAGGGTCGAAAATACTTTAACTAACATTTATCATTACATTACACTTAACTAAATTTCTCAATGTTGTGATATTATTAATCAAGCAATACATTGAAACTAGTGAGCTTACAGATTTTATATTGTATAATTAGTACATTTGTAAATATTAATTGCAATGGTTTTTTTTTTTTTTTTTTAAATTAATATTGTAATATTAACTTATAAATATTATTTAACCAATTATAAAATATTTATGCAATAAATTATTTATTAACAAATATTTCAAATAAAATGAAAGTTTAACTTTGTCTTACAGTTTAAAGAATTTATCTTGAAACTGACATGAATGATGCCTTAAATGTTTTGATGTATTCCGTAGTGGTACCTTAATATCATTGCTCAAATCGAATGTATTACACCTTGAACAATAATAGAAATATGTGGGTTTACAGTCGTTATCGACTGATACATTTTTACCTGGGTAGAGCATTTACGGTAATCAAATCCTCCTATTTTTATAAATCTATAAACCATGACATAGTGATAGAATTATAGGAATCTAAATAGTGCACTTATTGTTAATGTACGTCTCACATTTTGCATGTTGTTGGAAAAATGTTAAATCTGTGATTGATTTTAATGGATGTATGTATAAGTGACATACGCACAATTCACATGGTTTTTTTTTATTTAAGATACCATCATGATTTATGGAAGTGGAAGTATTCAAAAACATTATAAAGTTAATAATTCAATAATCAATTTACTAATATGTAATTTTGGTTCAGAATGTTAATCTTACTAAAAGCTGTAAAAAAAAATAGCAAAATAGATGAGGTATGGTAGAAAAAAAAAATAATAGATAAATGGTAAACACTTATTATTTTATTTATAATTTATAAAATTTAATGTACAAAAATCTATTAGTGTTGACATACAGATCACATTTATGTAGAAATGCTGACATTAGATATCAAACAATTTGTTCAGATTAATTTTAACGAGTGTGTCTCTCATGAAAAAGGAAGATTATTTTATGGTCAAAGAGGGCGTATTGCAGTCGATGGATCTAGGATATCAGTTTTTATGTAATCGGAATAAATATCTCGCTCACTAAATGATGTGCTTCAAAAATGGTTCCTGTACACAATGGAAATAATTTTACCTCTCACGTGGGTGTATGATGGAATGTGGAGATTCGATTTAGTATAAATCTGCACTTACGTTGTTGGGATTCGTTACCAAATCATTGATATATTTTTAATAAATTAACCACGGGAAGATAAAATAATTTAAAAAATTTCGAAAAACAACCAATGACCAATGGTATCGGTCCTAGCTCTCCTGTGGTTGTGTAAATGGGAGTTCGATAAGTGAAGGCAAATATGAATGCAATTTAAACGAAAACTACTACTATTACTACACAAAAACTGTAAACAGACACGGACCCGAAAATCTATTGGTATGCATAAAAGTCTTGAAGCTATTATTCATATATAATAGTACTTTGTATGGTAAAGGCTAGAAACGAGCAATTTCAGCAAGGACTGTATTTCGTTCAAGACTAACATTTTCTTCCTGCACGAGTCACACGTAGGTACCTACTATTTTTCGCCATAATCCTTATCATTATTACCGTAGTAATTGGTAATCTTTTCCGCCTTCTAGGAGTAAAGTTGTCACTATCCATCACATCGAAAATTAAACCTTCAGTGTATGTATGACAAGAAGTAATTTATGAATTATAATTGTTCGCTTAATATACTATTTTACAGCATATTTAGTGTTATAAAAGTATATCATAAAACAAGGATGGGTTTTCGGGGACAAATGTTTCCATACAGTAAAATGTAGGGGTCATATTTATCACCAGATAGGATGGACAAATGCCTATGGCATCCGAACAAGGGGGATTCAGATATTTATTAACTTATTTTTATTTATTTTTTTTCGGAATGCCTCAAAACGCCTGAATCGCAAGCCTTGGTAAAATTGTGAAAACGAAAATATTTATTGCGACGAAATCGTCACCGACGGTCGGTTGGGTGATACGGGCATACGCTTATCGAACAGGATGTACGGTAACGGTATACTACGATAATGAGATGCAACGTAAGGGGTTTAACTGGGTTGCCAGACTGGTAGACCACCGGCGGGGTAAGCGGAGGGCACGTGGTCGACCTCGAGGATCGGAAGCGCCGCGTACGACGGACAACAGTCCGCGGCCACCGAGGGGGCGCTATCGGCCGTCGGAGTTGGCTGAGAGGCGGACGGGTGTTTGTTCGGAGGTGTGGCCGGTAAGCGCTGTTGCTGCTGTTGCTGCTGCTGCTGCTGCTGCTTACCCGCGACGGCGCACTTGTGGTTCTTCATGGTCTTGTAGAACGAGAACGTGCCGAAGCACTCGGGACACGTGTACCGCTTCTCGCCCGTGTGCGTCCTGATGTGCTCGGACAGGCCGTCGCGCCGCGCGAACGACTTGTCGCACAGATGGCAGGAGAACGGCTTCTCGCCCGAGTGGGTGCGCGAGTGCTGCACCAGCTGGTAACGGGCCAGGAACGCCTTGTTGCACACCTCGCACACGAAGTTCTTGGCGGCGAAATGGATCTTCTGGTGGTCGACCAGGCGCACCTTGATCTTGAACGTCTTGCCGCACACGTCGCACACGAACGGCTTGTCCGAGTTGTGCGTCTGCCGGTGTATGTAGATGGAGCTGTGGCTGGACCCGGTGTAACCGCACACGTTGCACTTGAACAGCGCCTCGTGCTGGTGGGTGCGCTTGTGCGACGTGAGGCCCAGCTTGGACGCGTACGAGTTGCCGCACATGTCGCACACGAACGGCTTCTCGCCGGTGTGCACGCGCACGTGCGACACCAGCGCCGCGTTGCTGGCCGTGGTCAGGTGGCAGTACGGGCACGCGAACACGCCGCTGTGCTTGCGCATGTGCGTGCGCAACGTGTGCTTGGACTTGCACCGCACGTTGCACACGTCGCAGCTGAACGCCTTCTCCGCGTGGAACGCGTCCCGGTGGATCTGCAGCCGGCTGTCCGTCAGGAACAGCTTGCCGCACGTCGGGCAGCTGAACTCCTTGGCCATGTCGTCGTGCGCGGTCCGGTCGTGGTTGGACAGGTCGCAGAACCGCGAGTACGACACGTCGTCGCAGAACTCGCACGCGTACGTCTTGGACTGGAACCGCCGGTAGTGCTCGCGGTACTTGGCCCGCTTGTCCTCCACCGTCCGCAGCTTCTTGATCTTGCGCTTCGTGGTGATCGCGTACCTGCGGCCGTCCCGCACCGGTTCCGCGTCCGCGTTCTCGTCGGTCACGGTCGCCGCGGCCCGGTTCTCGGCACGTTCGTCCGCGTCCGAACGGTCCGCCGGCGGTGGTCGCCCGTCACCACGTTCCTGTGAACGCAACACAACGTTATGTATACAGGGACGCCGGATCATATTATATATTTGGGAGGGGGGGGGGAGGGGGGGGTGGGATGGGGGCAAATTGAGGGTAGCCTCTATTCAACCACTACTTTCATATTAATTTATAATTTTTTTTCAAGACAACAATTTTTGGTTTTCCTGGTAGGATAAAAAAAACAATTCAAGTTATTTTAAAACACTCAACAACCTTTTTTTTAACTGTCCCATGTCATATTTAATTAATTTAATCTACGATTTTAGTCATAATAGATTATTATTTTTACCGAAAATATTATATATACCCAGTCCAAATTCTTCTTCAAGCTGTTCCACATGAAGTATCAACTAAGTTCGTACCTATATTTGGAGGGGCGAAACATACTCTTTGGCCCTCCGCAAAAAAATCTGGAGGGGCACCTGACCCCCCCCCCCCACGGTTCCGGCATCCCTGTACCGACACCGTTGAATGGACTGCACAACACAATGTTACACGTCAATCTAACTCCGAATGCTATTTCATTTACCTGGTCCGGTTCGTTGATGGCAACGGACGCGGCGTTGTGATCGGTGGACGCGTGCAGGTAAAGGCTATACTTGTCCAGAAATCCCACTTGACAGAACGAACAAACATACGGCACGAGATCTTTTGTCAATGCATGGTTCCTGAGGTGCCGGTAAAGACTGGTTGATCGGCCGAATTTACAGCTACACAAGCCGCAGCCAAATGTGCAATCTTTGATTTTATCCTGTTCAACATTGTACAAATTGGTTTCAAAAGTTTTCCTCTCAGTTACAATTTCATAATTCACTTGGGCAGTTGGTCTCTCTCTCTCTTTCTCTCTCAAAAAGGATACAGATATTTTAAAGGCCAAAACAAAATGTATATACCTGAATTTGAAGGCTCCCGTGTAGTTCTTGTTCAGCAGTCAAATGCTCTTGGTATATTTTAAAACTACAATAACCTTTATTGCATATTAGACAATAATGTGGAATGTTGTTTTCTTCTAAACTATGGCTATCAATTAGATGATTATACAAAAATTCTTTTTGGGTAAAATTTATAAAAGGACACAAGCCACATTCATAACGTTTTTTTCTGTTTCTAGTTAAATTGGTCATTTCTGATGATATTCCATCTTGTTTAACTGCTCTTGGGTACACTTCACGAGACTGAAAAATAATACATTCATAAGAACTATGAAACAATAATCTGAATCAATTACGTTACTGTTATTGAAATTGGCGACTTAGACTTTAACGAATCATTATCAGAATCTTGATTGTTTGATCCGTTATTGATCGTACTGTCATAATTATCATTGTGTTCATCAGCTTCTAATTGATTGTCGAATTTCTCAATTTTGTCCACTGTTTCAATTAATGTCTCCTCTTCCAACTGCTTCAGGTATTCTTGAATGCTTTCATTAGCAGAGATACATTTTTCTTTAAACCCTTCCCAATTCTCCAAATGAGTCAAACAATCAATGCACATTTGTGATGGACCCGGATCATATTGGTGTAACTGAGATTTTAACAGTGAAATCAATAAAAACTGTAGAGCACAGTTGATTAAATATTTACTTACTTCTAGTCCCACACACGATTCGATAAGGTACGAGAAATTTACATCACAATCGAAGATTGGACGAAGTTCAGGTCCTTTATTAAGACACAGTCTACAGAGTGCATTTAAGTCTAAATTGAAACTGTGTTTCATTTTGACGACACTTTCATTAGACGTTTGCGAGATAATGACGAGTCGTTAAAGTTGTCCTACAACATTTTCTAAACAAACAGTTAAGAATTTTTAAGTTCGTCAAAACCGACACAAACCATGTTGTGTTATCAATAGTGTTTTAATTGTTTATTTACTAGTTTGTGATTGATAATTCTGTTTTCTCCCTTGCCCTCTCTTCGAAATAAAATTTGAGGAACATTATTACAGAATGCCAATTCCATAGGACACTATACTCCTTGCTGATTCTGTGATTTGATCAACGACCAATTGCTATACCACTAACATGGTCAGAAATAACGGTCCAAATCATTGTGATAACTTAATCAAGAGTTTATCCGTGTAACTCACGTGTTTTACTTGTTCAACGTAGACGTAGTAATGTTATAATTCATATTAGCCAATATAAATTGGTTATTCTTAGTTACTTTTAATTACAGTTCCCATTTTTATTTTTGATTTTCGTTTGTTTTAAACGTGAATTTTGTCATCCGCGAAATGACTACCGAAGTCGCTGAAGACAAAGTGGACTTGGTGGCAAAGGAGATAGAACTAACGAAATTGCTGGCATCCAATAATCCCAAAACAAGAAGTGATGGTATCAAACAAATTAAACAACTGTTGCTGGCACATTCTGGAGACAAGAGTGGTTGTGCGTTCCGTTTTCAACTCTAATAATATATCTTCATACTCCCTGTCTTGTTAACAAAACATTTATCGTTTTATTGAATTTAATAACATTTATGATCAATTTCGTTGAGTGACTAACTATAAACATTTTATTATACTTCTATAGTGTTTACATTTTGAATTTATTAATTTCAACAATATTTTCCTAATTATATGTATGTCTACAAGATACGACTGCAGTAGTGTACTGATGTTTGAACCCATTATTTGTTATGATTTATATATTAGAAATATTATAAAAATAATTCTTAAATAACATTTAATTTAAATAATATTAATTGAATGATTGTACATTTTGGTATTATTAACTACAATTTATGACCTAACATAGTGAATGAATTTACATTCACTTTATAAGTTATTGATTCGTTTATTTTTTGTAATATTCAATTAAAATATTGTTGATAACCACATGAGTTATTAATTTGTATTTCAGTTTTGATAGAAGTTTCCATATAAAATAAGTTCAGATCTACTTAATTAGTACTATACGTAATAAGTACATTATTATTTGTACAAAATACCTAAATCATTTTAAATTTACAGCAATAATAAGCAATTTATATAGTAATTATAATAGGTATACAAGTAAATAAACAAATAGTTTATATATAGAAATAAGTAAATAAATTAATAGCTTGTATAATTATATTTGTAATGTATAATAGGTTTCAAATTAAAAATTCATCATCAGATATTTATACAAAGTTCATAAAATTATGACTCAATTAGTCAATAGTATCTTAAACTCAATTAGTGTTTCATTAATTATAAATATTAGTATATTATTAATATTGTTTTATTTACAGTAAATTTTTAACTTCAGTTTTACTATAACTTCAATTCTTAAGCTGTTAAGCTTAATAAAACTATAATTCTTAATAAAGTTTATCATAAAACTACTGAATTCTATGATTGATTAGTCATATATCAGTATTAAGTACTAATATTATTTTATTTTTCAGCATTTGAGTTGAATGATTATAAGATAATATGGAAAGGATTATTCTACTTCATGTGGATGTCTGATAAACTACTACCTCAAGTAAATAATTATTTACGATTTTATTAATCTTAATTTGCATGTTATTTCTATACTTTATAGAAAACTTGAGATTTAATATTTATTGTATTTTTTTATGTACATTTTTATTTTTATATTATAATCGATACAATTAATAAAATATAATTTAATAACAATATATAATATATTATCCAAATATTTTAGTGTCCCATATATTTTTTTTTTACTTTTGTAAAATTGTATGGTATAAAAAAAAATGTTATTGACTTCAAAACCATTTTAACTTTTGTCTTAAAAAAAATTAAATATTAAATAGTGATTATTTATTAATTAACAATATACCTAATAATATTGAATAAATATTTTGATAACTATGTCCTTTAATCTTCAAAATTTTATAAAATAAAAAAATTGATAGTCTATTGAAAAATAAATGATAAAACAATATTTTAACTAATTGAAAATAAATCAGTAATGTATAGTGTTGGGTAAATTATTTTTCAAAAGTAATGAAATAATGTTACTCGTTACTTCAAATATTTTTATTAAAATTACATTTGCATTAACTAGAATAATTTCTATCACATTACATTACTTTTTCATTAATGAAGTAATGCATTACAAATAACGTTACTTTTTCATATTTGTATCAATATAATATGTCATAATATTAGTATTATATTTACACTATATAGTATATAGTATTTATTGTAAATGGTGACTGCAGTCTGATAAGGTAATAAAATCAAGGTAGGTAGGTATATCAGTTTTAAATGTGTACCTATATAGCCATATCTATATATAGATAGATAGATAGTTTACTCTTAAGTCGTAAATCATAATTCATTTTAATTAAATTTCATATTTTAGCTGAACTATTTTCTTTCTGATAATGAAGTAATAACATTAATTCCTGGAATGTTAAATAATATTGATATGAATAATATTAACTATTATCGAAATCAAAAATAAATACAATTTTATAATTTTTCTGGAATATCTTATCGGCATGTTTTGTATTACAAAATCAAAATTATTATTTTAATAAATAACGCGTTAGTGCATTACATCATAGAAATTACTCTTTAAAAATAATTGCGTTACTTTTTGTAAAATATAATGAAATTATTGCTGCGTTACTGAAAAAGTAATTGTATTACAGTTATTAGTAATTTGCGTTATGTTACTACCCAACACTGGAAATTTACTGGTTTTTGTTGTGTTGGTCATATTAATTAATAAAACATTTAAAGTCATAATAAATCATTTTGAGTATGTAACAATGTAATTAGATCATGGCATATGAATATATAAAATAATTGTCACAATTTGTGTTATAATTATTGGAATATTTAAATTCTTGATATCTATGAATAAAAAGAAAATGAATTAAATCATATCATTTAAATGCTTAACATAAAGTTAAATAATCTTTTATTAGCTTGACATTTAAAAAAAAAAAAGTAAAAAAAGAAGTCTTATGCAAAACGACTTTTATAACGATTATTATATATTGAGACTTATTAATTGGTATATGATAATATATCTTTGTTATTATCACATATTATACTGTTAAATGTATGTATTATTATTTCAGGAAAGCGCTACTGAAAAAATAAGTAATCTTTTTCATAGTTGCACATCTCATCAAGGAAAAATATTATTTTTGGAAGCATTTTTCCTTACCATTAAAGATGATTGGATGTCAATTAGCCAACACCGTATCGATAAATTTATGATGTTAGTTAGGCGTTGTTTGAGACAAGTATTACAAACCTTTGTTGATTGTGATTGGGATTTGGATTATTTGAATAAATTCAGTGAAGTTCTATATAAATCACTTAAATCTTTTACACTAAGTTTAAGAACACATTTACAAGAAATTTTTTTGGAAGAACTTGCTAAAGTTAGTATTTTACTTGATTACATTTTATTATTTACACTATATTAAATTTTTGTTTATTATATTCAGGTAAGTAAAGGAAAAGTTCCTTCAGAAGCATTGATGATAATTTTAGATGCATTTTTACATTATATTTCTGAACTGAATGATTTTTTATTGATCAAAGAAGTTATACAAAATGTATTTAGAAATCTTCTATCTCAATCACCAGATTTAGAAATATTAGAAGCTAAGTTTGAAGCTTGGAAAAAAGTAAGTGATTTAAAATATTTCTTCTGTTTATTTTATTTGAATTAAACTTTTTTACAGATGGGTAAACCTGGAAACTCATATAATGACTTAGAATTAGTTGAAGGTGATATTGCTGATGATGATACTAATGAAAAATACAGTGGTCCATTGGATCCTCGGGCTGGTAATGTGAGTGTTGAAATACCTCGTATAAAGTTTAATCCTAAAGATGTAGCAAAACTTTTGAATAAATATGTTACTGAAGTTGACTGTACAAGGAAATGTTTGATGGAGTTAAATAAATTGTTAAAATGGTATAATCGTTTGGGAGATGGAATACTACCTTATAAGCCAAAAGACTTGAAATTAAATAGTCAAGTATTGAAAAGAAAAAAGAAAAAGCATTTATCTAAAATGGTTAAAGAAGGTGTTAAAAAATTAGAAATGGTTGATTCTAAGATTAAAAAAAGTGGCCGTGAAGTTATTGATAACCATAAAAGTCTGAAAGAACTGAATAAATTGGGTGAACTCATTGTAGAGCATGGAAAAATTGGTAAATCTGTATGGAAAGTAAGGAAGTTTGAAGAAAGTAATGCACTTAAAGAAAATTTCAGTTTAAATGGATCTTGGACTGTATCAGAAGAGACCAAAAATAATGAAGAAAATAAGTGTCTTGATGTAAATAACGATGAAGTTCCTCTTTTAGTGCCTATAGGATTTAATGTTGAAGCTTCAGAAACATCTGATATAACACCAACCAAAATTCAGAACAACACTTCTACACCAAGCTTAAAAGCTTTAACAACTGATTCATCCAAAAAAGAGAGCAATTCAAATAAACGCAAGAGTCCAAAGTCAAAATTTGCTGATGGACCAAACAAAAATAATTCACCCAATATTAAACTAAATAATAGTTTAAACACTAGTCTAAATAATAGTTGGTCAGTATCTATCAATAATGATGGCCCTGCATCTAAAAATACACAAAATATTAATACATCTTCTGTAGCAGAAAAGCGTACTTCAATTTCTTCATTTGAACCAGATATAACTATTACAGACATTTCTAATAATGACACCAACAAAATTAATACTCCAAATTCACAAAAATCAAACAATAAGAAAAAAAAATCTAAAGCTAATTTAAGCATTGAAAAAAGTAATGATCCTGTAATCCAAAGTCCTGATGCTAGTGAAATTAAGAATAACATAGCCACACAGTCTAAAAGCCCAAAAACTGGTAATAATTGTAGTCCTAGTGATATATTTTTGACAAAAATTAAACGACATTCTGGTGAAATAAATGTTAATTCAAGTTTAAATGAAAGTTGGAGTGTGTGTAGTGATGACAAATTGAATTTGAAAAAACAGAGTCCAAAGTTGAAAGATTTTAATGAATCTATTACATTTTCTAAGAATAATCAAAATGTTAAATCCCCTGGTAAAAATGTTTCATCTAATACATCTATTAAATCGCCTAGTGCTATAAACACAAGTCTTAATAATAGTTGGTCTGTCTCTGCTGATAATGAAGGGTCTGCATCCAAAAAAATGAAAAATGTTGGTAAAACTGAGAAACTTATTTCTTCATCTCCCACTATAACCCCTGATAAAAATCCTAAGAGTCCTAAAAGTCCCAAGAGTCCAACTCCAGAACAAAGAGTTTTAAGGCGACGAACAATAATAATTCCCAAGAAAAAACCTGATACACCAAATGAGGGGACGCCAAAAAGAAAAGCCACCAAAAGCAATTTGGAAAAAAAAGAACTGTTAAAGCGTAGGAAGACTATTGCTGGAGAAGAAATAAGTATGTTGAGACCTGAAGAAATTTCTAATAAAGCTCTTGAAAAAGTGGTAAGTTTTGAAATACTAAATTAAATATTATTATATTAGTTATTATTCAAGTTGATTTTATTATATTTTATTTGTTTCAGCGAAGTGAGATTTTTGAGGATGGGTTTGACTCTCCTAGAAAAAGCTCTAGGCTATCAATTAAAACTGATTCTGCAAAAAAAAGAGTTGAATTTCAATTGAAAAATAACATTGCACAAGGTATGTAATATATTTTTTTTATTATATATATATAGTTTTTTTCTTCAAAATAGTATAAAACATGTATTACTCTTATTTTTGTTTCAGAGTTTGTGGAGTATGAGACTACTTTGGTGACAAAACCAGAAAATCCACACAATGCTTCTAAACAGCCGGTGCAAGGTGTGTTAAAATTAACTCCAGATGTAAACCGCATTAATCCATTTTATAAATTCAGTGAACGTTCTGCCAAAAAAAATTCTAGAAAATCTATAATTTGATTTAAATTATTCAATACATAAAATTATAACATAATTATTATTTGTATTTCTGGATATTATTACATTTCAATTTTGATAACTTAATATTCATTAACTAGTTATGTAAGTTATTACTATTCATCTGAGAATCCAGAAGATAATATTATTTAATAATTGAAACAAATGTTAAGACTTTATGTTAAATAATATTTATTTTCAAGAATTAAATTATTGATTTATATCTTATATTATATTGTATTATTAATTATAACTTTGTTATTTAGCTATAACCACTAATAAGTGATAACCAAAATTCACTACAAACTTATATTATTGAGATAACATTCAAATTTATTAAAATTATATATAAATGCCATCCATGAAGGGAGGGATTGGGATAATCTTTTGACTCTGAAAAATAATTTAAACCGGCCCTCGATATTATAATATCTAATATTATTTATTAAAAATATTATTACTGATGTTATGTAAGGGCAATTAGTGATTCAATCCCCCTTATAAACCATATAACCAA
The DNA here is from genome assembly GCA_034509805.1 of Sipha maydis. Classification (NCBI taxonomy): domain Eukaryota; kingdom Metazoa; phylum Arthropoda; class Insecta; order Hemiptera; family Aphididae; genus Sipha; species Sipha maydis. Next base: position 127,791 of record JASXSY010000620.1, read on the forward strand.
GTAAAATTGTAAAAATACAATTATATTTATTGATTTTTATATTAAGATAATATTTTTACATAAATAATATAACAAAAAAAATGTAATATGATTTATATTATTTATTGTATAATTCACTTTTCTTTTTTAACTCATCAATGATTTTTTCTGTATCAACATGATTTAAAAATAATTTTCTACTACCATTAGCTTATAATCTTCTAAATATAAATTAGATAATGTAGTTAATAAACTTATCTTAATACATTTAAGTATAGAAAATAATATCTCACAAGCAGTACCTGATATAAACATTTAAGACCCTTTTTTTTCACTGATTTTTTAAAATATATTTTTACGTTGAAAATTGTATTCTAAATTTAAAAAGTATATATATTCTTAAAAATCCAAGTCCTCTAATACTGTTATTATACCTCTGTTGGCCATAGACATTTTTCTATCTTACCTAATGATAAATATGAATGCTCACGAGCAACCTATAAAAATAAAAAGAATAATCTTATAATATTTGTAGTTAAATATTGAGGGTACTTAACTTGTATTGTTTGCAAATTACATAAAAATTTGTCAGTTAAAGTCAATGTACTATAAGCATTAATATAATGATTACAATTCATAAGCAGTGTATAACAACGTAGTACAATTTTTACTGATTATTGTGTGCTGTAATTGTATTTATTTGTCTTCATCATTGACGTTATTCAACGTACATATAAATCTTCAAAATGGTTTTTTTAAAGACTCCTAGCTTACAATCTTCCAACTTTTTTTATTCAAAATTCATCATCAGGTTAATTCACAGTTAAAAAATTGCAATTGAATATGAAAAATATGTATGAAGGAATATATTAAGAAAAATAGGTAAGTATGTGCCGTACCTTTAATAAGACCTCAGAAATTAAAATAACTATGATAAAGTAATATACTAGTAAATAAAGAATATGAAAAAATAATTCATAATTTATGGTAAAATTAAAAACTAACTGTGACCACAGCAGCCCTTACGAACACCGGTCCACTGGGAAGTTTCCCGGTGTCGCGATAGGCTAACCCTGCCATCAGTTTTTATTATTATATAAAACGTTTAATGTACCTATATCATTAAACGATTTAAACATTATAAATATTACAAATATACTTTTAGTTGTATACACAATTTTATCTAAAATTTCCCGATATTTTTATTATTTTTAACACACGATTTGAATTTTGATGAACCCATACTCTCATTACAATCAATTTTTGTTTTCTAGCGAACGCTATGATAACTATGCTAATATAATATCTTCAAGTCTATATTTATGAATATTTATTATTGCTAAATCGTTTAGTCTAGACTCGGTCATTGTAAAACACATACAATTTTTTAACCTTCTTAATGTCGAAAATGACCTTAAAGTGGTTGCAATAAAAACTGGAAGCGTAACAAATATTTTATCCTAATTAATTAGAGTTTAATTAATTAATTAATTAGGTTAGAGGATTTTTATGTTTGGGAAACATATTTTATTTTATTTTTAATTCACTACTATACTACACACTAATTATACTTTAAACATAATTTTATCTAATACCTAAGTTATTTATAGTACTACAAAAAAGTTCAATACGCGAAACGATTAGTGCCTCAACCTCCTAGCTTCTCTTAAGGCGCGTCCAGACGGAGCAGCTTTTGCCGCGCGTTATGAGTGTAAATACATAAATACATTTTCTGCGGCTGTTTTTGATGCCGCGTGGCATAATTTCCGATCGGCCTAGTAGGCGGTCTACATCAAAGGAAAGCCGCGCAGCTTTTGCCGCTCACCTATGCCGCGTGTGTGTGGACGTATTTTCGGCAAAGCCGCGCGTCATCAGTACTTATTTTTTAAGTATTTAAATTATTTTTTAAGTAATTAGTAGCAGAACAAACTTTTTTCACTGAAGTACAGTTGATTTTCGTTGTAATCTCCAGTGGATACAATTTTTATTTTATCAAAATGTCGATACTGAAGATTTTCTGTTTTCAAAAATACAAAGATCAATAATGATTTATCAAAAATCTTTAATTTCATGTTTTTTGAGATTCAAAAATATAGATTACTAGCTGATCTCGTGCACTTCGTTGCCCATTAAAAATCATACAACTCTATAGTAATTATTATCCGATGACATTTTGACACTAACTGATTTAGTCCAGATTATTGTCTACTGGAAGATAATCGGGAAAAAAATGCCGCACCGTTTGGACGCGTATTTGCTGCGCGGCAAAAGCTGCTCCGTCTGGACGCGCCTTTAATCCACCTCTGCCTATGTTTATGAATAACGTGTAGAACATTATAGTATGTTTAACACTTATCATAAACATGCGCAGTTTCAAGTCAAGAACAGTGAATATTTTTATCGGCCAATTTTTGTCATACAAACGGCCTATACGAGTAAATCATTATTTAGCTTACATTTTTAAATTTTAGTTCGAACTGTTCGGTTTCCATAAATCTATTTTAATCGTTCAGTGGTAGCAAGATAAAACCCTGCTGCCTCTGTGCGCACGCCTATGACACTTATATACCTAACCGACGTGATAGAAATCACAATCATTTAGCTATTTGTTGTGGGTCCTGAGATTGTATTAATAATTGTCTATTAGTATAGTTATACTGTAAGCCAATTGTTTTTTAAGGTCAGGAACTAGTTTGATAATAATTACGGACAAGTGGCCAGTGTCAGGGAAGAACCCAGAAGTTGGCTAACGGGTTGACCCCCCCTCCATTTTACCTATATTTATAATTATATATATATATAAATATATAAATTATTATAAATTATTTTTATATTAAATATAAATTTTACTTACGATTTAAGATTTAAGCGTCTTTAAACAATAGTTATATCTATGTAGATAATCGTACTTAACATTTTAATCATGTATTTATCTAACAATTACAATTAGCAACCATAATCAGTCCATAGATTATCTATGATTAAAACTGTACTGATGTTACCAACGAATTGTTATCACCTAAAGATTATTTCTTCAGCTTCACGAGAGAGATTATTTTCAACATTGAAATATTTAAAATCGTAATTAAAATCAACAACAATAGAGGTACATTTTAATGGATTAGCTAAAGCAAATATCAACAAAAAAGAATCGCAAAGTAAAATGCTACGATCGAAACTTAATGTGTCATCGATTAACTTCTAATAACAGCATTCTGTATACAGCTAAACCCCGAACGGTACGAATCTCCATTGTTCGTATTTTCTCGAATAATATACATGTCCAGATTGCAGGAAAATCCTTAGGACTTGGCCGTAAAAAATTCATTGATAGTTAGCGGTGGTTGTCGTTGGTTATGGCGAGTACAGCCGGCACGGTAGACGAGATCGCAAATACTTGAACGCCAGTCGAGGAACCGCGGTTCATGGGCGTGCTTGCTAGGACGAAGGACCTGAAGAGGAATTCGGGTCGACAAGACGGTTTAATGTCATTCAAAGGATAAGGTAAAGATATCTGTAGGTGTTGGTATTCAGACGATTGCTGATACTTGTACCAGAACTGACGAGCCGGCGCTGCCCCAGGATATCGGGCCTATACGAAATACCACACGGTCAAGCCAAAGATCGTGGAGAAACAAATGCACTGAAATTGATGACCCAATTTGACTCGTATTGTACTTATCTAATTTGATTTAAAAAGTTTTAATTGTAATTCATATACAACTTTAAATTGTATTCTTAATTTATTTTAAACTGTTTTATAAAAGATAAAATAAAATGCGTTGCTTTCCAAACTGCAAGAGCAATTTTAAAAACAGATAATGTGTTATTATTTTTTTAGATGTCTACATAATATGTATTCAATATTTGAATTAAATATTCTATTTTAAGTTCAAAATTGGATTAGATATGAGATTTTTTTTTTTTTATTACACATAAAAAAACAAATTTTAATCGCACAAAACAGTAGTCAGTGCTAAGTGATAATAAAGTGAGATAGAAATCTGTGTTAGATATGATTTTTATTCGCATAGGAATTTACAGAATATATTTTTAGTGTATTTTTGTTGTATTTTTTTTTTTTTTTTATTATTATTTTTGTGTCGAAATTATGTGCGTGGATGATTTTTATCTGCTAAACATTTCGTGCCAAAACTGAAATTCGCCCTGCGTAATAAAGACTTACCAGGCTCAAAATGACTTGTTGTCGTACTTCATGCACTGACCACGTGCGATACACCTTTATCCGGTGTACACGATCCAAGGTTATTGGCCTGTTTACATCACAGAACATGTATCCGACAGTTTCCTGGTTCACTACTCGATTCGACATTTGTAAACGTGTAAACATAATATATCCATCGATTTAATATACGTTTACGTTAAGAAAAATGTGTTTCCGTATAACGCGTACACGCTGCTACCGGTCTGTGTTTACACATGTTAACATGTAAGTATGACATGGCTGATATGTATAGGTTACTTTCGATGTACCTGGGCCGTTGTTAGAGAGGAATGAAATATATCCCCTTCTCACAGTGAAAGAACTATTTATATGATCGGCAGGGGTGGCTTTTAGGGAAGGGGACATAAGGACCATGATCCCCCACAAGAAGAGACATCTTACTCTTTATTTCGTCAAATATTTTCATTCATATAATTATGCATATGCATAATATGTGTAAATGTATAATATTATTATGTATGTATATGGGAATATTTTGATCTAAATTAATTATCTGATAACGAAATTATAAAATTGAAAACATGATAGGAAAGTTTAATTAGAACCACAGTTCTACCTACTTCACTACCTAAATAATAACTCAATAATACATTCAATACACTAATTTTTGCTATATTATGTACTTTCTGACTAATTTTACTATAGTTTAAATATTTTCCTAACAAAAAATATTGCCCCCTCCACCAGACAAATAAATAAAGCTGCTCCTGGAGGTCGGTAATCATTTAATCGTTTAATAATTTAAGATATATTAGTATTGTAGAATTTTGTTTTAAAAAGTGACTAGAAAATTTGCATATTTATAATCCCTTCCGCATCAATTTTTGCTAGAACCGTTTCTGTATCTGCGGCAGTGTAAACTTACAACGCCTAAATGGATACGGATTGATGTGCAATTGATTGTGTTTTACGTTTGCGAATTTGCCCTAAGAAAATATAATTTTTTTCTTATTTTATTTACTTTAACTTACGTGGGTGTGTACCCACCCGAAAGACGAAGAATGGTTTTTCGATAATTTAACAAGTTACTTGTTCCGTACATGTTTCCAACTTCCCCCGAAAAATAAGGATCCAGTATATGTGTTATATATGTATGGAAGAGCATGACCTAGCTAGCGAGAGTTTTACCATAGGTCAGTGATTCTCCTCTAGGGAAATGTTTATTTTATTTAAACCATTTTCTGTAAGTCTTAATTCATATGTATTTATACACATTTTAAATTTAATATTTTTATAAAGTTTTTTAAAATTACCTATAATAAAAAAACATTAATTTACTAATTATTTTAATAATTTATTTATATGAAATCGTATCTACATGTAATTTTAATATATAATTTATGATTTTCAGTTTTACATTCAATTTATGGGGCCCTATGACAAAACATATTGAGAAGCATTTCCATAGGCAACTTAACATTCACCACACGTATCAATGTGATTACGTGTTTTAGGTGTGGTAATATTAGATGTTGCCTAGCTTATCTTTGTTGCCTTATCTTTTGTTGACTAGGTTTTTACTGTATAAACATCATTTCTAATAATAATATAATATATAATATAATATAATATATTATATTATAATGTATGTATAATAAACACATTGTATATATATTTATTTATGTACCATAGCGAAAATACTTCTCCAAATGCCATGTAAAAAATCGCTAAGTACCTATGTATAAAAACCTGGTTTAAAAGCTGTGATATAATTCTATAGCTTAGTCTTAATGAACCAAAGTGATAGCTTATGTTAAAATCTGCTAATAATTGAGCTTGACGACCCAAGTAAAATATTTGTACATGAGTACATAGTAAAATGTTTACTATTATGGAAATAGGGTAATACTAATCAAGAGTATAATTCATATGAACACATACACACATATAAATATTTATATATTATGACTATAATTCATATATTTACCTATAAAATAATATCACTTTTAGAACAGGTTTTTTTTCTACCTACTTACAAATTACAAAATAACTTAATAAGAATTAATAACATAAAAACCTCATTTATTATTATTTTATAAATTATAACTCTAATCAATGATTGCACTAAATATTATCACAGCTGTAGATATACTTACCGCTAAAATAATCACCATTTTATTGAAATTACCATGATAATTGATAATATCATGAAATTTTCAATTAACTGCTATTTCACTAACAACAAACATTTTGAGAGATTTCAATAATTAATTCTACACATGCTTACATGTTCAGTTGTTTATTAATAAAATCGTAATTACAAATTATTAACAATAGCAATTAAAAGTATTTTTTAATTCAAAATAAAAGTGGAAATTATTATCATTTCTAAGGTATAATGTAGGTTAAACATACTTATATTATTTTTTTCGTTAAATTTGTGTTAAAATACTCAAATGTAATATTTAATAGAGAATTCATGTACCATTTTGATAATTTTTTATACGTATCACATATGATACAATAATAAATATTATAAAACCTGTTTAGAATAATACGAATATATTGCATAGTTTTATAGTTCCAAGTCTAAGTACATGGTGGTAAGGCTAATAATAAATGGTAACAGCTAATACAATTAATATTGAAATGAGAACAAAGATAACTTTTTACGTGCATACGAATAAGTGCAAATCTACGCTATATTTGCATGCTATGTATTTGGTACCGAAAATTTAAATGCTTCAAAATATATTTTAGAGTTAAAGTTTACCAGAAAATGTTCAGAATACTTATCTTATCACATTCGAATAATATTTGAAAAATTAAGAGGATGTCATACCCGCATGTGTTGTCTCCGTCTTACAAATGTACAACATAGCAAAAACTGCTTTGCGCGGGATAACTTTTCTCGCATATTTGTTGTAGAACTACCAAATTTTCATAATACGTTAAGAAGAACTTTATCTGTGCAACAGCGTGTTTTTTTTTAATAACACTATTCAATCATTTTTTATAAGCAAATGAAAAAAACAAACAATAAATGTTTAGAAGCAAATAATTTTTATAGTATTTATGTTATCTAAAATATAGGTACATTGTTGCATAGATAATTTTCCACCCTATATGTTCAGAAATTTTGGAGCCACTACTACAAACACAGAAAGATAAAAGTTATCCCGCGCAAAACAGCTTCTGCTATGTTTTACATTTGTAAGACGGAGATAACACATGCGGATGTGACATCCTCTTAAGCAGGGCCGAATTTAGAGGTGTGGAGGCCTCGGGGCAACAAAGGAGTGGGGGCCCCCTGGTCCAAAATTATTCTCCTAATGAAATGAACAATTTTTTTTTAAATTAGATTCTTTTCTTTTGTTAGTATTTAATAAACATATATAAATATGTGTATAATATGTAAACATTTAAATATGAACATTGAATCTTCTTCTTCTTCTTCTTCTACTTCGCCTTCCTCCCAACTATTTGGGGTCGGCCACCCTTGTCCTACACCTCCACTTTACTCGGTCAATCACATCTCCTCTGCACACACCGACAGCCCACATGTCATACTCCAAAGTCTCCAACCATCTCTTTTTTGGTCTTCTTCTTCCTCTTTTCCCTTCAACGTCCATCTTCATAACCACTCTTACTGCATTCGTTTCCTTTCGCCTCATCACATGCCCAAACCATCTTAGCCTATTTTCTCTCATCTTGTCCACAATTGGCGCTACACCAACACTACCTCTCACGTATTCATTCCTTATTCTATCTTCTCTTGTCACTCCACTCAACCATCTAAGCATTCTCATTTCCGCGACACTCATACTTTGTTCTATTCTCCTGTTAACCGCCCAACACTCTGAACCATACAGCATAGTTGGTCTCACTACACTTCTATAAAATTTACCTTTCAGCCTAATTGGAATTCTCTTATCGCATAACACGCCCGATGCTTCTCTCCATTTCATCCACCCGCACTTAATCCTATGTTTTACATCAATGTCAAAGCCCCCGTCCTTTTGAACAAAAGATCCTAAATATTTAAAACTTAAATATGAACATTGAATAATAATAAATAATAATCTTGCATCACTCGCACATAGAAAAAGGAAAATGGAATAATATTATTATCGCGCGTATGGCGTTCGTGGGTTCGCGTCAATCGTCAGAGGCTGTGGCAGTAGCAGTGGAGTTTATGACGCGTCGGATTTACTGATAAATAAACATGCTGGTGATTGATTTTACGGAATTACCCATCGACAATCAGTGTTAGATTTATTTTTATCCTATTGGTCACTTTCGACAGGATAGCGGGGTCACAATGCATTTGTAATTTAAAAAAAAAATTTCCGAAGTTTCTATTGCGGAGGCCCTCTTTTGTGAAGGCCCTTTTTTGTGGAGACCTTATTTTGTGGAGGCTTCGGGGCTTTTGCCCCGGTTGCCCTCCCTTAAATCCAGCACTGCTCTTAACACGTTGAGCTCCGCTAGTGTTTACGGCGCAGTGCCCTCGTCGCCGCGCCGAAACTACGTACGGTTGACTATGCGTCGACACCGGCGATACGCGACGGCGCGACGCTGAAATACGAAAAAATATTCGAACAGTCGAAAAAATAGCCACAGAAAAAATAAACAAATAATAATCTTGTTTTATTTATAAATATTTCATAATTAAAAACAATTTTCATTGCGTAATAAAAATAGTTTTATATTTTCGAATCACCCTGTATTCTGAGGAACACGGTGTATACAGCATAAAATAATTTGTATGAATATTATGTTAGTGTTGGGAATGTTATTTATACCATTTATTATGTCAAATTGCGACAGAGTTATAATGGTATACGGTATACAATTATTATCGGCCATAAACGTCGTCGTGATTTCGGGGAAATATAAATATCCAAACTAAAAATAAACAAAATTAAAAACCAATGGTATCGTTAGATTCGTAAGAAGGAACCTGATCGCCTACAATAAATTTCAGACCGTTATCCCGTAGCCAGTAAAAATTATAAACCATCAAAGTGAACACTATATTTGTCGACGGGTAGTCGACAAAGGCGACCCGGGCAATGTTACCGATGTCGACTACCCGTCGACAATGGCATTGAACGTGTTAAGTAAACAATAAAAGTTAATAATTCATCATATTTATCTGATTATAAGTTAGATAAACGTATATCTAAGTGCAATAGTCTTGATATACAACTATATATATAGTACTCATTTTATGGTAAATGTTTTGTAATTTTTGAACTTCCTGATCATGTAACATATTATTACTAAGGTAATACTCATATAACATTCTAACCATCTATTATTTAATAATTTATTTGTTGTTCTAAAATGTTATGTGATAGAAATATTGGATCCCGCATTATATGTATCAGTCTCTGTCAATATGAGTTATTTTACACAATATTTTAGAGTCTATGCACTAAAAAAACGCAGATATGCAATATAATATGCGATTATAATTTTATAAAATATGTATTAATTATATATGCATAATTATATGAAAAAAGAAACCATATTGCATACGAGTCTGCAATGAAGTACCACATTTTATGTCTTTGCCGTCCTTGTCATCAATGATGATGACTCATCATATGTAGCACATAACTATATATAGATTATATTTATAGGGTAATTGATAAAAAATAAAGACACGATTGCTATTAGTAATATTAGTATACATTTATTTTTATTTTATAACTATATATATATATATATATATATAGAATGGCTGAGCCGATTTGGCTCAAATTTTTTTTAAATGATAGAGATTGTCATGGAGCGGGTTTATAGGGTTTATATATGGACCCAACTCTACCCCCGGGAGGTTAGGAATTTTGAGACTTACGATAGAAATTTTTGTTTTTGTTTATAAATGGTTGCTATGGGGGTTATAAGATTTGAGAATAATATTTATTTATTAGTGGTTAATATAATTAATTACCAGACGTTGCAAGGTAACCAAAAAAAAACATAAATAAGTACTTTGAATATTTTCTATTTGTTTGTGTCATTAAAAATTCCAAGAAGAGCCAGAATTCCAATTTTTGTCGTATAACAAATGCAGCTACAAACATGAGAATAGAAGAGCGCAAAGAACAGACGAACAATGCCAATCCGATAATGCGAATGATTCGTAGTTGACTCACGCAGAGCAAATGACCAACAACGCCAACAGGTACATCGAACATTTATATCTGATTCATTCCTGCGTCTAGCATTCCAGTATGAGCCCGATATTGAATATTATGCTCATTCAAAAGTAGTAATTTGTGCTATGGACAAGGAATGCCCGCACTGCCATGCTCTCAAATTCAAAAATGAGCCAGTCGGGATGTGTTGCGCGTCAGGAAAGATGCAACTACCTGAAATTGGAACACCATTGAACGGTTTACTTATCGGTACAGATCCAGATTCTAACATGTTCCTGAAGTCAATTAGAACATTCAATTCATGTTTTCAAATGACATCGTCCGGAGCAACAGAAATAGTTCGAAAAACTAATGCAAATAGTCAACAATACAATTCTACACTACGGATTTTAGTACGTTAAGGTTAGGTTAGGATAATGTATTAATTGATTATATTAATCCACCGTATTATGTCAAACTTGGTATAACTTTGATACTTTATTAGATTTAAATCATACACTAAAGTATGTACAAACAGCACTAGGTCCGCGATCTGCCGCAGATAGATTGCCTACCTGATAATATACTGCTGTGAATCAGAATTTTTATTCCGGAGAGAAAACTTAAGATAAATCTAGAACATCATCCACCGAATATTAAATAACGAATTGAACAAAGTTAGAGTCATATAGAGTTGGTATATTTAACGAGCATCGAAGTGCACGGGATCAGCTAGTTATATTATAAATATTATAAAAATATATAAATATTAGAATGTTGCTAAGGAATAATATGTAACGCTTTTCGATTACTTACAAATCACAAGATAAACCGCCACTGTAATCAATTATTTTCTCTTTTTTATTATTTAAATATATAAATATTAGAATGTTGCTAGGAGACGGTTGCTAAGGGGTATTGCTAAGGAATGATATGTAACGCTTTTTTGGTAACGCTTTTCGATTCTAAGTGCCAAAGAAAAGACATTAAATGTCAAAAAATTTTAATTACAATAATTTGAATGTATTATTTCTTATTATAGATTTTGAAGATGTTCCCAGAGTCTTGAATTAAAAAAGTTGAACTTATTAAATATAGTGATTATTAAATCATGTTACTATATTTATTTGAACAACATTGATTGATAAGTTGTTTTTTAATGTTTATCCATTGGATGTCATCTCACTTGCCACCAAACAGTTGCGACGTTCACGTTTCCACTTCAAAAAAATCAACACTACAAACATGAATGAAAGTAAAGTGATGAAAGGTCGTATCAACTTCAGAAGATCATCAAAACTTTTAATACTCATACCATAAAAATTAAAGATTTTATCTGGGTAAGGTTCATTGTCAAGTTTATAAAACTGTCCTTTCACTAATCGCTGTGTAGTTGTTGGATTTACCCAATATTTCTTCTTTTTCTTTCTTCTGTCTTCTTTCTTTTTCTTTTTAAGTCGAGAGCACATACTGAAGCTATCTCGACAAAATCCATGATGCGACTGATCAATAGAGATGGGATTTTCAACTCAATAACATGAGTCAGTTCACTAGACTCAGTTCACTCAAATGAGATGATTTGGGGAGTCAACTCCCAATTTCCATTGACTCCTAGTTATCGGCTCATTAAACTTAATAACTCTCGTATGATAATTCGGTTAAGAGTTACTTCAGAGTATTAGATCATCTATCACTAAATATATGAACTATTGATTTATAAAAATATATGAAGACCTTATTTAATATTAATTTACTAAATTGTTTAATGCAATACAATAATATGTCATAAACTTGTGTATTTACTATTTAGTATGTATATTAAAATATTATACAATGAGGAATTAATTTGAACTTTTATTTCATATACAAATTTAATTTAAAATGTTATATTGTGAACATATGAATGTTTTATCTAATATATATATATATATATATATGTATATATTCATTAAATTTATTTATTTATTTATTTTTCAAAAAAACAATGTGCCCCCATGAGTTCTTAATTTGAAATACAAACGAATATTTTACGTCGCAATATCACGGCTTCCACTGCGAATCATACGCGTTACTAACATACCTTAAGTATATAGTTACGTGTTAGAATAATATTATTATGTACTATCATCATAGACCTTATACTTATGACCAGAGTTAGATGAATCAGTAAATCTAAATCCGTAGTATTACCCATAATTCATGAATTGATAAGTGGTAACACAAATTCATGAGTTGTAGTGAATTAGTGTGGTATCACTGAGTTATTGAGTTACAGAACTAAAGCAAACTGAGTTACCACATTGAGTCATTGAGTCGCCGAATCTTGAAACATTGATTCAACTCGTGCAGTTCACTTAAAAGAGTCAACTCACAAACTACCCATCCCTACTGAACAATTGCATCAAGTGCGCGCGCCTACTATAACACGATAGTTTAGTTGCATTTGTGAGGGCAGTTATGATACAATTGTTGCGCAACTATCGCGCGATTGAAAATTGCATGTCAGCGACTAACCTTATAGTTCAGAAGGTTTTTGTAAACAGAAAATGATTTTTCGACATCTACCTACGTCATTGATGTGTAACCATAAAAAAATAAGGAATTTATTGTCAGATATTCGGGAAAACCATCGATGGTAATAAACCATTAAGTACCAACGAAATGTATTTTAATATTTTTAATACGTTGTCTGCTATACGACCGCCGGCGGCCTCACAGTCGTTTATTTCTATAATGCTGTACGTATATTCCGGGTAACGTTCGTAAAATGTACCGAGTGATATTATTGGAACCAATAAGCCTACAAATACGATTTCGATATAATTTGGTTTATTTTTCTTTGCATATTATTAATTAATTATAATAATAGTACGGCCGCCGGCGTTCTAACGTCAAATTATCGACTATTATTAAGTTTTTTTACTTTGTAAAAATGAGTTCTCGACCAAAAAGACCAAAAGTCTGTGACGAAATATACCACACAATAAACTTAAGCTTACACAGTTCCGTGAAGCACTGATTAATGAAATACTTGGATTAAATCAACCATTACTTCATCAAGATTCTGTTGTTACATCAACGTCATCAACATCAAGACGAGCATCATCAAAACATATTCTCGATGAAACCGAAAAATAAGAAAAAGATGAACACATTATTATAAAGATAAAGCTGCAGTTATTGGATCTTATCAGGCCCAGTGGCGTAGCTATCATCGGGCAAAGCAGAGCAGTGCCCTGGGGCCTCTAGAGCTCAGGGGCCCTCAGAGTTCTTGGTAAATTTTAAAAATACATTTGTAAAATAATTGAAATAAAATCGAAAAAAAGGTTGGATATTTTAATATGATAATTGAATATTAGAAATTCAATATGAATATTGTATACCTATAAATACATACTATATGCAATGATCGGTGTTCAACTACGGAGCACGGTTTAAGATGGTATGGTTGCCCGACGACCTATGACAAGATCGTTTTAAACTGGCACGGCTTTTAACTAGAACAGCTGGAGCATTGACCACTAGCGCTTGCGACGTGATGTGTACCGATATAGAAGCAGAATATACGAGCTTATTATTTTTTTCCCGCGCTTTACTAGTATCAAATATTTTCCTAATATTGCCACAGACTATATGAAATTTTCTGTGATATTACTCTCATACTCATATGACTTCTATAAAAACCACGATTTGAATCCTGATAAATACTTCAATATCTATCTATTATCGTAGTCCATAGCTCTATTATCTATGATATATACAAATTTACATCCGTAGAAGATAAAACAATAATTATTCATAAAGTTTTAAAATTTTATGCTTAATTGTATTAAAATTGTGTAATTGTGCTAAAAATTAAAATGCCATGCTGTATACCTAATTGTCCTTCACATGACAAATATGCAAAGATAAGTTCTTTCAAAGTTCCAATGAATATTGCCTTACGGTCTGAATGGGAAAATGTCTTAGGTATTTCCTTAACTAATAATTATCGTGTTTGTGGTAACCATTTTACTACTCATGATGTAATAGACACATGGGTATCTGGAAATGGAATAAATAAATACACGGTTAGTACCTTTACTTATAGATATATAATGTATTTATGAACTATTTAACTATAGGTATAACATAACATATAAATATATTTGTAGGTGTGTCTAAAAAAACCTAGACTTAGAGATGGAGCTTTACCGGTGAATTTATATATTGTTAACAATAATGAGTCAACAATTTTAGTAAGAATTTATAGTTAAATAACTTATTAACACCATAATAAACTTTTTTCAAAAATTTAACTTTACTCATTATGAATAGTTAAATAATAATATAACAACATAAACTATAAGAATGTTTGTACCTAGTACCAAACTTATTTTGAGTATCAATTAATTATCTGTTTATTATTTTATAGAGGTTTTTACGAGTATATTTTAAACAACAATATAAAGGTTAATGTGGTTTTTTCCTATGGATAGAATTATGGGGCTTAATTTATTTACTGCCCCGGGGCCCTTTCCAATCTTGTTACGCCACTGATCAGGCCTGCAAAGAGGTTAAATGAGTTATAGCTTTGTGTAAGAAATGTGATGTGTATACGTGTGTGGATTGTTTTATGAGACATCATAAAAATGAGAAATAATTAAGCAAATAACAAACATTATTTAAGTTTTAATTAATAAAAAAAAGCATTAATATTTTAATTTTTTAAAAACAATATTTATAATAAACAATAATTTATTTTAACTATATTGTTTCAAAAGGTACTATAATTTTTTTTTTATTTTAGAAAATACAATCTTTAAAATTCTTAGTATTTAATGATTAAGTTTTATTAAAAATAGAAATATATAGAAGCTTTAAGTAAAATATATTGTTTAATTTGATGTTCAGTTAAAGTAATAAAAATTATAATTAAAAAACTTCGTATATGGGTGTGCAATATACCGATAGAATGGCAATTTCTTCTACTACGTCACAGTTTGAATTTAAAAGGCAGTGTTGGGAAATATCTAGATAAATGTATCTAGATAAAAATTATTTATATTTTATCTTATCTAGATAAATTTATACTGAGTTATCTTTATCTTCATCTAGATAAAAATCTTGTTATCTATGAGTACCAATCTAGATAATTTATTTAAATAGAATAAAAATAAAATTTGAAAATTTAAAATATTTTTATATTTTCATTTTTACATTTTTCTGTACATCTATATACCTATTACACAGATAATAACTGGCAAGATGACAATCTTCTTATGAAGTTTATTTAAAAAAAATAACTCTTTATATTATATGTTTATTTTCAAAATGTTTGAAATTTGTTAAAAAAGACAGAAATGTATTGTTATTTTATTTTTCAAATCTAAGATTTTTTTTATTATTAAGTTAGAGAATGATTTGGCATCTTCTTATGAAGTTTATTTAAAAAGAAAATTATTTTATATTTTATGTTTATTAATGTTTGAAATGAGTTTAAAAAATTATATTTATTTTAAAATGTTTTTTACCTAATATCTGTAGGCTGTAGTATCCTGAATATTTTCAAAATCAAACATGAAATTATCTCATATTTATCTAGATAAAAATGTACTTATTTTTATCTTTATCTAGATGAAATTTAGTATAACTATCTTTATCTGTATCTAGATAAGAATTAGTATAGTCATCTTTATCTAGATAAATTATTAGTTATCTATTCCCAACACTGTTAAAAGGTTATAACTACAGCGCCAACATTTCAATTATGATTCCAAAATGTAGGAAATTTTCGGCAGCCCGCAGCCATTTGGTTTTCTACGAATGATATGGAACGGCCAGCCGCCGGCAACATTTTTTTTTTTTCTATCGAGTAAAAAGACAATCTACAATCTTTTCAACAATATGCACATTAATTAGATGAGATAAAAGAATAAAATAAAATAACAATGAGTATTTTTATTTTATGGAATTACCTAGTGGTAACACCCAACACGTGACATTATTCATTTAATGTCGGTTAATATGGATTTTTATTTTTTATTTAATGCTAGGTCTCTGCGCCATTTTCTTTTTAACATTTGTTGAGGGTTATCGGGCAGAGTTTTTGTTAATAGTTTAATAATAAAGGGGTTTGTATTTGATTAAGGTTTATTGTGTAATCTTACATGCAAGGTTTGTAATCTAAGATCTTTGTGAAGATTATTGTTCGTTATGTACCAGGGTGCAGAGGAAATAAGGCGGAGGCAGATAGATTGAAAGGTTTGAATTTTGTTAGTGTTGGAGGGTTCAGTGGCGTATTTGAGGGGGGGGGCGATGGAGGCAATCGCCCTCCCCCCGAGAATTTTTAGACCAGGAAAATTTTATATAACTAATGGGTATATAGTATTTGAGTATTTCATTAAAAAACAAAAATTCCGAAAAATTGTGTTGATGATAACAAATTATTGGTAAAAATCACGGTTATCTAGATAACCATGGTAAAAATGTACATACATTTTTCTTTGTGGTACACATGTCATATATATGTATTTATATATTTACATTGCTTAAAACTAAGGACTTGTTCTTTTTCTTAAATTACATTAAAAACAAACTTATAATTCATCTCTTTGCTTATTTTTGTTGCTTTTTTTTGTTAGATTGAAAACATGGTTAAGATCCAAAATGAGGCAAGAACGCTTGACTGGTTTGGCTTTGCTAAAAATACATCATACTATATCAATAGATAATGTTATAAATAGATTTGCTAATAAAAAAAATAGAAATATAGATTTTGTTTTATTAATAATGTTATATACACAGATTTTAATTGTGTTTGAATTTTGTCCACGATAAAAAATAATATAACTAAAGCCAGTGACAGTTTTTAGTGAATATAAATATTTTATTCATGAAAATATTTTAGTTAAATAAAACCTAGCCGATTATACAACAATTAAAACTCAAAATAGTATAATTCAAAATATTGACATGGCTACGGTGTACAATGGTTCTTAATTTTTAAATTATTTAATTTATAATTTTCAGTTATCACAAATTTATTTGTTGTTGATTTGTAATAAATTATGAGCATAATATGCATTAGTATGCTTAAAATATTTAAATATGCAAAATCATTTAAATTTAACAAAGTATGCAAAACTATGCAACATAAATTTTTATATTTCAGTTTTATTGCATGGATCATGACAATTTTTACAATCAAATCTTGAATATGCAGCTTCCACTGTTGGGCCAATGAATATGCCACGTAGAAGCAGATTTTAAAATGACGCATTTCATAAACCTATTATACCGTTATACCTACCAAAAAAAAAAAATATAAATAAAAACAACGTTGAAGTGTTTAATTTATCTATATTAAATATACATTTTATAAACATATAAACATAGTAATAATAAACCGTGCTTAGTACGGGATCAGACTAGCGTTTTTCGACAGCCGATAAAACGTAACCGATCGGCAATCAAAACGCAACAAAAATTATAAAATATTTAATAAGATAAAATTACATATCAATAATGTACAAAATTTGCCATCGCGACCAGACTAGACCGATTCACTGAACTATCCGAAATCGGTTGAAACAAGACACTTTGTTGCGGCTTGAAGGCGCCTATAGGCGTATATATAACGTATAACGTATACGTTTCCGACATACTTAAAATTATACTTATATTATATATATTCAGGAGCAGGTCCGTAGCCTGACTATATCAAGTGGGCAAACCAAATTTTTCTGGGGACATTAGAAAAATCAATACAGTGCCTAACATACCAATACATAGAATATATGTAGTATATATTCACATTTAATACTTGTTGGGGAGGGCAACGATTAAATCCAGGGGTTTAATGCCCCTGGTCATGGTTACAGGCTTAGTAGTTAGAGCAGTGCCGCATTTAGGGGGGGGGGCACTGGCTACAACTGCGCCGGGCGACAGTAATTAGGGGGCGCCAAAATGTTGTAGTCAGAAATTTTAAATTTGTTCACTTGTAAAAATTTAAAACTTCTAATTTAAATTATTTTAATAACAATATTATATATATATATAATATAATATTAATTTTCATAGTTTATATGATTTTCTTATATTTATTCATCGTGTACATTAATATGTAAAAAAAAAATTCAACTTATTTATTATAAACAGTGTTTAAGTAATTTACATTTAAATTTATCTATGTGGAGAGAGCAGGGGATCATGCAATTATTAAACAATATTATAAAAAAACACACATAGTAAAACAAATATTCTTTTCTTTGCTTAAAATTTAAAAGGTTCATGAGGATCTATCTCTTATATTTTCTATAGATAGGCCCTAAGAAGGGCGTCGTTTTTTTTTTTGCACCGGGGCGCAAAATGTCTAAATGCGGTACTGAGTTAGAGGTAGCAGAAACTACCTATGTGCCACTGGATACACCTATAATAAAATATATTAATTGTTAACATCGCAGTGGTGTAGAGGTCCGCTCAAACCGAAGCGGTAGCGGTGGCGGTAGCGGCAGCGAAATGTAATGTCCATACGTTTTAATACGAGTGTACTCACTAAGTCAGCTCGCGATGGGCTATCAATAATTGAAATATATTAATGGGTGCGTTTGAAATTTTAAAACCATTCGTCCAACTATTGAATTCGGTACATATATACAAAAATGCTTTATTCTTATTAAAATATTGTTACATCAATTCATGGTACTTACCATTAGTATATACTATATAGATAGTATAAACCTATACATTTTTATTGTAAAAGAAGTGGATTGAAGGGAAATAACGATTATACTTAATACCTGCGCGAAAGTAAAAACCTATACTTTATTATTATCAAAAATTCAGACATTTTACTATAACATAATGAGAAGCGAAAATCATTCACTAAAAATAATTCAGTAGGTACATGTAATTCTAAATTATAATTGTAAAATGTATAATTATTGTCTCGTTCTTCGAAATACCTAATATGTTTTGTGGTAAACGATTTTTAATAATCAAATAGTTTATATTCATCAGTAATGAACAAACAAGTTTATCCGATTAAAAAATGTAGTACATACGAGTATAAGACTACAAGCACGTTTTTTTGGTACAAAATGTGAATGAGCGATAAAATACGATATGACGTAGTTTTATAAATCAACCTGAATAATATAATATTACATTGATTAGAATATATATTTTAATCGGAATATTATCTGACATTTGACCCGAAACTCAGCGAGCCGCAGATAAAACGATTATTGATAATTGCAGACATACACCATTATATAGTGTTTATTTGTTCCTATAAGTATGTATTGTAAAATTGTATTCAATTTTATAATAATCAACTATACAATATCCTCAGTCCTGCCTCTATGATTTGCGAGGCCCTGTGTAATTTATAAGAGCGAGTCTCCTCCATCATTATCTTGACAACTAAAATGTCATAACTATAGTATTTTAATTCTTATTTGAATATTATTATTTTCAGTTTGAGTTCACAATCTGTGTCAGTAATTATGAAGTGATGGTGGTCGAATTTTCGTATAACAGACCCAACAAATGTATGTATATAGTCATACACATTCAGTGACTCGACCGAAAAAAATAACGTTACGTAATACGTAATCATATCAGTATGGATAAACTAAAAATGATTATTACTATTTTACGTTACAATACAATTCTTATCAATGAAAAAATGGAAAGGCCTTTGTGGTTGCATTAAACGCGAAGCTTTGAACAGTCGCACTTCCTGCGCATCCTTTGCGCCGGATCTTAAAATATCCTTATAATCATCAATATAAATATAAATAATAACCATAATTATTCAGTTGCTTACCAGGTTGCATCAAGTGTCAATAGTGTGGTTAAGCCATAACGTATCTATGTATAATGGACTAATTGCATTTGTGATAAATATTTGTTCATCGACGATAATAGAACTGCCTTGGCCGTTCTTATGTTATACATGTAGGTACCGGTGAACAAATTATAAGCGATACGGCATTGATCGAGTGCATAGTACACGTAATTTAAATTTATAATATTCAGTTTTAAATGTTTAAATAGCAGTATTATTTTTATTCTTATAAATTGTTGCGTACTGACGTAGGTCAAATGTTCGAGTGAATCCTAATATCCTATATAATAATATATTATAAAAAAAAAAAAATTAATTTTAATAAAATATATTAATACATTTTTTGTCTAACTTATTCACAATGTTCTCTAAAACCTAAATGAATTAAAAATTATACTGGTTTATTATATTATGTGATTATTTAATACCAATATTAACAAATAACAACATTGTACAAGTAAATATTTCAAATCAGATTAGATATGTGCTATATATTTTTGTGTTCTAAACACTAATGTAGATGGTACAGAATTAAATAGCTTTTTTATTGCCATGATTATTACTTTTAGGGACGTCAACTATCATAAATCATATTCAAATAAGTACAAAAAGACCTACAAAAACAATAACAAACGTAGAGAGATGACCAACGTGAGAGTTCACCACTGATTTATCTGTGATTTATGAAATAATCTATAATAGATCCCTAACTATGTTTAGTTAATATATGTACTACAATTAAATAATATTCTTCTGTTTTTTACACCGAAATAGTATAAAAATATTTTTAATTTAATATTTTTTTTATAAGCGTGTTCAAATTCAAAAACGTTTTATAAAACTATAAACGTTACAATAAACCGAAAAGTTTCATAGAAGTATGTTTTTTCAAACCAAATGATAATTTATAGCATTGCTCTCATAAATGTATAATAACATGAAAAACAGTATTTCATGTAAGGTAAATAAAGCCAGACGAGTATTTGACATTCAAACCATTGATTATAAATACTATTATAGTATTTAAAATCAATGATTCAAACGTTTAACCACTGAACAGCTAGTATCCAGTAAGTATTAATTTGTTGTTATTTTTTGAACTCTTGATTTTTATGACGATATAAATTTATAAAACGAACACTGAGGACGGATACAGTGTAGTGTAGTATTAGGCTGGGGTCATACTATGCGTTTTTATTGTTTTAAACGCGTGCGGTCATCGCATCAAACAGGACCATACATTAGTATCAAACAGGACCATACATTTATTCTATACCGGTCATACTATACGTTGAGTTGGAGCGGTAGCCGCATCCGACCGAGCATGTCCGGTCGAAAACGCACAACCGCACTCATACGCGTTTTGGCTCCATTGACGAAACACATTATTTTAAATGAGAGCTGTCATACTATGCGTTTTGCCGCTCCGGTTTGGCACCAAAATAAAATTGAAAAAATATTGAACAGCTTTTTAATGTTTATTATTATCACTTATCAACGCGTTCATGCGTTTACAAAACGCTATAGCAGGCTCTATTTTTATGTGCGCCACTACACACAATGTGCACTACGAATGTACAAGTGTGCACTGCGAATTGAACGTGTGTGCACTACGGTGACTGGTGAACCGTCATTGTTTACCAATAAAGTTTCGTTTTAACTAGTTAAGTTAAGGTTTTTATTATTATATATCCTACTTAATTTTTATGATTTTTATTAAAAGATAAGTATTTTGTTGTTTTATTGAAATTCATTGCGTTACATTATTATACACATATTATTATATACATATAATATATATATATATACATTCCTTTTTCTAAGACGGTAGCGAAAATAAAATGAATAAAATGCACGGTTATGGGAAATAAAATATTTTTACGATTTAGTAAAAGAAATAATAAATTTAATATTTTATAATTTTTATACATTTATACAATTTCAATAGGTTTAATCATAATATGATTAAGCCAAATTAATGTATATATCATATACATATCATGTCCACATCAAATACATACTCAAATATATTTTAAAAAAATTACAAAAATGAAGAAGTAGTAATTTAGATACCTATTTATTATTTTCCATGTATTAAAGGATATGGATAATTTTTATAAGGACTTACTACATCAATTGTATTCATATTTGTATGAACTATAAAATGAATACCTCTATGGTTTTATTATAATATTAACAACTTATAACATGGGCGTATGACGTAAATAGTAAAATCAATAGAAGCATCATTATATTTTCTAAATATTTTGTTACTATATTATTTCTTAAATAAGTAAACAGTATGACTATATGCTTATAAATTTTCGTATTGATGTTTTTAAGAAGGTTTGTGTTTTATTGAAAAGCAAAAAAATAATTATTTATGTATAAATATCAGGTAGTAGTTCAACGATAATAATTATTTATTGAGTGTGTATTATTTTATTAATATTCATTAATCAATATTCATAAATTTATTTGTAATGAGTTATTAAATATTACCAAAAACATCAATATTATTACATTCAATTGACCTATACATTACAAAAAATTGAATTTGTTATTTTTTTAAATGAGTTGACCTTTGATTTTATTTAACTAATATTGTGTTTAATAAAATGTGTGTTTCATTTAGAAAGTAATTTTGTTTGGGTTAATCGTATATTTCCACAAAAAAATTTAAGCTGTGATCGAGTAACTCTCCTTATAAAATATACATTAATTCAAATAAAATATACTTTTATTAAAATCCCAGTGTGCAAGGAAAGTTACATAACATATCGCCTCTATATTGAATTTGTGTTTCATAGAAAACATTCCCAAATAATATTTATGTGATATCGCTTATAGGTTGCTTAGAAATAATGTCTCATAAATTACCGAAAAACATTGTATTCTTGTTTAAAATTTACTTGGATGTCACGTATACAAATTAACAAAAATACGATTTTATTCTACGATTGTTTTATAGTTATATAAATTTATATACTTTTTCTGGGGTTCTTACGCTTTCAATAATTATTGATATCAAACGAAAGCATGTCGACTAGGTTGATTAGCAATTATGAAATCTCATGTATGTCTCGTGTACTCTTATGACAAATTGTTATGTGGCATTTTGATTTTTGGCGAGTGGTAACATAATTGAGACTAATTAATGTGTTATTTTAATATTTAATATTTATTAAGGTCTATTATATATTAAATATTTATTATTAATTATTACTAGGGCAGAGGACTTTTAGCTCTAAAAAAGTTCTAAAAATGTAAGCACTTATGCACTTGAAAATTTTCTTAGCCTTTTTATTTAAAAGTATCAATAAAATAAATAACGTTTAAAACAAGTCAAAATAATTACATAATTAAAATATATTATATACCATAGCCAAATAAACAAAATACATTTTACTTAATTTTCTTAATTTTCTGTAAAGAAACGACGTTAGGTTATCGTCACTTCTATGAAAAATTTGTGCCTGTGGACAGTCAAAAACCATATTATACGACAAAAATTAAAAATAAATAAATTTTTATCCAAATATTTTGACTGTATTGTTTGAAATAAGAATGTCACTTTAAAGAAATCGATTTAAGTTAAATTTGTCTCAAAAAGGATAAAATAATGTATAAAAGTGTAAAATATGCCCTAAAAACAAAAAGGATTCAAAATATGCATTTATATGCAAAATAAAATTTCAAAACAAGCTTTATGAAGGCATGAAACATATTTGTTTCGTACTCTGCTATTTTTGTGACTATACAAAACAAATATGCAAATGCTTCAAGTCCTCTGCCCTAGTTATAACCTTTATAACTCAAACAATGGCGTATTTCGGCATAGAGCTTATGAAGAATACCATAAGAGTGACAGTCCTCTTGAATTCTTACCAATAAATATTATTAACATTGTATGCCTTGATTACATGCACCTTGTATGTATAGGAATTACAAAATGTCTAATTCAGTTATGGATTAAAGAAAAAAAAAATGTTAGACTTACTGAAGAATTTATGTCAGATATATCAAAAACTATGTTAACTCTTGAACCTTACGTCCCATCAGAATTCAGTGACAAACCACGGGTATTAGAAGATATAGATTACTGGAAAACTACGGAGTTAAAGGTTTTTCTTACTTTACTCTGATCAAGTAATTTCGAAAGGAAAATTAAAAATATCATTTTGTACACATTTCATGTTATTAGTTGCTGGTGTTAAACTATTAAATAATAATTAAATAATGTTACATCAGGGGCGGATCTAGAAATTTTTTACGGAGGCGGCACATAATAAATTGTTTAATTACGACTAACCTGCCTTCAATGTAACATAATACGTAAAAGCAACAACAATTATGTTGGCCCATAGCCTTCAGGAACATATAAAAATAAAGAATTGAATTAAAAAAACATTCTCAAGCAATCATTTTTAAGTACAAAATTTACTAACCGTGGCTATAACATACCAACACACTAGTAAATACACAATAATTATAAAATAATATTATTTTATTTTTCGTAATTGTATATTACTTTAGTAGTTGTATTGAACCACGAAAATAATCGAAAACTCAATATATTTTAAACCTATTTTAGGGATTTTTGGGAGGGGAGTACGCCCCCTTCGCCCCTCTCCCCCCTTGAACCCGTACCTGTTTTACATGCTAAAGTCAGAATGAATTGGCTGAGACATTTTTCAAACAATTTATCTCTCAATATTCAACGTTGTACAGAGATCGCTCAACACCGGTTATAATGTTCATAGTTTATTACATCTTCTCATGTTTGTTAAAATACTCGTACATGGTCCACTAGATTACTTCAGTTGTTTCAAGTATGAAAATTACTTACAGGAATTGAAAATATCAATAAAATGTTCTAAATATCCTCTTAGAGAAATTTATAATAAGATTATTGAAAAACAATGTTTATACCAAAATCTCTCGAACCACAACATTATATTATTAAAAAACCGGATGGGCCTCGCTCTGCTGTACAGTTAGGGGTGGAGTGCACCTCGCTTATAGGATAGGTCATTATTATAATGGATTTGTTAAATTTGAATGCAATGATAGATATCATTGTATACGAATAACGATTCTGAACGGAGTTCATATGTTAGTCTAGAATATAATACAATGTTATTTATAAATATTATATAAGTATATTTTATTTTTAAACGAAAAATTTAGAAAAACCGAAAATTTAAATTGTCTATAAATAAGTCAAAATATGTCAAAATACTTTGAAATTTTAACCATGTATAGAAAACGTCAATATAAAGATTTAATGATAATTTCAAGTTGTTGCGGTTTTTCGTTTTTGAGTTAGGGCATTTTAAAAAAACCAATATCATTTGTCAGTCTAGAACATTCTACATTATATTATATTTTACATGTAATTTTATGTCAATATTCGATGTTCAAACGCTTATAAAAAAAAATTGTGCCTATGGATTTTAATAATTTTTGAATGACATTAAGAACTACTTCTGTGGAATCTTCGATTAAATTTTCAAGTATTTTGTAGAAGCCAAATTTTTTTTATCACCGATTATAAAAATAAAATGTAAAAAAATCGAATATTTTAAATGACTATAAGTGGCTTAAAAATCAATATAATATTTTGAAAAAAATATTGCATAAAAGAAATACCAATCTTAACAGCTGGTAGAAATTTCAAAAATCTGCGACTTATACTTTTTGAATTATAACAAATATTTAAAATCGTCTGAGAATAAATCGCTATTTTATGCAATTTCGTAAATATTTAAATTTCAAACAGTCGTACAATTTTTTCCTCTTAGTCCGGTAGAAATTTTTTTAAAGATTTTTGAAGAGTAGCTTATACATAACTTCGTGTTAAAATTTTGAACCTTAAGTATGAACAGAAAAAATTTTATGAATTTTTAACTACAAAAAAACTTGCAAATTATCGTGATTTTTACATATTTCGTATAAATTGTAACTTTGAGCACTTATAAAAAAAAATTGTGACTTACGATTTTAGATTTTTTTTTATCAGTTAAGGAACAACTTATAAGAAACCTTGTATTAAATTTTCAAGATTTTCTAGGCAGCCAAAAAAATTTTATCGTTATTTAAAAAAAAAATACTTAAAAATATTGAAAATTTCAATTGTCTATAAATAGCTTAATAAAAATCAAAATACTTTGAAAATTTAATGGTGTATAGAGAACGCTAATCTAAACATTTGGTGAAAATTTCAAGTATTTACATCGATTAGTTTTTGAGTTATAGCAAAATAAAAAATTTGATTATGTCAAAAACTGGTTTTGCGTAAAAACTCCCGTTTTTCCCAAATTTTTTTATGGTTTTTCCCGTCGCATTTAAAAAATATTGGAAATTTTTAACTTTTGACCCCCCAAAGTACCAAATAGATTCACTTTCCTTTCAGAAAAGTTGCTACATAAGGCAATCGAAGCATTTTTACTGCCCCAAAACGTGTCGACAGACACAAAAAAAAAAAAAAAAAAAAAAAAAAAAAAAAAACACACATCATTGTAAAATCAATACATTCTTCACTCCGTTCAGAATCTAAAAGAAATAGAAAATCGCACACCTTTAGTATATTATAACGTATCAGATAAGTTTTTCAAAGAAATTATTTTAAATAATTTATGAATGAAAATAAATATTATAAATGAAAATGATAAAAATGTAAGCTTATAAAATAATGTTATTGTATAAGTCATATATATATATATATATATATATATATATATATATTAGAACACCATAATGAGTATGATCTTAAATTAATAGTGCAATCATTTTCAAACTGTTCACCATTTAATGTTACCCCTCTTGATTCTTCATTTATAGGTTCATACATAAGAAAATATTGCAGAGATCTGTTAATCTAAAATAAATTTACGTTGGGTTCCATCACTGGTTGGCCTCCCTCTTCATATCATTAAAATCAAATATGTGCTAAATTATCTAATTTACTTATTGTGATGTAAACACAGATTGTAAATTTCAAATAATAATAAAAAAAAAAAAGGTTTATACATAGTACGAGTAGATAATTTGAATCTTTCAGAATGTTTTTCTATAAACATAAGAGATATAAAAAATGAATGTTTCCTTATTCCTGTTAATTTAAATAAAGCTATTATCATGGAATTGACACATAGATTTTTTGAAAATATTTAAAAAGATATATAATATAAAGTTTTAAATCCAGAACAAAAATTACAAAAATGTGTTTTGTTTTACTACTACAGACTACAGTACTATAAATTAATGCGTGTTTGTGGTTAATAAAAATTATAAATTATATAATTATGTTATTATTTATTTATCAACAAACTATTTCTTTGATATAACTTATTATTGAATAACGATTTATCTTTAATCTTCTTCTTCTTCTTCTTCTTCTTTTGCCTCGCCTTCCTCCCAACTATTTGGGGTCGGCCACCCTTGTCCTACGATTTATCTTTAATACAAATAAAAAATGTACCTGCATAAAACAACATTAAATACAGTAATTAATATAATACCTAGGCATTTAAAATGTCTTTTTTCTTTTTATTTAATTTTATAGTAGATTAAGCTATTTAAATATCACATTAGAATGCTGTAGCAACATCGCTATGAAGTTACATTCTTTCTTATGTTATTTGGTATTATAACTTTCATGTTATTTTAAAACATCTCTACCATATTGCCTGAATGACAGCGATTATGAGCATTAGCAATCGCATACATATTACAATTACGTTAATACAACTTAAAATTTGATGTTACAAGTTCCTATGAAACATCGCTTCAATATCTACGGAATAAGACATTGCACTGTGGGAAATTAAATGCGTTTTCGAAATTTGTTAATGTAGGTTTTTTCCTGATTATGAGTAAAAAAAAATAGAGTAGCGTATTAAAATTCAAATGTAAACTTACATTTATAAACCATGATTGATGTACTCATTTCATATTTTAACTGTTGTACAATGGCACAATATTTGAAAGACCTTGTATAATAATATATACACTAAATAGAAGGCTTAGGTTTTAATTTTTATTAGCTACAAATATTTGGTGCACATTCTTAATCGAAAATTAAATAAATTATCAATTAAATTATTAAAAATTGAAATTCATTTATTATTGATATAAAAAATAAAAAATAAAAATGTATAAATAATTATATCATAATATAACTAGGCTTTTGTGTAAAAATGTTCGTGACAAATTATTACATGCATTTTAACTTCCTTTATCCTATTCAGGTCAGAATAAAAATTGAAATTGAAACTTAATATGTAATTAGATCATAAATATTTAGTATAATCATGCTCATCAAAATTCAATTCGAATGAACAAAATATGAAATAGTCTTTGTTTCAATTCAAAAAATTATTTATTCTATAGTAAATTAATTTATTCATTGTTGAGTGATGAGACATTTTATTGATACTATCTTTAATGTATTTAATAGTTATTTTTATTATACTTTAAAATAATATGTAAGGGCAAATAATATCTAAGGGCAAAATATGTAGGTTATACATTCATCGGTGCAATTAGAATAAAAACAAATCTGACAGTACTTAAGTAAAAACAGTGTTATAACGCATTACGAATGAATCAATTATTAATTATTACTAAATAAATCAATCATGTTTTCTTCAGCTAATAAATAACTTACTTATTTCAATACATGTATATAAATAATAAATATTTCTATTTATTACAATATATTATATTTTTAAATTGCTATATATTATCAAAAATGTATTACTGTCGCCGGCACTAATTTATTAATGTACCGATATTATAGCCAATAAGTACCATTTTAGTTGTGCTAAGTCAATAGATACAGCATAAATACTGTAGTTGTGTGTTGTTAATTATCTAATACAATATTAATCTTTTATTATTAAGCCTAAAGGAATACAGTACAATATGTTAATTAAATAAAATATATAAAATAAATTACAATTTTGATAATAAAACGAAGTATTACAATTGTTATTAGTGTTACGATTGTGCGTTGATTAGGATTCTTAATTATATAGTCCTGCATTAAAGTGTATAATGGTAGTTATATGTAACTCCAAAACAACTTTGAAAATAACCAAAATTATTCAATTTAAAATTTAAATAAAAACTATAATAATGTACAGTAATATTACTATTGTAGTAATATATTATATACATAAATTGAATAGTTTCATATATTATATTTATAATATAACCAACTTATAATGCATGCCATACTGCTAAAAGGCTATATAAGGTGCAAAATACAATTAGGAAAAAAGAGGTTAAAATCAAATTTTTTTTAAATTTGTTGAGCTTATTGAAATTTTTAATCTAGTTCTTCTCATGTTTCAACCTTAATATATGTTATATCGATAGGAAACTAATTTTATTAGGTACTGTATTCATCGAACAATCAAAGTATTACTTTCGTTGGACTACCTTACTGAATATTGATATAGGTGACCTTAATTTATAACTTCTGTAATATGTGCCTCAATAAGCACATAAAGATATTTACACTATATGGTTGTCAGCTTCTAACACCGAATTTTATTGATACATAAACTGTTAAAAAACATCAAATTATATTCTATAAAAATTTAGAACATAATAAAAAACTGTCTATATTGTAAAGTTCCACTATTATGGGTTGAGTCGATATAGTTCTATACGCTTTGTATATGATTTATGTAAAATAACTATATCATAAAACTACTGAAGAAAACGCTATGTGATATTTCTCGAGATACTAAAATTTCGTTTTGTGTCATCAAAATGATTTATTTTTGAAATTTCCTAATTTTTTTGCTGTGAAATATTCAATAATTTTAATAAAGTACCATTATTTATTCGTAAATATTTCAAAAAATGATAACTTCCGTAATGACTCATTTGTGTAAGGAAAAATCAAATGTTAGTTCAATGAAAAATAAACTAGTTGAATTTTGATAAACATTTTAAAACACATTAATCATAATTTATTTATTATTTGAAGTGTTAACCTAACCAGTATATACATTTTTAGTAATTTTAAAAAAAATTGTCACTATTCCTTTAAATTCATATCATGAATTAATATATTCTTTATGCAAATAGACAATTTAGCAATTATAAAATAATTAATCTGATATTAATTTATTTCATATAGTACAACTGTGATACTTTAATACATATTATCCTAATTTTTAATAAATGTAATGTTGGTATTCGATTTTGATTTTTGAAAGTCGTGTTCTGCAGATTTTTTTTTAATGCAATCCATATAATTTGGAATTTTGCATTTAATAAAAAATTGTTATTTACTACTCAAAATATATAAAAAAAAGTAAATGAAAAGATACATAACAAAAAAATTTCAAAGGTGTCTTCATTGTACACAAACACTGTATTTTATTATTGGCAAAAAACAATAATAGAAGATATATTAATAATTATACTACAATCACTACGTGAATGTAAACGTACCGAAAAGATATGTTGATTTGAAATACGTTAGCAGTGATTTATAGGCGTATAAATGAAGAAGGAAACTACTTTATAAAATTAAGTGTAAATTATAACATGTATTTATTACATTATATTACAAATACCGAGACACTTAAATGTAACATTTTGCAATTCAGTTGATTCGTATAATTAATACGTCTAATATTAATACGGACTAATGCGTCTACTCCAAAATAACAATTTTATACGAATAGTAATCATCGTGGTGAAAAACGATAGTACAAAATCGAAATTGTAACTTCTTCGTTTTGGCAACGTAAAGAGTTGATAAATTATAAATAAAACAGGTACAGTGTGAATATTCTAGAAAAAAAACGAACTTCGATAACGGACGAAAATGGCATTTGGAAAACTGTCTGGAACCGTACGGAGTCCATACAATGGACACGTTTTCGCGTACAACCGTCTATTGCTTACGTAACACCACGCGACATCGATACGTAAATCGGTAAAGATATTCGTCACCACCACCGTCATCCGACTATACCGGCGGACGCGTTCCACACAGCACGCGACCGTTTTCCGCTTCCGTGGCCAGAATTCCCCGCAGTTAAACGCACTGCGACGACGCGTCACGTTTGTCGCACTGGCACAGCCCCCGGACCCCTCCTACTTTCCTCGATAGGGAACCGAGTCAGCGTGCACACCGTGGAGATATTCCAGCGGCCGGCGGTCCGCGCGACCCGTTTCAGCGCTCGTGGCGGGCGCGGGGTTCGCGGTGTCGACCAGCCGCCGCGCTGCCACGGAGGAGTCTACTACAAGCACTCGCACACGCGCACGTCTGCTTACGTGTTACGCCGCGTTAGCTATTGTGTTTTCACGACCGTGTCCCAGCGCGCACCAGTCCACTTTTCGTTCGCACGCACCAGCGAGACCACGACCGTAGTCGCACGGCCATCTCATCGGTTGTCTTTCTCTCTCGCTCACCCTCTCCCCTCGTCCGCGGCTGACGACCGCACGCGTTTTTCTCTCTCTTTTCTTCCTTCGTCCCGCCCGACCGCGTTCTCTCGTCTTCCACTCGCCCTCCCGCTCGCCGTCGTTTCGCGCACGCGGTTCTCTTCCCGGCTTCGAACCTCTCGTCCGATCACTTCGACCACAACCTCCGTAAAACGCGCGCGTGTCGCACCCCACTCGCCGTCGTCAGAGCATTTTTTTTTAGTGCAGCAGCCGTCGTTTGCGCCTTTTTTTATTTTCGCTCGCCGCAGTCAGTTTGCGACCCGACACACTCGCCATGGTTCGTCTAACGATGCTCCCGCAACCGAACAACTACTCGTACGTGTTCGACTTCGAGGAGAACTTCCAACACGAGTGGACGCGGCAATGGATGACCGAGAACTGGACCAACGGGTTCTACTACTGCACCATTTACGCCCTGCTGGTGTTCGGGCTTCGGCGCTTGATGCGCGACCGTGCCGGGTTCCGGCTCAAAGGGCTGCTGGTGCTGTGGAACACGATGCTGGCCACGTTCAGTCTGGTCGGGTT
The DNA here is from genome assembly GCA_034509805.1 of Sipha maydis. Classification (NCBI taxonomy): domain Eukaryota; kingdom Metazoa; phylum Arthropoda; class Insecta; order Hemiptera; family Aphididae; genus Sipha; species Sipha maydis. The sequence continues at coordinate 159,931 of JASXSY010000620.1, forward strand.
CGCGCGCACGGCGCCCGAACTGTTCCGCGTACTCAACAAATACGGTCTGCACCACTCGGTGTGCGTTACCAGGTAAGCGTAACCGTCCGCCTAAGTTGCGATTTACGGCGTCACTCGCTCTTTCTCCTCGCCAACCCGTCTCCCTGCAACCGCACCCGACCACGTGCTTCGGTGCGCCCGATGGGCGTTGCGGTGTCACAAGCCGCCGGCTTGAGGCTGCTCGGCACGCTCGATGTTCCCCGGCTGACGCGGGCACTATACCGTGGTCGCGTGAGCGCTAGAGGTCGTCTTTGTCGCTGATAACGCTGCTGTCCCATCCTCGCGTGGGTTTGAACGAGGTCTTTGCGGAATACTAATCGCTAATCCTGTCCACCATCGTTTGCCTAGGAAAAACCGTTTATTTCGCATTTTTCCACCCCGTCACTTTGTACGTCACGCTTATTTCCCTTCGCTCCCAATAGTCTTATCCAAAATTTTGATTGACTCTCACGGTTTTTATGTTTATGGCTATGCCCATTTTTTCTTCGTCGTTTCGTTTAATATTTGAGATTTTCATTTTCATAAATTTATGGTTTTACATATTGTTCAGTTGTTCAGTAAATCAGCAATTTTATCTACCTCATTGGTTGATTATTTAACTATTAGCGTTTAATTGTTTTCTTGATGAGTACTTAATCATTGGTAAATTAGAGTGTAAACCTAGATAACTATTCAATTTTAATTAAATTATAGGTGAAACTTAATTAGTTTCTTAGCATCTGGTAATCTGAAGTCTTGTTAATTTGTATTTAATTTTATGATATTATATATTCTCTTGAAACATATTAGAACATTCACATTATACTACCTGTTGTTATGTTTTTAGGAAGATAAGTTACTTATAATTTTTCAATTTTAAGCAGAGGTATTTATGTAGGTAAATCATGTTAATGATAGGTGCACGTTAATATACTAATAACTATAGATGATTAATAATCATTAACAATTTTCTTAGTGATTAAAAATTAATATGTACTAAAAATTAATTTTTAATAAGAAATATAATTACAATTTCTTTTATTAATAAATAATTATTTTATGAGTAATATATGTGTAATGAATTAACATTATATATTTTTTCTTTTGATTAAGCTATTTGCCCTTTTTGCATACTCATACATTTTAAATTGATGGGTAGTATTTTTGAATTGGATTAACATCATTTTACCAAGATTTTATATGATGTATTATTAAATTGTTGCATATTCATAAACATAATTTTTTTTTCAAAATATATCCTTGAATTACGAATGTTTTCATTATTTACTTTATTTTACTTAATAATTAACTTTTAAATTAGTTAAAAATAGTATAATTAGTACAAAATCTTGTAGTTTAAATCTTATATATTTTCATTAAATAAACAGATACAAAAAAAATTGTTGACGTCAATTCCTTTTGATAAAATAATATAATTATTTAATATTTATATTGGTGTATATATAATCTGTATAAAATTAGAAAATACGTGTCAAATTTAAAACCAAAGTTCATTATTAAATAAATAATTAATAGACTTTTAAATCTGTATTACTATACATTATTGATAATTGAAATCTGATATCGAGAATCAACCAAGTTCATAACTAAAATCTTATAGAACTTGTTTGTTAGTATGTTTTACTTATAATATAAATCATTTATTTTAAGTAACTTAAGTCAAATTTTTTGCTAATTTTTTTTTTCTTATATAATCATGTTATATTATTTTTATTTTGTAGATAAAGTAAATTCTTAATAATCTGATGGATATGAGATTAAAAATATATTCATATATATATATATATATATATATATATATATATATGAATATATTACAACTGTATTACAAATTGTAATTCTTAATATATTGATATCAGACTTTTTGTTTTTTAGCAATTGCATTGTAAGTTTATTTTTTTTAGTTATTAAAATAAATGAAATTGGTAATAAGTATATATGACTAAGAAGGAAATTATATTATAATGTAGTTACATAGAATAAATATTAAAAATCTTTTTAATTGTATTTTTATTAAAGTCTCTATGAATATCATTTTTTATAAATTAATTAAACAATACTAAAATTTGACCACAAAGTAAAAGATAACCTACAAAGTAAATACAATTGATGATCTAAAGTTGTCAATTATTTAGTATTTAATGACTTTTTAGTTTATTATTGATACAATTTAATGCTAATGAATATTCAGGACATGAATTATATATGAATAGCTAGAAAGTTTTTTTTTAAACTTATCAGCCAAAAAATATAGAATATTAATAATTTTATTTGTATTTTATTATGAAAATATTCTCGATATTGACATATCTTCAAATTTAAATGTTACATTTATAATTATATTATTTGAAACTATATATCAGGGGTAATATTCTTATCCTTTGATAATTTAACTTTTTATCAAGTTAAATTATCTCTGTATTTAATCAGAGAGCCTGCAGTATTGTCCTGTGAAAATTAATGCCATACTGACGTGCTGTACAAATGAAAGATCAAAAACAAATTATTGTATATAATTATTTATAATATTGATTATATTATTACGAATTTTTATTAAAACAAGAAATACGGTAACATTTTAGTTTCATATTAAATCAGTTTTTATGTCTATATAACGCATATTAACTTTTTGGTAATATTGGCCTTTATACTTACAATAAAACTTATCTCTAGGAACTCCAGTATTACGTTTTTAAAAATACCCTCGTATTATATAATATGTTTACAAAAACTGCAGTAGATAAATCAATCTTTTTACAAGCAATTTAATCAAAGTATTAAATAATATTCGTAACAATGTGTAATACATTATTAATTTAACATTTCGAACTGTCATTGCGTATATTTATGAACTAAAAATAAACGTTCACGGTTTTGCAATAGTATCAATTGCTTGATGACGTTGAAATTCGTTGCGGCGATATAGAGGTGCTCAAGTAGCTATAGTAAAATTATTGCATTCGCTCAATAAATTCCCGTGACTAACACTTCAAGTTCTCAATTAATCGTTTGACGGTTGTCATTTTTATATTCATGTTGTCATTTTGAGATCTATCGTCGACTACTACGCTACACGTTCCACGACGGTGTTTTGTTTTGTCATTTCGAATTGATAATTTGAATATGTTCATACTCGTCGAGTTTATTTATCATTATAATGGAATACAATTCTAAAAGAAATCCACTTATCTGTTTATCGATTATTTAATGCATGATTGAAAAAAATAATGAACTTCAATTTTTTTTTCTCTGCTGCTTTCCGTATCGATTTACATGGATTATGTGATGAATTTAGGGCAGTCGAACGTTTCAGTTGCGTTAATCATGTCTTATTAAAATAGCCACTTAAGTTGATTCTATAAATACATAAACAACTTAAAGACGGTCATGAACGTCGCTAGTGTCATTTTTCGTACGATTAATATCCGATTTAAATTATAATTGATTAACCGTATATTAGAATATTTTCATTATTATATTTTAAACAGTGCATGTATGTGAATTAAATGACCGGAAATTATATTTCGTGATATTTTTAAATTAATTATAAACTGATAAGTAACATATAATAATTGGATTCAAAACTCTCAAGTAATTTGTTTCAAAAAAATTAAAATATGGCATTACGAAACTAATTTTATTTGATTTGATTTAATGTTTTTGACTAAAATTAACTAAGGATTAAATATTTTCAGTTCTAATAGTTATTAAAAAATTTAAATGTTGGGTTTGTTTTTGGCGATACTAAGATGTTAATATCTACTTATATTTTTCTTAATCAAATAGTATTGATTGTATAGTTTTATGTATAATATAAAAAAAAAAAATTCTATTTGAATTACATTGTTTTCAATTAGGTTTTAAGTTTGAAGCATTTTAATTATAATTGATTTTATAGACACATTGAATTAATTTGTCATAATTATAGTCGAGTTCTTGTGAATATAATACTGTTAAAATTATGTTACAATATTTGTTTATTTATGAAGGGAATCCACATGACTTGTAAATCTAGGTCATTACATTTGATTATCATTTGATGTGTTTGAATTTACTTGTTGTGTAGTAAAAGTGTATTCAAAAAATTTGATTTTTATAATATTATTTTTCTTTAAAAAAAAAAAAAATATTAATTGCAACAAATTCTTATAGTAAACAATTTTAGAATAAAATGAACAATTAAAAAAAAAAATTTGCTATTTTTTTCATATCTCTTAACTTTATTGTTATATTTAATTTTATAATATTTTTCATTGTCCAAGATTATTTATATCAATAAAACGATTTTCTTAATTGAGACCTTTAATAAATGCTCGAATAAATGGTTCAACTTAAATTCGAGATTGAATTAAGTAATTTATTTTAAATATCATATTTTATCGACGTGTAAATTACAAAATTAGTTGACATACATGGAATTAATTGAATAAATAAGCAAATATTTTATAAACGGAAATAAATAAATAAAACCTGAATTATTATTGTATTTTTAAGTTCGATAGAATTTGAATTAAAAATTCATCATCAGGTATATTCAAAGTTAATAAAATATATTAAATTTATACACATAATGTATGTTATTGTACTTTACAAATATATTAATTAAGAACCATCACTTAATAATATATAAACATTTAATAATTTTTATTTTTATTTTATTTTTTATTATTTTTAGTATTTATTGTATTTACCCTGTTAAATTATATTAACACTTTAGAGTATGTTGAGAATTATTACATAACGTATTGTATTGAGTCAATTATACTTTTAATATAACGATCGAGTTAGAGATAATAATTTATTCTATATCCATGTGTACAACATAATTACGTATGTAACGGAAAAAAATCATACCTAATTATTGTTAGAATTTTCCTTTTTTTATCTTGTTCTATACAATTAATGCACCTGTTCTTTTAGGATTAATAGTGATAGCCTTATAGATATCTATATTAATTTTGTTCATAAACTATGATCGAGTGTATTTAAATAAACATTTATTTAGATAAAGACATTTGATAATTAAATTTTATATTTGTTGACATTATTGTTATAATTGAATTCCAAATATTATGTTTGGTTTGGTTCGATGGGCTCAGTGGTTGTGAATTTAATTGTAAAACTTTTCAACCTTCTACCATTAATTTCCTATCGAATTAGTTAATTCCCATCAGATTTCGATGTTACAATACTTTCGAAGTACAATATATTATAATATACCTGGGACATTTCTAGAGTGTATTGTTTATGAAGATTTATAACGTATTCGATCAGTACAATTACGATAGTAAGTATTGAATACTTCGATAAGGGTAATCCCAATTAAACTCCCAGCGAGTTATATCAATTAATTTCATCTCTACAAGCACGTGTTGATGTTTTTTCCTGCATTAATTTTTTTTATGAAAGTGTTGATCAACGTTCATTGCGTCTCTGAAAATGTTATAAAATTCGTATTCAAGAATTCACGAAACTAGCATATTAAATCTATCGATATTCAACTACATGTCGGTTACCTGCACATGTCTGCACATAACTGTCGTCGTGTATGCTATGTTAATTCTTGCGACTTCCTGTTCTTGAGAATTGTTGATAAACATTATTCGCATAAACATTTCGTCACAACGAATACCTTCTGCAATACGATTTCTAGTTACGTTCTCAGGTTTATTAAATATTTTTTCGTTTTTGGACAAGCAAAATCAAATGTAATTTTAAAGATATAAATTAAATTATCATTACGTTCAAGCATATATATGTATATATACATGGAAAAACAATAATTAAAATTTTAATTAGGAAATTTTAAACGGAAAATGTCGTAAGAATCACTATTTTAGAGGTGAAATGACTAAAACAGTATAGTTATTAAGATAATATTAAAAAAGTTTGTTTTAATAGTGAATATTACTATATTTTATAGTTTTTTTTTATATGTTATAATCAACTATATTTTATAGCTCAAATAATGGAATACTATAGCAATAGATCAAATTACTGTAAAATTACTTTATTTTCTTGTAACAATGACTATAATAACTTAACTAAAACGTTATAGTAAATCCCACTAACATTATAGCTATCCCTATAACAATTATAAAATACTGTTAAATCTACTATTTTAATAGTGAGTTGAACTGTTTTGTTTTTTCCGTGTATATATATTTATTACAAAGTTATACTTTCAAATCTCAATATATTTCCCTTATTCGTACGGTATACGTACACGTGCTTGTTCCTAGCACTTTGCTATTAAGTAATCTTACTGCAATTTCGTATGGTTTGAAAAATATCTTGTGTGTTGTGTTTTTAACAATGCCGGCGACTTTACTGTGAACTTGTGGTCGGTCAATGTATAGTTTTTGGACGGCTTATGTGTTAACGGTTTTCCGATTAAAACCTCTCATATAGATCCAAGTATTTAAAAAAACTGACTTATTATTATTATTTGTTTTTTATTTAATATATCATCTATTTCAATTGCTAGTAGTTATTTTTCTAACGTGTAGTATTATCAACTATAACAACATTTCAACCAATGGTTTCGTATATTTAGTCTCGTCGAATTTTCTTATCCCGTCACGTACCATAACAGCAAGGTTTAAATGACCTTTGAGTTAGATAACTTTTTTCTTTAATTTGTATTATTCGCACCTTCGCGTTTTTACGGTCGTTTCCCTATGAATCCGAGAATTGTATTCATTTCCATATGGAATATATTATTTTATTATGATAAATAATTATTAATATTTATGGATCGAGTTTGCCGTTTACTCTTTTAGTTGCCAGTAAAATACTTTGTCTTTTCAATAATATTTTATGGAATCCTTGTTATACACTTCAATTGTATAGCCGATATAACTTGATTTCACTTTGTTAACCGCAACATATATTAATGTTGTGCGTGCAATTATAAAGTAGTATGACATGGTCTACAAACTAAATTCAAACAACAAAAGTAGGTAGCAATTTCAGTGGAATTATTTTGATAGGTATAAACTTTATTTTCGGCCATGAATTTAAAAATACCATTATTGACAATTTATATTAAATTATTTTTTTTCTAGTATTATCGAATATAAATGTATTTAATTGATTTACTAACTTATTTTATACTTAGTAAATCAATTAAATACATTTATATTAACTTATTTTTTACTTAATAAAAATGTTTAATATATTTATGTTCAATATAGTACTACTATACTTGATGTAAAACATAGGATTAAGTGTGGGTGGATGAAATGGAGAGAAGCATCGGGCGTGTTATGCGATAAGAGAAATCCAATTAGGCTGAAAGGTAAATTTTATAAAAGTGTAGTGAGACCAACTATGCTGTATGGTTCAGAGTGTTGGGCGGTCAACAGGAGAATTGAACAAAGTATGAGTGTCGCGGAAATGAGAATGCTTAGATGGTTGAGTGGAGTGACAAGAGAAGATAGAATAAGGAATGAATACGTGAGAAGTTGTGTTGGTGTAGCGCCAATTGTGGACAAGATGAGAGAAAATAGGCTGAGATGGTTTGGGCATGTGATGAGGCGAAAGGAAACGAATGCAGTAAGAGTGGTTATGAAGATGGACGTTGAAGGGAAAAGAGGAAGAGGAAGACCAAAAAAGAGATGGTTGGAGACTTTGGAGTATGACATGAGGGCTGTCGGTGTGTGCAGAGGAGATGTGATTGACCGAGTAAAGTGGAGGTGTAGGACAAGGGTGGCTGACCCCAAATAGTTGGGAGGAAGGCGAAGTAGAAGAAGAAGAAGAAGATAGTACTACTGTGATATTAAGATTTTTTTGTTCGAATTAAATTTCAATCCATGTGGCTGTTCGGCTTGGATTTTAAAGTCTCACATTATTTTTCATCTATGTAACAGTCTAAATTTGATAGAAGTTGAATCGTTACGGCTTTTTCTTAGTTTGTTTTTATTTTCGAGTAGAAAACTTTAAAACTTTCAAAATGTGATACAGTCTTTATTAAATGTACGTTTAGTATTAGGTAGTTAACTTTATAATGTAACAAAGTATTAAATAATTAATAATTGTATAGATATAATATTGAAGTATTACTTATTGCATCGCTAACGATAATACAATCGAATATCCACGAATGCAAACACAACGTATGGAATTCATCATGGGCGTCACTAGAGTCCAAATTCTAGGGTAGCAAAGTTTATTTTTAGAAAGTGAAAAAATAATTTTTTATAGGTTTAATCATTATTTTGTACAATAAAAATGCATATGTATATTTAAAATTTTGATTGAACTATATTATTTTTTTTAACTGTTACATTAATTAAAAGGATCACGATCATATAAATTTGTATCCAATACCACAGAGGTATCACTTTGCTCTAAAAAATAAATTTAAAAACTTATTTTAATTTAATTAAATCAATATATACAATATACATGCATTGAATGTTTATATATTTAACTACATTATATATAAAGCATTAACTACTAGTTAAGTAAAGCAGTTAGGTAATGCATGAAGTTACACAATGATTAAGTAATACAGTTTACACATATTTATAGAAAAACGCCACTGTCCACTGGTATTTGTACTTTATTAATAATTTACTTAACACTGAGTAGTGGGTACTTACCCGTTACATTATTATTCATACCTCAATAACTATTTGCACATAAACCTGGATAGGTAAGTATATCCAACGACCAACAACAATGACACAAACATTTATTTCCATGTAAATTAATGCTGTATAACTATAAATAATATATACCCGATGGCTCGTTTTGTGTATTTAGAGTTGTAGCATCTAGTTTGAGCAAATGTTGGTGAGATTGTTCTAAAAAAGTATGAAAAAAATAAACAAATATATTTATTTGTTTAAGTAGGTATATAACAAGTTTCTGCAATTGTACCAGTAGATTCTATAGCTGTTATTGTAACTGAAGTTGAGGAACTTGCATGTAATAGATCAGGACAGGATTGTTCAATGAATGTTTCTGATTGTACATCTAACAAAATAAACAAATTAAACATAAACAATTTAATATTAATACATAATACATTTTAGTATAATTAGTTATAACACAGAACAGTATAAAGTATTTTAGCAACTTACTATTGCTGACGATTGTATCATTTGTTTCATCTTTGCCAGGAGATGTCGATTTTTTAGTGAAATATTGGTGTAATGTTTTTTTTGTTTTTGTTATTTTACCCATACTGTTCTAAACAGAACAATAGCGTTTTTCAAAAATTAAAAAATAGATAATAATCTTTAAGCTTTTGAAATTTTAAGCACGAGTCCAAAATTCACAATTTACACAGTAACAATAATACAGAAACAACAAACGAGACAGCTCAAGCATAACGCTCGGGCAATCATATGAGATAGAATATAGATTATTGATAACAAGACGTATTGTATGAAAACCGCTCTTTTGATCTATATATAGCATATATAGCATATAGCATATATGACACACGGGCAATAGCCAATCAGAAAATATCATGATAACTGGCTAACCTTTTCTTTTTAGAACTTGATATGACGTATATTATATACACCACGGTTAAAGATATACTTTATATATCAGCTTTACTATATCTTTAACCGTGGTACACGCTATCACTGAGATAGATAAGTATATTCTTATCTATCTCAGTGCACGCTATTTAATCGTCCGTATTGGACTTATCACAAAATATTATTATTTTGAACATAATCACAATAATATATAGTCTATTTTTGTACCCACTTGAAAAAAACATCGATTATACTGTTAAAATCTAAGATTTTATTTGGGGTAGCAAAACGATACCCTTGCTACCCCAAAAAAATGTCTGGGGTAGCAAAGATACCCCTCGATACCCCTTAGTGACGCCTATGGAATTCATTATCAGGCAAAGGCGACAAACTTTCAACTGCACCTCCCGACAAACCATGCGTCGTCGATGAGACGTATGTGTTGCGTATTCCAGTATGACAGCGATTTTTCTATACTTTCCCTAAACAAAATACGCGTTTAACACCTTGCTAGTCCGTGGCTGGTAACCAAACTCCTGCGAAGGTGCGCCTCTACCACCCATCCGCCCGCCCGCGCTTACTACCAGCCGGTCGGCAAACCTAACCTTCTTATTTTCTTTTAGATTTTTTTGATTTTGATTTTTTTCTCTCGTTTCCTTCACTCAGTTTCGTCGAGGATGACCCGGTGTCCGGCTTCTGGTCATGGCTGTTCGTGCTGTCCAAACTGCCCGAGTTGGGCGACACGATATTCATCGTGCTCCGCAAGCAGCCGCTGATCTTCCTGCACTGGTACCATCACATCACCGTGCTGCTGTACACGTGGTTCTCGTACATGGAGTTCACGTCGTCCGCGCGGTGGTTCATCGTCATGAACTACTCGGTGCACTCGATGATGTACACGTACTACGCGGCCCGCGCCATGGGCTACCGGCCGCCAAAGTCCGTGTCCATGTTCATCACGGCCAGCCAGCTGACGCAGATGTTGGTCGGCTGCTTCATCAACTACACCACGTACGGGTACCTGAAGGCTGGCGGCCCGCAATCGTGCCGCGTGTCCAAGCTCAACATCACGCTGTCGTCCACCATGTACCTGAGCTACCTGGTGCTGTTCGCCCGGTTCTTCTACAACGCGTACATACTCAAGTCCCGCGGCGGCGGCGCGTCCAAGAAGGCGTCCAAACAACACTAATCGCAACGAAGAGACACGATGGCGGCGGACGCGAATACACCAGCACACTACCACCCCTCCCCCTACTACGGTGTGTGCTGTCGCCATGCACGCCCATGCCGATTATTGATTTTCAACCACGTGCACTGATATATATATTATTATTATTATGATTATTATTATTATTATTATTATTTACGAGGATAAATATGCTGCGATAGAAGATCATTATTATAATTATAAACAATTTTTTTTTTTTTTTTTTTTTTTGTAATTTTATTTTTGATCAGCGAGAGTCGAACACGTGTTACATTTTTATTTGTCTTTATAACCGGGACTTGTTTGCTCGGTTATATCTAATTTTCATCCCGTTTTCTTTTCTATTCTTTATTTTATTTTTTTATTTTTTTTATTTTATTTTTTTTTTTTTTTATAGACAGTAACAGGTTTTTTTTATATGTGTATGTATAATATCTACTTAGTTCGTTCTAAACCATAACGAAGAAAAGTCTCCTACTAAACTTTGTTTATCGCATATTGTTGTTGAATGTGCATGTAGGTCACAAAAACCTAGCCTAAAAAAAAAAAAAAAAAATAGAAAAAAATATATTTTACAAGTATTTTTTTAGTTTGTTTTAGTTTTAATTTGTACATAATGAACCATATATATATTTAATTTTTATGGTAAACGTTTCCAGTGATTATGGTCGTCTACATTATTATACATTAGCTTGTATGTTTTTGTTTTAAAATTATTTTACTAATAATAATATTGAAATCGATTAATATTTCAAATCGGCGCTGTGAGATGGACCGGGTACAGACGAAACCATATTTTTTGATATAAATAGTAAGATACGTCTAGACGTATTTGTAAAATCGATGAAGGTGATTTTTTACCTCTTTTTACATTAACAATTAAACAAGATGTGGTTAATTGAATTGTTTTTTTATTAAAAAAATTCTATTATTAGAATTATATTATCCCAACTAGACGACCTAAGACGTAGGAAGATCGTTAATTTATAACCCGTTAAAATGCGTGTGTGCCCAGTCCTACATTTATAACAACCAAACATAACATAATTTATTAATTGTTTAATTATACAGTATATGCGTTGCGATTCACTAAACATGACTTTTTTTATGCGAGATTAAATAAGATTAACATCGTTTAATTAATGAATTAGTTTTTATTATCGTCTCGTCACTACCTATCTATACCTATATAATATTATCATTACGTCTATGCCAATATAGTTTATTTAATAATGAAAAGCTGTATTCGAAATATATTTTTGGTATAATTTCTGATCATGTTGTGATGATGTACGGTGTAACATATGTAATTTCGGTAAGAGCTGCTCAGAAGTGGTCGACCTTCATAACAAGACTTAAAAGGGTATATGTGCATGGATGCGCTTCATAATGATTTACAAAGTAATACTTGCATATGATTATTTTATCATACTACGTTAAAAGAAATAAGCTATTTATGTAATTAAGCTTTTCTAAATCGAGTTTGTGCAGTTATTTTATCTTAAATTCAATTTAAATAATAAGAAACCTGATTTGATCTTGGTATTTTCTAGAAAAAAAAAAATCGTTTCCTTGATTTTGAAAAACTAGTAAAACTAGCTGATTCGGTCGTTCTTGAAACTAATCTGCAATTGGAAAAAAATATATTGTAGTGTCACTTTCGTACGGCAACTGCATTATTCGTCATGACCTTGCTATAATACCAGGAATTGTATGCGCACCTACGTTAGAAAAAGATGGATTATTTAAAGACCATAAAACCTTTAGTAGGTAAGTACATATTGTAATTCTCGTATGATAGGTGCTGTCATCGGTCGTTCCATGTTTACCATAGTTAGTGGCCTCATTTGGAGGAAAGGTTAACATGTATTTTCCGTAGTCTAAAGTTTTAGCTATTCCAAAGTTGGTATATCAGCAGAATATAAGTAAGTCTTTTGCAACACCGTTGACATGTTGTCAATAATAATAATGAAACGTGTACTGTACGGGTACTTAATGTACAAAATATAGATCATTATATTTTTGGACTAGTTGACGTCTCTCTCACTACGCAGTAAACGGCTATTTGGTAAAATGAGGTCGCCTAGTCGATAAATTATAAAAGCAAGCTGCTATCCTACTCTAGGAGAAACTGATATTATGTCATGGCGCGCCATTGTCAATAATAACTATACGAAACGGCGATCATCATCGCATAACATACCTATATGTTATTCGTCGATCAAATCGATTGGCAATTATGCATTGGTCGTTTTAGATTCTAAACGGAACCGTACAATTCCGATCATCATTTTCCTACAACTTGTGCCAACGTTTCGAGCATGCTTTCATAATCTTTTTCGGTAATTACATTTTTGGTTCAAGGTAGCTTTGATTTGTTGCTAGGTGCTTTGATAATGCGTACTCAATATATTGTTGCTACGTCATAATATTATTTTTCGTAGTCGAAATCTTATGACTACTCCAGCCCCGTCAGCGTACAAATAAATTCTACCGTTTGATAGTAACCAAATGTTTCGAAACACATTTCATATGCGGAAGATGTAATATCTATCAAAAAATTTGAAAGTCTTTGTACGAAGCCATTGCTCGAATGGATCTGTACCAACATAGAAAATAGAGCCACGTTTGCTGTAGAAAATTGATGGTTTGAGGTTGAATATCATTTTTTAACTGACATTGACCTCTAGAAGGAAGACGTTAGTTTAACTAACCATTATGGGGGCTCTGTTTTTCTTCGTTTTTCCCCGATCAGTGTCGCCACAGCTTATATACCTATTCATATTTGTTCTTCGTCTTCCATACCGTCTTTGTTTCTACTGTTCATCAAGACCGTAGCTTTTTTCGAAACATTAACGTTTTATAATAAATTAGATGTCGACGACTTAACGCCGCGGGCCACAGTCAAACTCGTAGAAATAAGAAAATTATTTAAGAACGTCGAAAAAAAAAGTTTCTAGAGTGTGAAGGTTGTAAATTAGTATCTGCTATAACTAAACTAGCTGGTTAGTTATTTTTTTCAAATTTATTCTCGTGGAAGACCGTGAAACGGCAGCCCTGTTTTATTTAAAAGATTATGACGATTAGCGTCCAACAAACATTTATACGCAGCACTCGTCTCGATTGGTTCAGAAGAGCACGCCTATTTATTAAATTTCATTCACGGGCTTCAAGACTGATGATTCGGCGCAAAATAAAAATACGTACGCGAGATTTAAACAAATATCTACCACTTTTACCGTGGTATTCAATGCGATTATTACGTAGATGTCACTAAGTGTAAACAAAGCTTCCCAGTTCCTGGTTAGCTGGTGCAATCCTGTTAAGCGTTTAGAGAGCAATAAAACCGATTAAAAAAGCGAAAGGAGGTATCGTGGTTAAGTTTTTTAATTAGAAAATTCCTATAATGTAATCTGGGGTCCTGCCAAGCTCTCCAACATCAAGCCAAATCAAGCCAATTCAGTCAAAAACGTTTAGGCTACTTACTAAAGCCTCGTGGTATAAGAAAATGATAAAGTTATGTTAAAAATTATGATACTGGTAATATATGGATACCCGAGGAGATAATATGAAATTTATCTCCGTTAACTTAGCTAATTAAATGAGAAAGATATGTAGTTTAGAAGAGACATATCAATTTAAATATAGATAGGACAAAAAATATTATAAGCTAACAGTTCTTGTTATCGTCACTTTTATCACAGGTGAAAGAAAATAGACAAAATCTAGTTTTATTATATGAGAATAACATATATTTTATGGAAAATTTAATATAAGCCAAAACTATGAAAAAAAAGCACAGTTGCTCGACACCACCCATGAACACACTACTCCCAATTTTATTTCACTCATCTTAAACTTTTCTGCCCTTAGTGTAGCCAATAGTTCCTATTATTAAAGATTACATAGTATTTTTTTCCATTTGCTAACAGAACTTGATTATTTATTTTTTTTTAATTTGCTTTAAATTAAAATACATTACAACAAACCTGATGTTATTGAGGAGAATATAAATAAAAGGTTAGAAATTAATCCTGAGGATAGGCGCGTATCCAGGAAATTATTATTGGTGGAGGAGGGGTCAGCAAATGTAAACTTATTTATTAGTGAACGCAGTTCACTTAATGCATAGGATTTTTTTTATTGTAAAATATAGTATATGTAGAATCATTAACAAAAAAATATTAATATATCAATAGTTCTTTTAATAAAATACTCAATATTAATCATTCAAAATTATGAATAAGATACGAAAAAATAAATTGATAAAAAAAATAAAAAATTTCCAAATTGCCAGGATAATACTAAATCGGTTTTTCCTTTTTTCTTAGTCAATTAATATATTACTTCTTTTGAATTAGCCCCCTCCCCCAAATCCCACCAAGCCCCCCAAACATTCTTGCAAACATAACAATTTTGTAGTTTTATTTTCTTATATTATATTCAAAATTTGTTTAGGATCATTTATGAGGAGGTGTGGGGGGCATAGCCCCCCACGGCTTTGGTTTATGAGAAAAATCGTAGCCCTCCCAACTTTTTCAATGGATTTCCACTTATGTAATTGATAGGGCGACAATTCATAGCAGTCAATTTATAGCGCGTAAATTGATCGTGAGCAACTTTTGATAGTATTACAATTAATAGAGTCGTATAGAATTTCAAAATGAAATAAAACCGATAAAATATACCATAAACGGAAACTTAATATTACTATCTAATAATACTATCTTTATAGGCAATAATGATAATGAGACTATTCAGTATATCAGTTGTCAGTCGGTAGAACACCATATAACAGTACTACTTCTAACAATTACCTATATAATATAGTAATTTTAAAATGTCTTTAAAATACATAAAAAGTGAAAGAGGTTCAGATATATTAGTTCATGAAGGTTTTATGTATCATTTCGAAAAAAATGGAGTACAAAAGAAAATATGGAGTTAAGTACGTTTTAAAAATAAATGTCGAGGCCGCGTTCATGTTATTGGTGTTATCAATAATGAGAAAATTTCAAAAAAGAATTGACCATAATAACCATGTCCCTGATATGACTCAAATAGAAGTTAAAATTGCAATAAATGAGATGAAAAAAAATGCAAAATGTACATTTAATGCCACGCATTCAATCATTGGAACACTTGCTTCTCAGGTAGGTACCTACTATATTATTTTTTTAAATGTTATCATTATTAATATTATTCTTTTATTAAGGTATCTGCTTCAGTTGCTGGACAATTACCAAATGTGCCAACTCTAAAATGAACCGTTCAGCGAGTTCGTCAGTCTCATTTAGGAGCTCCAATTAATCCTCAAAATTTTAATTTTGAAATTCCAGATCGTCTCACGAAAACAACGAATGGTGAGCAATTTTTACAATTTAATAACAGATCTGAGACAAATCGAATTCTATTATTCTGTACGAATCGGAACATGGAATTATTGGTTAACTATGAAAATTGGTTTTGTGACGGAACATTCTCATGTGCCCCTCAAATATTTCAACAACTTTATACTATTCACGCTGTTTATTATTCGAATGTTATTCCTTCTGTGTATATTTTACTACCCGATAAAAAGGAAAATACATATAAATTAATGTTTCAAGCTTTAAAATCATTAATACCTGATCTAAACCCACTTAATATAATGATGGACTTTGAAAAGAGGGCAATTAATTCTGTCAAATTTGAGTTTCCAAATGCATCTATAAATGGATGTTTTTTTCATTTATCACAATGTGTAAGGCGTCACATTCAAGAAACTGGATTACAAAAAAAAATATTGTGAAAATTCAGATTTTGCATTATACATACGAATGTTACTAGATTTGGCATATGTACCAACAAATAAAGTTGTTGATGCATTTGAGAAACTTTTAGACACAGACTTTTATATTCAAAATGAAGAGATATTATTGTCATTAATTGATTATTTTGAGGGAAATTGGATTGGTCGCTTACACAGAAATAAAAAAAGAAGAGAACCTAATTTTCCAATAAATATATGGAACTGCTATTCTTTAGTGTGCTGATTTACCCTGAACAAATAACTCCGTAGAAGGGTGGAACAATTGTTTTTCTGCAATGTTAAACTCCTCATAGCACCCAACAATATGGAACTTCATAAATACGTTGCAAAAAGAGGAGCAAGTAAATATAATGAAAATAGAGCAATATGTTGCTGGGATGGAACCGCCATCAAAAAAAATGTATAAAGATCGGAGTGCTAAAATCAAAAAAAATTGTTTAGCTTATGAAAATAGAACAATTGAAGAGTATCTAAGAGCCATAGCACATAATTTCCAGCTATAGATATAATTATTTTTAGGTAACATAAATATTGTATTATAAATTATAATATCCATTAATATCGTCAAATTTTTATATTATAATTTTTTTAGGCAAAATAAATTAAAATTAAAATTATAATCATTTTTTTTTTAATAATTGTTTGATTATTGAATTCTATACGACAATTCTATTCTACAAATTGTCCTACTATGAAAAGTCGCTCACGATCAATTTACGTGCAATCAATTGACCGCTATAAATTGTCGCGCTATCAATTATCAGCTATCTATTGATGTATATCCTTGTTTGGGATATTGACAAACAAAATTGTTTGGGAACACGTCTATACCAATCTAACATTTATCAAACATGTTTGTTGGATATTTTGGATGTTTGACGAATGTTCGACCAAACGTTTGTAAAATGTATTTATTTAAAATTTAAAATATACTTATAATACAATTTATAATTTGTTCTTGGTGGTGGTATAGTGTCCTACAGCCGTTATTAAATATTATTATGAAACATTATTTATTCATTATTATTAGTAATTATTCGTATTATTATTTAATTAGCATTACAAATGTTGTATGGTCGTCTTTTGTGTATGAACTTGAAAACTGTAATTCTTATTAGACTCCATCTAGTTTAATAAAGTGTTACATTTTACTAACATATACATAAACTGGTTAATTTATCTGTGCAACTAAATAAAATTACAAACATTTTCATTTTATCGATTCAAAACGAAACGTACGCGGTGTTCTGTGGACTGACTAAGCGTCTGAAAGTTTGCTAAAAGCAAGGTCGTAACTGGGGGGGGGGTCCAGGGGTCCGGACACCCCCCTGAAATTTTTAAAAGTAGAAATAATTTAGCGGTGATATAGTTTATTAACTATAAAATGTATTAAATAATAATTGTATATTTTCGTTAAAGCAGTAATTTAAAATAAGATAGAATGTATCATTTTATTTTATTTCAACATTGTAATAAAAATTAGGATTAATAAATAAAGTTAGCTGGTTAGGTACTAATTAGGTACAATAGAAGGTGATTGTCATAGATGATATAAACTTATATATGAAAATCTAAATTATTTATCATTAAGAAATATGAATATTACAATATTGTGTGTATAGTAAAACATTCATTTTACTGCTGTTCGTGCCCACGTAAACTGTATAAAATGAGTAAAAGAAACCTAATTCGAAATTATTTTACAAAGAGCCAAAATTTATGTCAAAAATTTACTATTTTATTTGATTGTTATTATATAAAATGGTTATAATACAAATTAATTATACATGTATAAATAATTATTAACACGTTCAATGCCGCGGTTGACTCGTGAATTAACTTTAATGGCTCATTATTTTTGCTGGAGTTGTTTAATTATATTATTATTTTTTTTTTTAATAATTGAACGTGTTAATTACCATACTATAGACTAATTAAAAAGTACCTACTACTTTATTTATTTTAGACTGATGATGTCCCCACTATCTAAACACAAGTAGATATTAACTTATCATCTGATCAGGGAAGTTCTAGTATTGTGCAAACAAAAAATTTAGAATTAAAAACAAAACAAAATATTGGGTTAAATTCAAACGATATCGAAACAATTGAAGTTGAAACCAACGATATTGGTGGTTATTGTTTAAATAAAAATGTGTGTGATGAACTAAAATTAAAATTTTTAACTTCTCCTTGGATGCCAGATAAAAATGATGTATTTCTGTTCTATCTTTACTATTTAGATTATTAGGAGATAAAATATTAATACACTGTTAAATTATGTTAATACATATATTACAATAAAAAAGACTTTACTTTGCAATAAACATGTGGAAGAACAAACATAATTATAACATAATAACATAACATAATTGTAGGTTACAAAACAGGTTAAGTAACCTACACAACACCTCTTTCTTTAAAACAATATTTATTTTTAAACAATTTAATAAAATTAACTATATCTATATCTATGTATATAAAAAAAACAAATAATAAAATAACCTTGAAAATATGTGATATATGTAATGATTATAAATTTAATTAAATAACTCATTATTCCTTATCTCTTCAGTCTCATCCTCAC
The DNA here is from genome assembly GCA_034509805.1 of Sipha maydis. NCBI lineage: Eukaryota > Metazoa > Arthropoda > Insecta > Hemiptera > Aphididae > Sipha > Sipha maydis. The sequence goes on from JASXSY010000620.1 coordinate 179,073, forward strand.
TATTTTTTATATCCTCAGTCTCATATGTTTCATTAATAATTAATGAGTAATTAATAATAAGTAATTATTACTTCTAGTTTTGATAATTGATCAGTATGTCTTTTCCATGTTACACCATTTTCTAATACTATCAAGTATATAACATTACCTAATCTCTGTTTGATCTTTCCTTTTATCCATTTATTAGACACATATTCTTTTACCCATATCTTTTCACCTAATTTAAATTCTTTAGCAAAACTTCTACCTTTAGTTTGTTTTTCTTGACTATTTTGTACAATTAACCTTACATTAGGTTTCAGTATGTCGAATCTTGTACGAGGGTTTCTCCCTAACAGTAGTTTGGCAGGGCTTTCTTTAGTTGTAGTTAGCGTGGAAATTCTATAATCAAATAGAAATTCACTTAAACGTTTACTGATATCAAGTATATTAATTTTCTTTAAAAATGTTTTAATGATTTTAACGCCACTTTCTGCTTGCCCATTACTCTGAGGATAGTATGGAGAAGATGTTCTATGACCAATTCCATTTTTTTTTAAGAATTGTTGGAATTGTAATGATATGAAAGGAGGTTCATTATCTATGACAATGATTTCTGGTTATCCAAACCTTGCAAACAAATTTCTGAAAATTGTTATCGAGCTCCTGTATATGTGACTTTAAAAACTTCCAACCACTTTGAATACGTATCTTCTATAATTAGAAATTGATGTCCTTTAAATGGTCCTAAATAATCTGCATGAAGTATTTGCCAGGGACCCTGTAGCCATTCCCAAGAATACAATATTGATTTCTTTGGCATAGCCCTATTTTCACAACAAATTTCACATTCTTTTGCTGTACTTTCAATATCTCTATCTATTTAATTTTAGATTCTGAACGGAGTAATGAATGTATTGATTTTACAATGATGTGTTTTTTTTTTTTAGATTCTGAACGGAGTGAAGAATGTATTGATTTTACAATGATGTGTGTTTTTTTTTTTTTTTTTTTTTTTTTTTTTTTTTTGTGTCTGTCGACACGTTTTGGGGCAGTAAAAATGCTTCGATTGCCTTATGTAGCAACTTTTCTGAAAGGAAAGTGAATCTATTTGGTACTTTGGGGGGTCAAAAGTTAAAAATTTCCAATATTTTTTAAATGCGACGGGAAAACCATAAAAAAATTTGGGAAAAACGGAGTTTTTACGCAAAACCAGTTTTTGACATAATCAAATTTTTTATTTTGCTATAACTCAAAAACTAATCGATGTAAATACTTGACATTTTCACCAAATGTTTAGATTAGCGTTATCTATACACCATTAAATTTTCAAAGTATTTTGACTTTTATTAAGCTATTTATAGACAATTGAAATTTTCAATATTTTTAAGTATTTTTTTTTTAAATAACGATAAAATTTTTTTGGCTGCCTAGAAAATCTTGAAAATTTAATACAAGGTTTCTTATAAGTTGTTCCTTAACTGATAAAAAAAAATCTAAAATCGTAAGTCACAATTTTTTTTATAAGTGCTCAAAGTTACAATTTGTACGAAATATGTAGAAATCACGATAATTTGCAAGTTATTTTGTAGATAAAAATTCATAAAATTTTTTCTGTTCATACTTAAGGTTCAAAATTTTAACACGAGGTTATGTATAAGCTACTCTTCAAAAATCTTTAAAAAAATTTCTACCGGAATTAGAGGAAAAAATTTTATGACTATTTGAAATTTAAATATTTACGAAATTGCATAAAATAGCGATTTATTCTCAAACGATTTTAAATATTTTTTATAATTCAAAAAGTATAAGTCGCAGATTTTTGAAATTTCTACCAGCTGTTAAGATTGGTATTTCCTTTATGTCATATTTTTTTCAAAATATTATATTGATTTTTAAGCCACTTATAGGCATTTAAAATATTCGATTTTTTTACATTTTTTTTTTATAATCGGTGATAAAAAAAATTTGGCTCGTACAAAATACTTGAAAATTTAATAGAAGATTCCACAGAAGTAGTTCTTAAAGTCATTCAAAAATTATTAAAATCCATAGGCACAATTTTTTTTATAAGCGTTTGAACAGCGAATATTGATAAAAAATTACATGTAAAATATAATATACTGTATAATATTCTAGACTGACAAAGATATCGGTTTTTTTAAAATGCTCTAACTCAAAAATGAAAAACCGCAACAACTTGAAATTTTCACCAAATCTATACGTTTTCTATACATGGTTAAGTTTTCAAAATCGTGACCTATTGTGAACTTAATCCAATTAAATCCACCGTAGGTACTGAATATCTTCGTCGCCAGTTGTTCTATCTTTACTTTTTAGATTATTAGGATATAAAATATTGATACACTGTTAAATTATGTTAATACATATATTACAATAAAAAAAAACTTTGCTATAACGTTAGGTGATCAACATGTGCAAGAACAAACATAATTATAACATAATAACATAACATAATTGTAGGTTACAAAACAGGTTAAGTTATTTACATAACTACAGATTTTAATTTATATTCTTACTATACAGATATGGATTTATTACCCACAGAAATTAAACTATGGAATCGGGCTTTATTGTAAGGTGCAGTAACTGTGCATTAGGAAAAATAAAATATGCAGTTGATTTAATGAAAATTTGCACTTGAATACTTAACTTCAGACTTGAGAAGTACAATAAAATTTACTTCACCAAAGTTATTTAAAATTAGATATGTGTTATTTTATTACTTGAAATCATCGGTTTAGTTTATTATTCATAATTTATAATATTAATTTTTATAAATTATATAATTATAACATAAATATTTGCTAATTATTGTAATTATTATTATAAAGAATGATTTATAAAAATAGTAAATAAATATTATATATTGTATATTATATATAAAAATAGTTAAAAAATAGTCTATGAAATATAAATTAAAATAAATAAATGATAAATATGAGATCAAATTGTTTGAATAATTGGTTAGTGAAACCAATGTTGGCTCTTTCCTCGTCTTTGGATTCATCATCTGTTATATCAGAACCAATAAAATTAGTGTTCAGAGTGTGATATATATTTTATTTGTGCAGTTGGAAAAAATTCTTACAATAAAGCCTGTATGGAATAGGAAATAGATCTCACATTCTAAGAACGATCGTCCTAGTACAGCCGTTGAAACATTAAACAATTCTAATTCTGATTTATTTCCGTATATATACTTTTTATTAAAGGTTTTAGGTACATTACCACTTTCAACTGCAACGCCCGAGAGAACGTTCTCAATGCTGAAACGGGTGAAATTATTTTTGCGAAACGCTACTGGACAAAACCGTTTAAATGGCCTAGTATTATTAAGTGTTTAAAGAAATATTAAAGTGAATCCTGAAGACGGCCTTAATAAATTTGCTCTTCAAAAAGATAGAGCTATTTTACTAATATAAAATAGTCAAAATATTGCATGCTTATAGACTATAAATTAATAATTATTATGTAAATTTAATATTGAAAAAAATATATTTTATATTTTATCTTTTTTTTATTTGTGCTTTTAAATAATGTGAATAATTCTATAATATTTATAATATAAATAATCAACTATCATGTAAATTTAATATTATAATGATGACTTATGCTTTTAACAATGATAATAATACAATTTTATATTTTTAACGTAAAAATGAAAAGTGTTTGGTACCTATATTTAAAAAAAATGTTAGACCCCCGCCCGAAATTTTTTTCCAGTTATGGCTTTAGCTAAAAGTATCGCGAAAAAAAAACTAAATTTATTTTCACACGGAATTCTCCATCAACACAGAATTCTATTATTATCCGTCTGGCTATGTGTTTACTCGAATATACTTGCATTCCGGAGTGGTCAACGTTACTCGAATGTCTCTTGCTAAACGTTTATCCGACTGACTGCTACTGATGAACGTAAGTATGCGCTTATCACATTCTTAGCCCGAGACGCTTCTGTACGAATACTTTTACAAAAAGATAATTACAATCATCTCGGCTTACTGCGTGAATAGTCGTTTCTCGTTTCCGTGAATGCAAACTGCGTTGAGTCGACGTGTTGTATTTACCTAATCATGCATTATATACATTTGTATACTAACCATGAGTGTAGTATGAGCGTAGTCCATAGGACTATAGTCCCCAGAGAAACTTGTTGCCCCCTCACGGTGTTTACTTCCATTTGAAACAGTTTTTAGATTAGGAATTATTTATAGGAATCCTTCATTTATATTGAATTAACAATTTTAACTGATAAGTATATATATATATATATATATATACAGTGGTCGCCGCTTATTATAATCACGGTTAATGTTATCAATCGTTTATTGTTATCGAAAAGTGTAAGTACGGGTCGGATCTATACTTATATGTGAAAATTATGTCGGTTTTTGTAATCAATATACCGCATAATGTTATCAGTTTCAGCCGTTTGAGGTCATAAAAACAACAATATGTACCAGTATATTTAACTTATATTTAACACATAACAAAATTTTCCGTCGAATGGCTCATAATAAAGAAAAAAATGTTTACACATATCTATCTACATCTACCTTTAGTTCGTCAATACAATACAGTCGTTGTATGTCGACCAGTAATCACGTTTATAAGCATCAGTATCGCGCGCGTGTGTAAAAATGAGTGAAAAACGAAAAATAAATGACTTAACAATTAATGAAAAAATTTCAATACTACAACGTTACGACAGTTTACCAAAAATGGGACAGCGAGAAGCAGCTATAAAACTACAAATTTCCCAAACGGTTATTATGTAAGTTATTAAAAAAGCGAATTGAGATAGAAAATTCAGTAACCCTTAATAAAAATCCAAGCATAAAGAGGATGCGTAGTGGGAAAGAAGAACCGGTTGAATCAGCATTATCATTATGGTTTAATAATGTTAGGAAAAATGATGCTCGCATTAATGGACCAATATTGTGTCAAAAAGCAGAAGATCTTGCAAAAAAAATGGGTATAGAAAATTTTATTGCTTCAGAAGGATGGTTTCATCGCTGGAAAAAACGCGAAAATATTGTATATAATCGAACTTATGGAGAACAAAAAGACGCGGATTTCTCATCAGCAGAAAATTGGATAAAAACTGAATGGCCAAAAATTATTTCAGAATATATGCCCGACAATGTTTATAATGCTGATGAAACTGGGTTATTTTATCGTGCTTTACCTGAGCATACTTATTTATTCAAAAATGAAAACGCAAAAGGCTGTAAAATATCAAAATATCGTATCACTGTCTTATGTTGTGCGAGTATGTCAGGTAATAAACAAAAACTTTTGGTTATAGGGAAAAGTAAAAATCCCCGTTGTTTTAAATCTGTAAAATGTTTACCAGTTGATTATTACTCCAACACAAATGCTTGGATGACATCAGTTATTTTTAATGAATGGTTAATGAAGTGGGATAAACAATTAAATAATAAAATCGTTTTACTTATTGACAACTGTCCTGCACACGTGGTTAATGTATTATTAAAACATATTAAAATCATATTTTTACCAGCAAATACAACATCGTTAATACAACCATGTGACCAAGGAATAATAAAAACCTTAAAATCATATTATCGCAAACAAATGCGGACAAAAATAATAGACAATATAGAAAATTCAAATGATCAACAACAAATGTCCGCTAACGAATTAGCAAAAAAAACCAACCTCTTAGATGCATTACATCTTTTAACAATGGCTTGGGACCAAGTAACAGATATAACAATACGAAATTGTTTTAAACATGGAGGTTTTACAAAAAGTATCGAAGAGGAGGAAAAAGAAGATGAAAATGAAGAAATGGACTTAGATTTTTAAAATTGGTTGAAAATCGATGAAAATATACCTACTACATCAAATTTTACCGAAGACGATATTTTACATGTTTTATCAAAAACAAATGAACCTGATGAAATTTAAAATGAAGAAATTGCAGAGCTCGATACTGAAAAACCTCCAAGTTTTTTTGAAATGAGAGAGGCACTTCGAGTGTTACGAAGAGGGGGTTAACATCACTCATTAAATTTCGAACTGCATTATAAATACGAACATTTTATCAATGATCTTTTAACGGCACAAAAAAAACAGATATCAATAAAATAATATTGTTCAAATTAGTAGTAGTTATTATGTATAGGTATATATATGTACTTACATTTTGTTTTATTTTTTAAACAATATTAAATTTTATATACCTATACATACTTTAAATAGAAATTATAAATTAAATTTTTAATACTTTTTGTGTGTATTAAATTTGATGCAATATTAAAGTATTTTTTTTTATTTTATTTAAAGTACGTTTTATTATTTTTTCAACTTTCGTTTAGTGTTATCAATCGGATTATGTTATCAGATATGTCCCATACTAAAGTGATTATAATAAGCGGCGACCACTGTATATATATATATATATATATGTCATATATTTTATTTATGCTTGAAGTTAAACTTATTTTCTTAGTGTTTTATTTTAGATTGGTGAACATTAATTATTCTTTTATACTGAAATATCTAAGATGAGTATCTATAAATTGTACAATATATGTTACAATTTAAAAATTTCTAACACTGTATTAATTTAAAAAAAATGATTTTAAAAATTAATGAAAGAAAATAAATTATTGACTGATATGTAATTTTAAATGTGTTTAAATAAATTAAATATAGCACGTTTAATAAAATAAAATTATACGTTAAGTATGAAAAAATATACTAATACAAAAATAGTTCATATCATTAATTTTAACATTTTTGTAATAGAGATGCTGTGATAAATTATACATTTATGAATAATTAATACTTACAATTATTTATTTTTGATAATAATGCTATTTTACAATGTATAAAACATATTAGTTTAAATAAAAAAAATGATAAGTTATTATTTAATTGTATATTATATAGTTATTTTGTATCATTAAAAAAAAAAAAAAAATCTTAATATCCAAATCTAAATTGAACTCAACAAAGGCTCATGAGAACATAATATCGAAAAAACAGGCATTCGTCTATGCATTGCGTATTTGATTTGTGCACATCGCATACATCGAACTCAACAGTATAAGACTTAAAATATTATTAATGTATATATATATATATATATATTTAATTAAAGTTAAAAAAATAATCACAAATGATATATTTACGCGATATTAAAAATAAATTCTCAAACAATGTGAAGATATAATGGAACTTTTTTGTGAAAAACCTTCACGGATTTGCGACGGGTCATGAAGTACATTAAATTATATTATTATTCGATTTATTAACGTTACTGGTGATATGTGTCTAGTATACGATGGATAATCATCCCAAAACGTTGGTAACAATAATGAAACTACGATCATTGAGACCCGTGGATACAATTTTTTTGGAAACCCTATTATATTTGTAATTAAACTTTCTTAACATTGGGCTGCTTGTTTTGTATATGTTCATAAAAATATTCATATTAACCGCATAATTTAGTGCATATTTAAATATGCACTAAAAATACTAAAATATGTGAAAAAAATGCATTATGTTTAAAAAAAATTTTATTTTATTAATGTAAAAACTTATTATGATCGCTTTGCGATCACGTTGCTATAAATAAATATTAAACTTATACATTAACTTTTAAGAAGAAGAATTAGTTAATTTTCATGAATTAACTACAATATAAATTATTAATAAACTATAATTATTTGTTTTTATTAAGAAAAATTGTTATAAAGGCAACGGAAACGAAAAAAAACTTTAAAAAGCAAATTTCTAAACATGCAAAAATGAACTAGCAATATAGAAAAAAATTAAAATACTTTATGTACTTCGAAATATGCAAAATAAAATTTCGTATCTTTTATACCTTCTAAAAAGTATGCAAATGCTAAAATTTATGAGCTTTGATTATTACAATAAAAATAATTATAATTTTGTACTTACATTGAAAATTTTTTCTGCTCCGATCTTGAGCAAACTTCTTTACCAACAATGATAAATTAAATTTTTCAGCATGTTCGTTTTTCTATCGAAATCATCGCAAGACCACTAAGTCGCGTTTCAGACATGATACTTCTTAGATACATTTTAGTTATGAGAATGTATTTTCGGCACTCGTTGCAGTAACTGGTAATGTAGGGAACAAATAAAGTGCCGTTAACAAGTCAGGAAGATAACAATATACACGTGTAATTTATTTTTGACGTTTATTATTAATAGTCTAAATACTATTGTGTTGACACTAATCAGTATACTTTGCATTATTTCTATATTCTATTATTTTATTCACTTGAACTGAAATTTTTTTAAACAGCTCAGAATTTTATTGCGAGGCCCCTTTGAATGACGAGGTCCGCGAAAAATTCCGTCTTCAAATCATATGTAATTCCGCCTCTATTGGTAGATTGTTTTCGTTTCATTTCGAGATGAGAGAATAAGTAACGGCATATAACGTGTCGTGACTACAGTTATGCCACGAATACTCGAGCCGAATCTTTAATTCAAATAATTATAACGGTACACGAGCGCGCGGTACCTACGCACGCACGCGTTCGTACTCGTCGGTTCAACGATCAGTGTTGCTTTCTAAATTTTAGATACAATAAACAAAAACATCAATAACATAATGTAATTTGTAATTTTCTATTAAAATTACATTGTTATTACACTTACAAAATTAAATACAATTTATAGTTCCGTGAATTAGTATTTTAAGTCATAAACGAATGGCGGCAACGTGTTAAAACATTATCACAATCAACAACATTAACAGCTATTCTTGAGTATTAATACAAGCATCATAAATAATATGAGTAATCCAATATACAACCATGTTGCGGTAAAGGTATGAGGTATGGGTGTGTGATATTGTTACGCGACTTATAGCACGCCATATCATCTACATTTTTTGAGGACGTGAGATTTGTTGGAAGTCTAGAGTACCTATGTCTTAGTGAACTATGGTCCGTTCATTTCTAAACAGCCGTTTATGTGCACTCTTATGAGTTGATAAATAATCGCATATTTCTTCAAAAGATTATCGCGTAAACTAGCTACAGTTAATAAATAATAACCGATCACAAAGAAAAACTATAATACCATTTTATTGAATTTGTATGATAATGAATTTACACAGTTGATACGTTTTCAGAATAGTTTTAATCCCGATTAGGTATTAACAATGCAGAATAATAATATTGCAAAAATACATTATCACCGATTGACAACTGAATAAGAATCGGCCACACCTGATTTTCACATGAAAGACCTTATGGAAAAATTAAAACCAACCCTATGCCCGATATGTAATACAAACAACTCCACCATACATATAATTATCCACTGTACTAAATCAGAAATGAATTAAATATCCCAGGAAATCATACGAGGTGATTAAATCATAATTCAAAAATATATTATCTTACCTCGAAAAAACAAAAATGTGTAAGTATACACAATATACAATGTTATATAACCAACAAAATATAAAAAAAATATCGTAAAGCTAATAATCACTGTAGTTGATATTACAAATATTTAATAATAAATTATTTTGACTAACCTTATAGAACAAGTTTTTGAACAAAATTGACCTTACCGCAATATTTATCAAGTTCAAAGCAACTTGAACAACTTTGCTCAACTGGTTGGGAAATACTAGGGATCACGGTCAAGCCTAAGACTATGTAATCTTACCGTAAAAATCTGCGGTTATCGATCTTGCGTTAATGTATATGCGTTAGCGTACCTATTATTAGTACAGTATTGCAGTTTATATATTTTGCATTTATTAATTGCGATCTATATAAATGCTTTTAAGACGAAAATCTTTTCATAGTTTTTCGATCAATTAGTAAGTATAAAGTTAATAATAATAATGCATTACAAACCATGAAACATTGGTGTCTCTAGACCTTTTTAAAGGGTAAACTTCATACATATATTCATAAATATGTATTTTCTTAGTGTGGTATAAATAATAAGAAACAAAATATTAAAGAAAAAAAGGCCATGAGGGACTTTCCTTTTTACTCGGAGGGGGGGGGGGCTTGATTACGCACCTGCCATTAATGGGAGCCATCAATTTATGAGAGTTGGCGTGTCGTGGCCGATCGGGATATGTGTCTTAATTCACAGTCGCCTTTTTAAATTCGATAACGAAACCTTAACCTAACCGAACGGGACAATCAGGTCGAAAAAGGATACCATCGATACCTTTAGCTCAGCAACTAACTAGTTTCTTTCAACCTAACTAAACACAAAAAAGGGTAACAGTTACAACTGTGGTCACGTTTTTGTAGGCAGGGTCGTACTCAAGAGATAGTTTTGGGGGTTCAGAACACCCCAAAATTGACTTTCATAATTGTTTTACCTTATTTTATTCATAAAATAAAAAATCTTATATTATATTATACAATTGTAGTGAAATATAAATGTATTCAATATTTGACTAAACTTGTATGTACACATTTTCGTTTTTTTTTAAATTATCAAGTTGGTCACTTAATTTAGAACATATGGGTTTTTAATCGATAGAAAAATTCTTATCCAAATATGAATTCCCATAAAAATAAGAATTCTAATGAAGAATTTAAAATAATATTAGTGGTTAATTTCGACTAAATTGAAGAACTATGAGACATTAAAATGTCACGTAACGAAAAAACAAAATTTTGGGCATGCCCCTTGTAAAATAGACGTAACTAGTGTTTTATTTTTCAATAAATTATAAATATTCTTATGACTTTGTCTATTACTACTGCTTCCAATGAACGATTTTTTTCTTCTCTAAATTTGGTTAAGACCCATTTACGGCTAACAATGGGAAATGAACGGCTAAGTGAGTTACTGCATGGTAATATCATGGTAATTGCAATGGAAAGTGCTGAATCAGGTAAAATTAAATTAGATGATGTAGTTGATATATTTTCAAAAATGCAAAAAGGAAAATATCTTTTAATATACTAATAATATTTATGTTAATCAATAAAAATTGCCATAATAGTTTACAGGGTTAATTGATATATTTTATTATTTTTCTTACGAGTGGTTTTTTTTTATTCATTTGGGCCGGTGAAAATCTTTGCCTCTTTCTATTGAAAACTGAAATATACGCCATTGAATAGATCTTCTCAAAAAATAATCGAACAGCTCTATGTGGAAAGTAAGATAAATATTTAGGGGCAAAACAAAGTTTTGGGGGTCTAAGCTCCTTAGCCCTCTATTTACGTCTATACCTGATAGTAGGACTGCGTACAGTGGACGGTATAATAACCGTACACCGTCTAAACAGTCTGACCTAAAGACACTGAATCGAGAAAATATCCGGTATGATAAGAATATCGAATCGTGTGAACGGGCCTTTTATCAATATTCTTTCAGCAGCCTAATTTTAAAAATGTATAAACGTTGCGATTAAATAACCACACCATGTCTTTTTGATAAGGTCAAGATGTTTTAATGTGAACGGCGTACAGCTAATATAATTTTTCAGAGTTCATATAAAAATTCTGAATTGAAGTTTGATTTTTATGAAACTGTTGCTTATAGTACATTTAAAATGTTCTTAACTAATTTACCAACTATCATATTTATAAAATTATTATTTCCATAATAATAAATCTAAACCGATTTTTAGATAAAAACATAGAAATGTTGGTAACCATTTATTTTACTACTTAGTAATATACGAAACTTGTTGCTTTTAAAATTATCATCAAGTTTTTGACGTTACAGTACTTTTAAATTTAAAGCAATTGGTAATTATATCACTATTATAGTGTTATACTTAGAGGAATATCTAAAACTTTATAACCAGTTTATAAGCTGTTTATATATATATATATATATATATATGTATAATCTGGAGCCTTAAGATAGTTTTAAAACCAAAAACTCTTGTGTACGTCATTTGTTTTACTATTAGGAGAACGATAAGTCATAAAATTTGATTCTATTTTATCAAGGTTAGAAGTTGTAAATAATAACTATTAAAAATGATCAATATTAGTCATTACAATTATACGAACATATTTAAATAATACATTTTAGGTACTAATTTAAATAAATAAAACAAATATACTTAAAACAATTAAATGCAGGAAAGAAAAGTTATATTTAACGTAACACATATAATGTATTGTATTCCGAGAACTTTGTCCTTCAACATTATATCATAATATAAACTTTATTTAACGTCTATTTATACTCTGTAGTATATTACAAAATTAATTTCAACACACGAAATTTAAAGTGTTATTTGTCAACAGATTAAATTTCAAAGTACACCTTTATTCCGGTGTAACAGGCAAATCATCCCGGTAAAAATATCCTAGGATAATCTTACCTCCCGGTAAGAATTTACTAGGAATATTGTACCTCCAAAGGGGTATGATGTTCCTACGATATTTTTACTCCCCCCCCCCGGTACAAAATTTCTAGGACTTAACTGCGTTCTAAAAACACTGTACAAATAAAATTATTTTTATAAGCGAACTGTTTTTTATGTAAAGACAATGGTGTATGTATAAACTTTAGGTATAAATCACAATTTTGCTAATTTTCTATATTTTATGATTTTCCGATAACTGGTGGAATAAACATGTAAAAAAGTTCGGTGTGGTCGATAACGCCTTGCAAATTATTATCAAAAATACTATGATTTTGATATACAGACATTTACAACACACCTATACACGATAATATACTGATCAAAGGTTCGTATTTGTTAGCCGGGTCGGGTAGGCTAGACAATTGTATGCGTTTTGACTATTGTGATAATACAGAATGGCCATATGAGGTAAGCGGACCCGGACATTTCGCCGCGACCTTTTCGCCGCCAGACTATTCGCCGCGACCGCTTCGCCGCCGGACTACTCGCTGTCGGGCTATTCGATGCGAAGAGAACCTCCCCACGAAATCGGTGATATTGAATTGAGTCCATGCTACTTTTATGTGTTTGAATTAAGTCCAGGGTATTATCTTAATATCTTTGAATTGAGTCCGTATAGATAAAATGTCATAACTACTTGTTAAGCCGGTGACCTTGAACCTTGCACATCATATTATACCGGATACGTAACGATAACGGATATTCATCAACGGTGGTATAAAGTTACTCGTTCAAAATCAATCAGTCGTGCCGAATACTTCGTGAACACACAATTAGTTAATTCTTACACAATAATTATCAAATTATAACGAGTGAAAAATGGAGTGTATGTTAAGTGAAAAACAAAAAACATTAAAAATTGTTAAAGGTTTTAAGTTTCGATTCCATAAAATGTTGCAAGGCAAGGTTCAACGGTGGACATGTTGTAAAAACTCGTGTAAGTGTTGTTTTAAATTAACCTCTGATAATGTTATGTCAGAAATCTTCAATGAACACAAACATGATAAGTGTGACGAAAATGTACTTACTAGACAGAAAATCAGCAACGCTGTTAAAAGGAAAGCTGTGGATGATATTTCTGTCCGGCCATCGAAGATTTTACATAATGAGTTTAAAAATGGTGACATTTCAACTCTCACGACAAACGACGTTATTTTAATCAAACAAAACATTCACCATGCTCGTTCGCTGCTTCATCCAAAATCACCTAAAAGTACCCATGAGACTCAAAATGCATTAAAATCAATGAATATTATAACAAATAATGACGAGAACTTTATGTTTTTGAATGATTTCGAAAATTCGATAATAGGATTTTCAACAAAAATTAATTTAGATGTTTTGTGTGATGTAAAAAATATATATATTGACGGGACGTTTAAGAGCTGTCCTAAATACTTTACCCAAATTTTTACAATTCAGAAGTTAGGTCTGTCTAAAGAATACAAGTCTGATTCTGAGAAAAGTAGATATCTCAAGTATTTTTTTGGATTGCCATTTTTAAATGAAAATGACGTAGTCCAATGTTTCACGGAAGATTTGATGGCAATAAAACCATGTGATGACGAAAAAATTGATAGTTTTACAGATTACATTTTAAATAACTACGTTGACAATGATGTTGCACAGTTTCCCCCCAAAGTTTGGAGTGATTTTTCAGCAACCACTAATCGGACCACTAACAGTTGTGAAAGTTTTCATGCAAAATTAAATGCCTTTTTTCATTCGGGACATCCAAATATTTTTATTCTTGTGGACACTCTTCTGGGAATACAGTCCGATACATATATAAAACTAAGAAGCAAAGCAAAAAGACCACGTAAAAAAACATTAGAAAAAGAAAATTTTTTACGAGAGCAGACAAACAAATACATAAATATGCAAATTGGCAGATTTGACTTTTAAAAATCTATATCATTTAAATTTTTACCAGCAACTATTTAATTATAAACATTATTATATTACACATAAATAATATTATTTTTAATTGACGCATTATACCTACTTATTATTATTTATTATATGATTAAAAAAAACAGTGTACCTATGCAATCATATATAATAATTATTATTTTTAATATTTTTTAATTAATTAACTCTATACTTATTATTATTATGATTAAAAAATACAATCACACACATTTTTTGGGAGACTACTCAGCCAACCTCCACGTGGTGTCTCCTGGGTAACGCTAATAGGCTGAAGGGACTCAACTCGAACAACCTAAAAATATTGGTCGGACTCAACTCCGATAACCCAAAAGTATTTGCGGGACTCAATTCAATATTTGGGACTCAATTCAATGTTATCCCACGAAATATTATTACCAATAATATACTTATCATTAACGATTAATAAACAAACATACTAAGGTTATGATATTTTTTCAAACCTCACCACCCGACTTTTTATATACGTGCATCCCTGACTGACACTCTTTGAGTTGTAAAACATTAATTTTGATTTATTCCTAAATTTAAATCTAGTAAATTTTAACACCCCTACAATAGAATTTGTAGCTTTAATTTCCGTTTATGTATAAGTAACTATACGCTTGCATACTCCTCTGGGACCAGAAGATTTTTTCAAAGCGCATAATATGAACTAAATCCCAAAAACAATAAATTAACAACATTTTTTGTAGGTCCGATCTACGTTTACGGCTTGATATAATGTAACAAGAATTATAAAATAATTAAATGCTTTTCGTTTTTATTAAACACGTTATAATAAAATTATTTTTTTAATTTAAAATTATATGATTTCAAATATTTTGTTATTTCAGTAGGAGGTGCAATCGCACGAACCGCCACTGATTGCAGTAAATGATTTCTGTGATTAGTAGGTACCTAAAAATTAAATAATTTGTCTAAAATATTAATTTAATTATTAAAAATTAGAATATGTACCTATTTTAATATTCAAATGTATCAGTTATACCGTACAACTAATAAGTGATACAATGAAGTAATTTAAACCTAAACTTAGAAAGTTAAACTCACAATCAAAATTTATCATAAGTAAGTCTCTTTTAAAGACTGTAAAAATACATAGGTAAATAGGTAATGTATAAGTATATTATTATAATTATTATTATTACCCCCCCCCCCTAATATTTTCCGGGGGTATAATTTGACTGGAACACCGGAACTTTTGAAAATTTATACATATAAAATTATAATTTAATGGAGAGTGATTAAGCTTGATAAAAATGCAACAACAAGCAGTTATTATATAACTTATATAATAGTAAAATTATAAAACGGATTGTTCTGAAATTTTTTTTTTTTTTTAATATATTCGTTAAGAATGTTTACCGGGCAGATTTGATTTATTATTAGAATTGTAGTTAATTATTTTTGATTATTAATAATAATATAGAAAAAATACTGTTAGTTTTGAATAAATTAAATTATAAGTTACTCATATTCTAGATTGAGTACATATTAAGTTTTAAATTATAAGCGTATAAAATCAATTTAATAAAAGTTATTTTTTTGTAAACATTTCTTTCATTTTTATGATCGACAGTATTGCAAAATAAAAATATTCTAAGTGACTGTTAGATATATTATCTTAGATAGATTATTTTTAGAGATCAAATTAACCTATCTACTGAATATAATGGTTGTGAGCTGGTTGTTCTGTTATGATTAAATTAAAACTAAATTATTAGTTTAAGAAAAAAATACTGTCACTATACGTGATATTGTTAGAAATATTTGTACAAAGAATATATTAATTTTTATGGAATAAAAACATATAATATTTTTAATTTTTTGATTTATTTCCCACTTTGTTGAAAATTACGAGTACATTCTTTCAGCATTTACATATTTTTTAAAAAGTATTCACTTAGCGATCAGTCAAATTAATTATCGTCTGCCGATAAATCATTAATAATTTTGTGAATCAAAATTTTTTATTAAAGATATTGAAAAATTTCATCTTTATTAATTTAGAATACCTAGTTAACTTCAATATATTTCTTTTCTATAATTTCATCATATCACGGCATATGGATGATTCATTTTTATAAAATTAACCAAATTATCTTCTTACGTCGTTTTACGTGTTTGTTATAAATTATTTTATTTAAAATTTTTAATCACTAAATTTAACTATATAAAAAAATTACAACTAGAGGTTAATCAATTTATTAATATATGGGTCATAGCGATGTGTAACGTCTTTAATAACGCTTATCTTCACTTACTAAGTACACCCCACCCATCTTTTTATTGTAACTATGTGTAACAGATTGTTGATTTATCTAAAATAAATAATATTATAATTAATCATAATAATAAATAAATCTAATGTAAAAGGTAATATATGATATTTTAATTCGAAGTTTGCTGTTTTGATTGGTTTAAACAAAGCTGTTAATGATATTAGATATTAGTACTTGCTATATTATACCCCCGTTACTGTTAATTGTTTAGTATGAGTACACTATTTTCTATTCCTGTATTATAATTGTTTTAATATAATTATTGACCTCATTATTCAGTTAAACGTCTATGTATGGGACGTATGACTTATATCACGAATTTATATGTCAAAATGTAAATTCCGGTTAAGAGTTTGTTATGAGTTATAGTTTTAAGTTTGTTTTCAATTTTTGCTCCATCTCTTTTTGAATTCTAATGACATTGATGAAATTGATAAAAAAAAACGAAGGCAATCAATTGACCGGGTTCAACTAAATCTTGATGATTTTGTGAAAAATCTAAATCCTTATCACTTTAAGTGTAGTTATTGAATATAAAATTATTCATAAATTATATTCCAGTTTAAAATATTATATTATACAGTTTTGTACACTAAAACATTTTCTCAACATTTATGAAAATGTATTTGCATACAAGCATATTTTTTGAATTTAAACGGAACTAAGATTAAAAATAATAATTTCTTAGATTGGATACTTTAACAAGATAATTTTATTTTTTTAGCATTTTTCTATATGAAGAAAAACCCGAATTTTGTTTATCTGTAGCCATTTTTTTATAATATTTTTGTAAAAATAATTATTTTGTTTCTAGAAATATAATTTGAATCCAAACTTATGTTTAAACATTTAAAGGTACAACGAAATCAGTTTTTTTATGAAGATGTTAAGTTTAAAATATGGTGAAATCGATTATTTTTAAGAATCAACTGATTTTCTCTTTAATTTTTAAGTATTACTTTTTTTTAGATAAAATAATTTATTTGTTAATGTTTGATAACTTGTGATCTACATAAATAAGATCGTGTTAATTAGTTATAAAATGATTTTTTTGCGTAATATATTTGAGTAAAAAGTGTCAACACTATGTACTAGATGCGAAATTCAATATCATTACACATAATATGCTCATCGAAAATCTTCGTTCACAATGGTTTTTCGAATCCTGGGATTTATCATTGATCGCAAAAGAATAGTAGAAATAAATTCGTCTAACACGGCAATAAACAAACACGCTAGAAACATAAGAATCGTGCCGATTTTTATTTATTTTTTATTCGAATTACAGAGTTAACTTTTAATTCATATCGGTTATGCTACAATTACATTTGGTCGATGATTTTAATAGTACTGATTTCTGACACTCGGTTTCTGCACGATATAAAAATATTTGTATTGATGATCAAATACAATAATAGTGGTTATAAAAATCTTATAAATTTTCTAAGGCCGTTTACTAAAAGTGGTTGGAGAGCAGGAAAACCAAACAAGAATCCGTCTTGAGGACAAAATAACCGGTAAATCGAGTGATCGATTATGTCGTTATATACAAATACACTACAATAGCATAACGCGTTTTGATTCCATTACATAGCGGTCAGGTTCACGGTTAGACTTTATGGCAGGCGTATTATGTTATGGTAAAATACATTTATTATTTATACGTTAATAAATTATATCCATCCGTATAGTACAATCTTGTTATTGAATTACTTCAGAATATTATCAAAAGAATAAGATTATAATGGGATGTAAATTAAACAGAGATTAACATCGGAAATGAAGAAGAAAAAGACTGAAAAACTAAAGTAGTATTGAAAACCGAGTTAAACTTTTCAACTCGTTTTTTTATCGTTTACATTTTTTTAGTTGCTATAATTTTACTTAAATATATTATTTACCAATACTTTATTCTTTAGCAAATGTATTTACTGACTATTTTCGTTACTTGCATTTTAAAGCTCGAAGATCAAAAATCATTACCCAAAAACCATGATGCAACCGTATTAATACATTTTTTGTGTATTAGAAATAATTACCATGAGCTCTGTGATATTTTCTGTCTGTAGAAAGTAGCTAACCAATATTATCGTAGATTATTAATTAATTTTACTAAATAATTATAGACATAATCAGTTTTTGTGTACTGCGCAATTTAATTGCGGCTATGAAATAATGATAATCTTATACATCTGTATTATGATAGATCCAATGCTAAAATTCATAAGTATTCAAATATAATTTTTTCTTAGTGTCGGGTAATACATATAGCATAATTAATATAATTAAATATAATTAATTTAAGTAATTAATTAAGTACAACTTTGTTACAAAAGTTAAAAAAGTCGATTTTAATAACACGATCTTACAACTGTTCTAAAAGCAAATGTCGAATACAATTATTCTATATAAAGGAAATTGATATATATATAACAATAATAGTATATCATACAGGTATAAATAGGTAGTGACGATACGATATTTAAACATAAAAGATATTAAAAAAAAAAAAAATTATGATTAATGATAATTAGGTATTTGACCTAGAGCAATTGATTTTGTGTGAATGTGACCTGTTGCTTTCAAACTATTTATTATTTTTTTATTTTCATTTTAACTAAAAAAATAATAATTATAAATACATGAAATTGTCATTAAATGCTTATATGTATTACTATTTGATATAGACGCGGTATGATTTTCAAAAGATTTTTTTGGAGTTATTTATTGAAAATTTAATTTTCATGTTTTCCTACATTTTTTCAAAAATATGAATATGATAATATAATTTTGGTTGAACAAAAGTTTTGACAATGAATACAAAGTTTTTCATACATATGTATTATGGATTAATGAAAAAAAATTGAGTTTCAATTAACAAAAAAATAAAAATAAATGTATGACCGTATAAGTATTAAATTTTTACATAAAATTGTACATAATTAGAAATAACAATTCTAATTTATCGAGTTGTGAACCCTAAAAGTTGGGTCGTGTTTTCCTGAGTACAAGTGTGCTCTTGGTTTACGGTCCCTGAACACGACTGAAACATAGGTATTTTCAACTACTGTTACATAACACTTTGCATATACGGTTGTTTTTATTTTAACCAATTAATTTTTATTATGCAGTAAAACCTCGATTATTTATCACTCTCTAATTCGTCAACGTCTGTTATAGATACGTCACCTACCGTTATAATCGCGTTTATTTTTATCTATAGACAGGTTACATCGTGCTTTGTGTAACATATCATAATTTATGTTCTATTATTGTGTTTATATATATTATAAACCTAATCTGAAGATGGAAATATCATATGAATTTTTTTTTCCTGTAAACATGACATATTTAATGTAATCGAAAGTTTAAAACAAATTTATGTAGCAAAGCGTTATAATAAATTTTTTAGGTATTGGATGAAAAATTTATGGATTTCGGTAAAACTTTACACAAAAAAATATACTATTTTTGAAGCTTTAGAAAATATTCTGGTTCATATATTGCAACGATGTTGGAATAAAT
Organism: Sipha maydis; assembly: GCA_034509805.1. Taxonomy (NCBI): domain Eukaryota; kingdom Metazoa; phylum Arthropoda; class Insecta; order Hemiptera; family Aphididae; genus Sipha; species Sipha maydis. Next base: position 199,224 of record JASXSY010000620.1, read on the forward strand.
TATTATAAATTATGAAAAAAACTAAATTAAGTGTACACTATGGTGACAACACTCAAGAAGACGATACTCAAGAAATATAGTTTTAATAATACTTGGTATAGAAGATAATTTGGTATATTTACACTCGTGTGTTTTTTTCGTACGTTAGATGCATGCGTCATAGCACACAATGATTCGAAAAAAAAAAAGTTGCAATAACGCGTTTCCTTTCGAGTTAAACGGCTACAATTTCGTGACGCACACTACGATGCAAGGTTTTCTGCGCTTTGTGGGAGTCCGCTCAACACACTGTGCTCTTTACATAGCATTTCACTCCGGTAGCTAAATATCTTAGCGTTATTAACAACTTAATTTTAGTAGAAACAGCCTATCTTAAACGTTTATCTTGTTTTACTATTTCTGGTTCAATTATATTTAATATTGAGTAAAAAATTGCTCTGGATATTCGTGTAAAGTTTTTAACGTCGGGAATGTGAACAGAAAAAAGCATGCATTTATTGCATTCAATAAAGGCACGCGTTAGATGAAAACGGAAATGAATGTTGAAATGTAAGTTGAATTGAAAATCGAAGTGGAAAGCAAACGAATGTAAGCATATTTTTAGAGATATTTTAATGAATGAGGGTAGATATGGATCGTTTTGACGGAGGTTACGAGGTACTTGATAATGAAATTATCGCTAATATTACAGAAGAAGAATACGAAGTGGATAGAATATGAGGAAGAATATGAGTCATCAAACATCACACATGTTCACCAAATGTATAGATTAATAAGAGAAACAATATGAAGCCGATTTATCAAGTCTAATAATATTAAGAAAAATTAAATATGTATTTATGAAAAACGCCCACGTACATGATTTGAAAAACAAACAAAAATAACTCATTTTTTCAAGTAATTTTATTTATTTATCTGATATATTAATATGTTTAATACAAAAATGTATACATAATAACTATAAATATAGAAATATTTTTTTTCTTTTATCCACATCGTCTTGGTCCCGTTGTAGACAGATAATCGATGTTTTAAATGTAATATTTATAATAAGACATACATGGCGTCTAATATATTACACATATTATATAAAATATTATGTTATCGTGTGACTCATAGGGTTCCGCCTAGACACATTCTGAAATCTGCAATAATATAACTCGCATATGCAACGTATGTATATTCACGTATTTACTTGCAGGTGGCACATTTTGAGGGGCAGCAAATTTTAAAAGGATATTTTTTTTAAATTATGGCTCTGACTTACGGGTGCTTGTGATATTTCTATAACATAAATTATTAATGTGTGAACGTGTTTATGTTATAAAAGGGTATCTTTTTTTTTTTATTGTGTAAATATTATCAACACTCGACCGTTCGACAAACATTTCATCAACGGTCGTTTCGCTGACGATTTTCTGTGAAATCTATTAAAAATGATATAAATCGAAGACTGAAAATTAATATGGCTTATTTTTAAATCCAACTTTAGATACAAAATTATACGGTCATATTGTATTTAACTCTAGGGTTCAGCTAAGCCTTCGAATAAAATAAAATCCAAACATTCCATCTTAAACACTTCCGTCAATTGTCATTTACATTAACCTATACAAATGAAAGAGTGCAATGTATTGTGTTCAATAATTTTAAATATAGACTACAGCGAGTAACGACAAACGGAGTTATATCTCTATATAGATTTCAAAAAGCTTAGTTACTATATGATTTTAATAAAATACATTTAATTTTTGTAAAATTGATTTGCACTCATGGGTTGTTAAAAAGTTAATTTTTTTTTTGCGCTTTTGGGTTGCGATCGGGTCATATTTTGCGCTTATGGGCTACAGCCCCTCTCGGAAGTGTGGGCCCCGGAACACTTGCCCTCCTTGAATCACTCTCTTACCGGCACTGAATACAAGTACCTAAAATATAATATACATGTATAAGTGTATGGTGATTTTTCATACGTTTACAATTGTTGATGTGAATCTGTTTGTATTAAACACGTAGAAACGTCCCGTCGTAATGAAAACCGAAAACGAAACGAGCGTTGTTGTTGTTGTTGTTACCAAATTCGGTCCGCGTTCCCAAGGCGACCGGTGCGCACCCGCATGGTTTACGTGTACGCGAACCGTACGCGCGCGCCACAGTGGCCTCAGGAAGTTCCGACCGTAGTCGTTCCCGGTCATACGTGGTGGAAAAACACCGATTAGTAACGCTAATTCGCTCGGGGTCGCACGATTCGCCGGGGGTAGGCGAGATACGTCTCGTGCATCCGTTCTTGTTACGTGGGCAGTGCGGTGCTCAGCGTCTCTTGACCGGCGGCCGACACGAACGACACACGATCGACGACGAATCACCGTTTAAGGGAGTCTGCGGAAACCGTCGTTGCGCGCCATGACAGCCACCCCGTCGCCGAGGTAAGCCGCCTGCGAGTGCGATCAATGCGCCGTTTCCGGGTGCCCTTGATGCGTTACGATTGCGATTGGCATTGACAACCGGGATATTGCCAAAACGCAGTCGAGTGCATCGCGTACGGTTAATAACAACGAGTATGTGCGATGCCGTGATTAGTGGCCGGCGGAATGGGCGCGATCGCCAAGGTCGCAGCAGAGTTAGGGGGGGGGGGGAGGGGGGGTTGAGTGAATTCGAGTCGAGTCAAAATCGGTTCTTTTATCGCATGAAAAAAAGCGCCGAAATAAAATTGGCCATTAAGCGCCGTGAACATTATTCGGCAAGACGTTCGTTTTCAAACTTCAAGCGTTATTCATAGATATTTGTACCGTAGTATAAATGGAATTGAATGTTAATTAATAAGGCGCGTATTGAAGTTTCACATCGGACGCAGTATAATTGCTCGTTACGGTTCCGATTGCACTTGTATTATGTAAAACGGGTTTTCATGGTACCCATTACTAGGTAAATTACCCGGCTTCGTCCGTGGAAATCAATGAAATTAATTTGTCTATATGCTATCTTTATATCAGCTAAGGTTACTGTAGGCAAATTAAAAACAATTATTATCGTCGTTTTCCGTCCCATGTAACCAGGCTTAGGACCAGTGCCCCGTTGAGCTATGTCGCCACCCTTAAGAAAATCATAACTAAAAATTATATTCACCACACTATTAATTACACTCAGTAGTGTATTAACGGGTAGGATATAGGTGTACTAAGCAAGAGCAATAAATATTTTTACTGTTAAAAAAATATGTGCAAAGTGCCGACTGCTGAGATAAATTATTACGATTTACTTGTAACCGACTATTTTCAAGGAAAAACGTACAGGAATAACGAAAATAGTTTATACGATAACAGTACAACTAGAACAAGTTCTTAATTAATTATTAATTAATTATCGCCTTGTAACATGTAGCGGTAGATTGCGTGATATTTATGAATGAAATAATATGTATTATAGTTATACAGTCATACAATAAAAATGATAATTATATATTTTTTATTTTATGTTGATCCTCAAAAATTTGCCGCCCCGGGGCAATTGCCCCCCCCCACTTTTCCCTCGTTAAACGCTGTTCTGCTTGGGACTGGCACCAAGTTTCTCTTGCTAGCATGGATATAAACTTTTTCGCTTTCTATTTCGTTGCCCAGCAGTGTTACAATAAATTTGTAGTATAACTAAGCGTTCAGTAATATACCTCTATATTATTACAGCAACCTTCTTTCAGAATATTTTTATACTGTTATCGCATCACTCGATGGAATCTACATGACATTTTTGAAATCAGTTTCTTTTTATTATTTAAAATATATACTTAAAGCGTTTTGTATGGTCTTACTGTTTTCTGACACTAATTGAGAAATAAGTTAACAATTTAAACTGTTGACCACTATTATGTACTATATTGTCCTGATTCAAGGAATGTGTGGAGAGTGTGACCGGTATAGTCCTTTCGTTTTAAAAGGTTTCATACTTCATCAGTCATAATTTGTTTTTGGAAATAAATACATTATCTGAAATCAGTTTAGTAGACATTTTTTCATTACAACAGTGAATGACAATAAATTTCGAATTTGATCGCGTAGATATTTTTGCATCACATACGTAGTTATCTGTTACGTTATTCTGGTATTTTTTTTTTACCTGGCTTTCGTTAAAATATATATGTAAAAGATTTTTACTATAAAACCGAATTGTATAAACTATTTATATCATTCTAATTATACATTATATAATAATTATAAATACAATAATTTAAATTGTAACGTTTAATAATAAAAAAAAAAAAAAAAAATGATAAATATTTCTACTTTTAATTGATAATTTATTGATGGTTGACAACAGTCCCATACATGTCCAATAATGTAATAAATATCGATGTACCTAGTGCAGGGTTAAATAATAAATATGGCTATCTATAACAATGGTGCCAAACTTGCAACTCACAAAGGTATTTTATGTAGCTCGTTACTAATTTTTAAAATAAAACAAAATATTTAAAAAAAAAGTAAAATTATTATGAAATACATTTTTTTAAAACTTTATTAATTTTTTTTTTGACATTTCCAAATAATTGAAAATAAGTCCAATATCTGTATTTTATACCTACTACATGTAACAAAATTATATTATATGATTAATATTGACATTATTCATACTTTTATATTTGGTGTTCCATTCGAAAATAAATGATTACTAAAGTCGTCCCCTGTCTATCTACAGTGCTATCGACCATCGATGTATGCCAGGATTCAGGATAAATGATTTGATATTAAAGATATAATTAATTTCACTTGTAGTAATAACTATTTATTATAAATAAATAAAAATTAATTAAATCTATATTACATTACATATAAAAATTTCAATTTCGGATGTTTAAAACAACATAACCATTTAAATTAACAGATGCATTTTAGGCGTGCAAAAACCTATGAGATGTAATCTAAGAAAAACGGTTGATTAATTAATTATAACTAATAGTTATTTATTACTAACGTAATAAATGAACACAAAAATAAAATAATTTCAAGAATGACATTTTTAATAAAGATATGCAATAATTATTTGAAGTGATAAATAATCTATAGAATTATCAGAAATATTTGATTGTAAATTATAGCTTATTTAATTTAATTTAAATTCAAAATTTTTAACTTTTATTTGAAAATTCAGTCAAACAATTTTTTGAGGGCCACAGTAAAACTGCCTCTTTGTGGCGACTTCTGGATAACTTTAAATGGTTTTCAAACTCTAATTTAAATAGATTTGTATAAATAAATTTGATATAAATAAAAATTGAAAATTTGTCATTAATTGGCGGAAACAAAAATCAAGTTTTTTTTGGCGGAAATAATTGACGTCCAATTCATATATGTTTAGTTTTTTTTAATTTTTTTTAATTTCTTTATGTTTTATTTACTGTTAGTCAGTGACTATGAATATATATATATATATATATATATATATATATATATATAGTTAATAGTTTTTTTGTTTTTGTTAGGAGTGGTCAATCCATACTCGATTTGGCCTTATCTTCAAAGAAGTTAATACCTGACTTGATACCAATAGAAAGAACTTTATTGGTTATCGGGAATAAAAATTGTGTAAGTCTTTATATTATTATAAAAATTTATTATATATACATAATAATATAAACAATACATTATAATTATAATAAATTATTTTGATTCAACGTATCCCTTGTAACTTGTATTTAAGTAGTATTGTAATAGTATTGTATTTACAGTCGTAGATATTGAATTTATTTTTAGACTTCGTTACATGATCGTATTTTACTTAGGAACAACGTTTTTTTGCAACTAGATTTACTAAATTCCAGTTAAATAAATGTACATACTTGTCTAGCATACATTTAATCGCAATATTAATTGTTCTAGGGTAAAACTACACTGATACATAAGTTTTTTGACAAAAGTGAAAAACCAAAACCTACACTGGCTTTAGAATATTCATTTGCTAGAAGATCAGGAAAAAGTTTGGTAAATTAGATTAAATTAAATAATATATAAATAGGCTATTAGTAAACGTCTGCGTTACTTTTACTTTATTCATGTCACCATTTAAATCGCATTTACTTATTGTACACATAATAAATTTAGCTTGTAGAAAAAATATTAAATTATTTCCGTATATGAAGAACAATATCATTAGACAATTTGATATTTAAAACAAGGAAATTATTAAAGCTGGTATATTAGTTGTTTAACTATTAGCTAATTCAAAACACAGCGGCGGATTTAGCATCAGTAAAAATAAGCAATTATCAAAGGTGGGATATTTTTATAAGGCAATAACTACGTGTTAAAATTATATTTTAAAGTACTATAAGTTATACCATTGATAATAATCAAAGATTAAAGTCATACATTTTCGTAATGTAAAACTCCATTTTAATTAAAAATGATTAGATTTTCTTAAAATGACATTGTTTAAAAACAAAAGTATTTTAATCAAAAATAACACGATAATTTGTACTCGATAGAGTAAGTCAACGCATACGTACGAAGAATAGTATTTTAATATCCATAAAAACACTTTTTTTATTGTATAATTCTGCGACAGGTTTCATTTGACTGCTATATAATACTTATAATAATAATAATACAATTTTTTTTATAATTAAAATAATTGCAAATTGTACATGAATATTTTGGGTTTGATATAGTTTTATCTTGGTCAATATAAATAATATTTTATTATATTGGTCGTATCGTTGCTGGATCGCTCTTTCCATGAACTTTTACTTTGATGTTGTATATATTTCTGAATGAATTTTATAGTCGATCACGAAATGATAATAAATGCCAATTGCCTAAATCATATAATTTGCACTTTCCTTTCCTTTATCATTACGTATTCAAGTATAAGCTTGCTAGAATTTTTTAATTATATTTTGTCACTTCACATTCGTTTGTGAATAACCTATGAATCATAATTCAAAGATTATTATGATTTGTACGTTTTTTATAGTCATTGTAATTGGTGTTTCAGACGAAAGATATTTGTCATGTTTGGGAGCTGGGCGGCGGTCTGGTCTTCAAAGATCTACTATCGGTGATAATTGAGAAAACTACAGGTAAGCGTTTGAGTGTGGTGCTGGTATTAGATCTGTCGAAACCGGATGTCGTTTGGAGCACCATGGAAACACTTTTAGAAGAAATTAAAACTCATTTGGGAAATATTCCCGGGATTAAAGAGCGCAGTCAGATCGATGTTCTAAATATTGAAGTTTGTTATTCTAACACTTACGTATCTGCATGTGGACCTATTTTTTGATGTATTATTATTGTATCTTGTAATTTAGGATAAAAAATACATGTCACCATTACTCGTACCACTGATGATTGTCGGAAGTAAATATGACGTGTACCAAGTACGTATAGTTCTATTTATCGTCAATTCTACACACTTTTATTTATATTAATTATTATTATTATTATTATTATTTTTTTTTTATTTCATATTGTTTTTATTCGATTACTTGGTAAAAAAAATATTAAACTAATGTACAAAAAGATAGTGGAACGTTCAATGAATTCACTGGAACGTCTAATGAGTAGTGTTGTTGATCGTTTAACGGCGAAGTCGTGTAAAAAACAAAAAATAATGATTGAAAGCCGTCGTACGTTGTTTAATAAGAAGTTATGTATAGGCAACTCTGTATTGTTCTTTTGCTGTACACAGTGAAGTATAAAGAATAATTATTTTAGACAGTTAATGTATGTAGAAATACCGTGTGGTTAGAACATGTCGGTGGTTACAACCAAATAGAACTTTCGGGGAGTATATTAAATGATCCTTTAAATATGATTTAGCGAACGAATGTTCTTTTAATATAATTTGTTTACCGTGCGACCCAATTTCAGGAGGTGGAAGTGAAAACCAATAGAATTGAGCACTACATCTAGTATGTATTTTATAACAGTTCCGAGTATGGTTTTAGGATTCATATCATATCGTTAAATCCAATCGAAGAAAATGAGTTTTATTCTTGCACGAGAAAAATGTCGTGTAGCACATGTCCTACGTATAACCGGTGTAATTAAAGCATGATGACAGTACACCAACCTCGTTCAGTTTCCTTCACGTGCAATAAAAACGTATTTCTAACTTATTCGATCTTTTGTTACAACATAAATTATCGAAATGTCGTATCTTGCAAAAAATATTTCCTGAAGAATTTCGTGGTGATGAAATAGTCAATGTCTGTATATGGGAGATTTTAAATATACCTCGTATATCGAAAAATCTAATTTTGCAAAAATAAAAAAATGTTAAAGTCTGTAAAGTTGCCTATATAAAACCCCTTAAAAGTTAAAATTTCTTTATACTTGTGAACGTAAGATTAGTAGTTAAAAATGTTATTTGAAATCATCATTACGCATTGGCCTGAAAGAAAAAAACCAATGTGGGGGCAGTTAGTTATCGTTTTTTTTCCGACCTTTGCGATCATTGGTTAAATCACGATTTTAATGATGTGTATACGTAAATTAGGCATCTGTAGGATTTAAGGCTTAATTTATTTTCAATTTAGTGATTGTTTTTTTTCAAATGACATTGCCAGAACTTCGAGCCTGCTAAAAAACGTGTATTATGCCAATGTTTACGATACGTGGCGCACATTAACGGAGCTTCGTTGGTTTTCCACGGTTTGAACGACACAGCTCTTGTAAAACAATCCAAAGAGATGTTGTCACACTACGGGTTTGGTACTTCTTATCCGTAAGAAACGCATGTAAACGTTTATCGCAATGTATGATGTTGTTCGTAATAATTTTTACTATTCCAGAAAAAAATGCATAATTGACTCGAATAGACCACTGGTTGTGACTGCTGGTTGTGATAGCTTTGACAAAATTGACGATGAAAATTCAGTCGGAACCATAAGATCTATGCAAAAGTACAAAAATCTATTCGCTTCCAATTTTACACAGGTTAGTCAACAGAACTACTGTTAGTTGTTTAACGATTATAAATTTAAGATTAATACCGAGAAAAACAATTTATCTTTTTCGAAAACTGTAATTGCATAAGTGCTAATAACACTTAGATTATATTTAATTTTTCTTATAAGAGTAGTATACGAGTAATAATGTATTATACTCTAAACTATAGAATTTAAAAAACTTTATTTTTAATATGAATATTTGGTTTTCAAATAATAAAAAAGTTCTGTTCACAATTACACATTCGAAAATCATAAATTTAAATTATAATTATTAATTATAGATTTAATAACAATAATTACAAATTAAAACAAAAAAAAACCATTTATATATTTTTTTCATACTTCAAATAGAAGTTAACATTAAGCTGTAAGCATTTGTTGAAGTATAATTTTTATTTAACATATGACGTAGATACGAAGTATTTGAATTAATTATTCTTGTTGCATTTTAACAGTATAAAATAAAATTAGAAAAAGAAAGATAAATAATCTGGTATTTATTACTTTTACCAAGTGGTAGTACTGAAATTTCAAACACTTCTTCACTTTAAATTAATAAATCCTCATGGGACATCATCCATATTTATATAGTTATATTACAAACATTTCTGCAGAACATTTTTGTATAACACAACTGTTTATTTCTGAATTTCTTTTGATTAATTAATTATTTGGTAGATACGATAAAATAATGTAAATTATGTATTCATTTGTTTTTACTACAATTCAATTTCATGGAAATTGTATTCTAATGTATTATTTATTTGTCATGAAAAATTAGATACTTCAATTTGTTTTATTACTTAAAATTAAAATAAACGTGAAAAACACAAAAATATTTGAATCAATGAACTAACTTCTGGAATCAATTTGGAATTTTAATGAAAAATGTTCAGCTAATAAAAATTAAAAATGTATATACATCTGCAATAAATATGTGAGAATTGACAAAACAGAAAAACTAGGTTGTGAGTATATTACAGTATTAAATATCACTGGAGGTTATTAAAATATTTATATGACAGAATATATTAAGTATTCTGTCATATGAAATACATGTCATAGATTTTAATGGTATTATCTTTCTTGTTAAACGGTTCGTTTTATTGGTTTTATGGTGGATTATATAAGAAACATTTTACTTGATTGTTGAAAAATATTATTGCTATCACAAAAACACATTATACGGAAGGTTATTGTGCACATAAGTATGTATATGGTTCTATTGAAATAAAAATGAATGTTTTCAAGGTGCCATTTTCGATACGCATTAATCATTCGAGATGTATGTTAAACAATAAAATAAATTTTAGTATATGATCGTTTTACAATCAAAAAACAAATAAAAAAAAAAAAAAAAAAAACAAAAATTAATCCACAAAATTATTCATGTAAAGTCATAACACACATGCATACTTGTGTATAATATGGAAGGAAGTTTCAAGTATAAAAGTGGAGAAGGTTAATTGATTTATGGGAGAATTCAAATGTAAAATATGATGTAACCAATAATTATAACATTATAAATCATACTAAAATAATTATAACTTTATAATTATTTATCGTTAACTATTTTAACGTTACTGTTACTTTTTATTATTACTTATTTACCAATTTTTTTTGGTCAACTCAACTATTACATAAGAAAATGTTAATGTATTAAATTTATTCGTTGCGTTGAACTGTAGGAATGCAAATAAACTATATCACTGATTAAATCAAATTTACTGTAGTTATAAGCTCATATCGTTTAATACTAATAAATTATGGGTTTCATTTAAAATATAAAATACATTTAATCAATGGAAGTATTTTTGAAGCACGAGGGGTACAGGTTTAATTAAAGAATTGGACAAGGTCCGATGTCTACTTTCTATCACTGTTACCGCGATAAACTCTAAATTTCCAAAAATGTATTAATTATTGTTATGCAGTTTAAATTCAATTTATTATGAAGTGTACATTAATATAAATACAAAGAACCATATAGAAACAGAGTACAAAATGACTACTCGATTGTTGTCACAACTCTGAGACAGCTGAATTGCGTTTAAGTAATATTAAATAAAATAACTTAACTACATAATATTATTCATATTTCGTTAGTAACTAATTTATTGTACATTGATTTAGACGGCGTTGGAAGTCGGCGAACACTTGTCGAACTTGGATCCGCTCAACGACCCTAATTATTCTGATCCGCTAGTAGACGAATCGTTGAAACAAAAGCAAGAGGTTTGTGTAACAGCTGTAAAACTCACAACTCACACCGTGTTGTCGTTGTTGTAGAGTTGAAAAACTTTTTATATTTTTATTTTTTATCAAAAACTAATACATTTTACAGGAGCTCAAACTTTTCGTGGATAGTTACGAAAAATTTCTGAACACCGAAGGCAACAGTAATAAAAACGCTTCTTAAAAAAAAATGATAGAAAAAATATACAGAACAGAAATCATAAAACTTAGCACACTTTTACGACGAAAAAAAATATAAAAATAATCGTTATGAAATAAATATCAATAACCACTCATCGTTGATGGTGTTTAGACCCGGACTGTCTTGTATAAAAAAAAAAAAAAAAATAATAATAATAATAATAATAAAAACTATAAAAATAATAATAAATTAAAACGACAGCAAGCCGCGGGTTCGGCCTCTTGTCCTTCGTTATTAGTCGATGGACACTGCAATCTAGTTGCCTCGAACACCGATCCGTATTGACGGCGACGACGACTGCGCAGGACCTTGCTCAGCCGCGCAGGAACTTCTTGAAGTACAGCGGTATCTTCCTGAGCGATTGGTTCATCATCTTGAGCTTGATGATGTAGTACGCGGCCATCCGGAAGAACACGCCGAACACGGTGAGTCCGATGAACTGGTTGGTGATGGACCGGCCGCTCATGCCCAGGTCCCGGAGCAGCAGTTCCGGGCTCTTGTAGTGACAGTAAAGGTCCTCCTTGTTGCACGCCAAGTCGGCGCGGCCGTCGCCGAATAGTGACGTGGATATGCCCACCAGAGAGTACCGCAGGAAGCTGGTGGCCATCAGCGTCTCCATCAACGGCTCGATGACCAGCCCGTAACCCATGCCGTAAACGGCCAGCGCGAGCATCGGTGCCAACAGGGCTGGCGACAACACCGCACCCGTCTGCAAAATGTACGAAAAACACGTGCGGTGATGTTACATCGGGTTAGCGAAATGTACACGGGCGCAGATTGTATTTGAACAAGTCGGTCGGGAGAGTTGTTACACGACGTAGTTCGGGTGAAATATACAACGGGTTCGAAATAATGATACGAAAACTGTGTACCCGATGTAAAACCCTAATATAATTCATTGTAATCACATACAGCCATAGGCGTTAACTGGAGAGGGGGTAACTGCCCTTCCCCCCTTCCCATCAACAAATTTAACAGGAGACAATGCTCCGTTTGATATTTTGTAAATTTATTTGAAAGATATTATCAAAAAGTATCTTTAAGTAAACGGTGTATCGTTATAAAATAAAGTTCGTCCTCCCTCAGAATTACCCAAGTTACGTCCATGAACACAGCTGTTTACCAGCCTTGATTGCTCCATCGCATGCTTTGGTACGACGTAATTTTAAGTTTTACACTTTGTCGGACGTTTACATCATCGTTTTTTCCTGGAGGATTATCAGTACAAGCATACTGATTTATTCCTTAGATATAATATTTAACAAAACGATAGCGTGTTAAAAAATTCATAGTTTTTTTCTCCGTAAATTCACCCGAACAACGTGTACGCAAGACTCGGTTACATATTTCGAGGTGTCTCGTCCAAACGAGTTACGCCCGTTATATCATCACACTGTAGCGCAGGTTCGTGCCACGTGGTCTTGGTGTAAACAAGAGGTCTAACCTAACCGGCCGTGCAGACGCTGCTACAGTTTCGTTTTCATATTTAATATTTTGATACCGTAGCGGACCATCCTGTCCAGCAATCGAGCAATTTCGAAAGTGAAAAACGAGTATAGGCATACAAGACACACGTTGATGACCTTCGAACGCGAACAGATAAAAGTTTTATAACGCATGAGCTACACGAAGGTCGTCTACGCCTTTTTTTACCTGCACGTTCATCACTTCATAACCGAAAGCTTGAAAACACACACATCGCCGCCGCGCGTCACCGAAACAGCGGATGAAATCGGTACTAAAGTATCCTGTTCGGTCCCCGCGGCGGACGCATTCGAAACGTTAGCGCACTAATGATCGCGCCGATATCTTCTAAGACCGTGATGAGTACCGTTAAAGGATAGTTATGAGTTAAGTTATAGTTATTAGTTAAGTGTCTCTATCATCGTGATGTGCTCGCATAAACAAACTTTAGTATTGGACGAGCAGTGTATGACTACTGCGTACGGGAACTAGTGGCGTGGTGACGGATGTTTGACTAATGCAATTGCGTCAGGCTTAGAAATATACGGTAGGGGTGAGTACCGTAGGTCATAGGCATAGGTCCAGAACTATCTATCAACATTTCATTATTTTGCTTAAAGTACATCTACAAGTAACAACCACTGAATAGTATTTATAATTATACGACAAAACTGTCGGTCAATATTATACAGTGCACAGAAATATAGTTGTAAGCGAGCGCGTTATTCTTGAAATGGTGGATGGGCGGGGTGGTTTTATATAATTGCGTCAGAGTCTGAGATTTTGTTACCACGCCACTATACGGTAATACAACTTTGGTATTTAGTCCTCGAAAAACAAACTTAACGCGCTGTGAACTCGTATATAATACAAGTTCAGAAAAGGTAATTGATAGTTAGAGCTATACTTACAGCGTTGTTTACAGACGATCCAATGAGGACACCTAATCCTTCGGATATGTAGCCGGTAAATAGTCCAATGCTTACAAATTGAGTGAACCTTATCCACTCTATCGGTTGACCGGTCATGAAGTATACAATGAAAAGGAATAGCGATCCAAATAATAACTGAAAAGTAAAATGTATTTACTGCCCGTGTATCACAATCGCGTTATCGTTATTAAAATTGTTTAATCTTAAGTGATTTACTCACCATACTCGGCAAGGATGAAATCATAGACGCGAAGAAATACGATTTGAGACTGTACCAGTGATTAAAATATTCTCGCCGCAACAGTTTGACTTCTGACGGAACTACAGGATTCGCGTGTAGAAGAAAATAAAATAAATAACAGGACGGTAATATTATAATTATGACAAACACGTTTGTTAAGTCGTTTACTTACACGTGAGTACGGGTCCCATAATGTGAGTGTAAACGAAAAAGACGACAACACTGATGCAAAACTTAAAGTTCTCGAATGGACGGCTACCGTCCATGCCGATCCCGTAGTAAATGCTGCCGAGAAGTAACGCTGAGAAAGCATGATGGAAGAACGATATCCACAGGCCAATCTGCGCAACATACAATCAAAACATAGTATAATTATCAGTCCACGAATACGGTAAATAACGTTTGTATACAAACACACACACACACACACACACAAACACAGTATTGACGCGTATTATATACTGCGGTACACATATTTTAACGAAATCGTATTTTCGAAAACTTTTCCCCAAATTTTATAATATATGCGCCTTATTGATTATGCGCCGAATTCCAGTAAAACAAAAACTAGCTTCGATTAACACACAATAGTTATTTTTATTGTTGTTTTTTTCTAATTTTATATGATTTTAAATGGTTGTTAATATTTGACTATGATATATATTCTCCACGAGGTCTCCTTTTGAATACGCCTGCAATGACTATATATATCATTATTATTTTATTACATACAATTTGCATCCGATGTTATTAGGTATCATATTTTAATACTGAATAATATCAGTCGACAGACATTAATATTGTTGTTTAATTTTGCCGGAAAAAAGCCTATAATACATTTTCTACTTAATTTAAACGTACAATTTTTAACTCACCCTATTTCTAGCGAATTGTTTGTTTTTCCTTGCCAACAATATAGAAAACTGGGTTAAGAACGATGACGGATATTCTGTTTCAGGTTCTTTGATTTGTGAATTATCTTCGAAGACTGGTGGTAATACAATTAACGTTTCGTTTCGACCTAAATATTAAAATTTTAATAGAAAAATATCTATTTCATTACGAGTCGATTCATTACTTACAAAGTTTAGAAGTTGGAACCCTTTTTTCCATCTCGTCTAAGTCATCACATAAAATCATTTTCCCGTTTTGTATTTCTTTGGTTAGCTCAACTATTGTGTCGTTGTCTAACACCTCGAAAACTAAAAATATAAATCATAATTATTGTATTTTGCTTTTCGTATTAAATGTATAGCTACGTCGGACATATTTAGTATTTATATTATAGTGTGTACCTATATTATGTATTAAATAGTAAATATATTATTTTTATAAGAGTATTTTTTGAAATGTATACATCCATTAAAAAAATAAATTAAATGTATGCACAAATGGGGGAGGGGTTCGAGATAAATCTTTTTCAACGAAAATCAATTTAGGAATAATAAGAATGAAAAATATGTACATTATGAATATTTTAACATGTATAAATTATGATATGTGTATAAATGAGATATACAAAATATAGTATTTGTAAATTATGATGGAATCACTAAAAAATAAGTTTTTCATTCGAGGAGGTATAAAAATAGATGTTTGATATTGACATAAAAACTATGTATATAATCAAATCTCCATATAAGAAAATCAAATGTTACGTCACTGATGACCAGTGTTGATTTTTATAGTTTCAGTTAATCATATTACTAGCTCATTTTATGTCACAGTAATAAATCGATGGCGGTTACTCTACTAAAAATAATTTACTGAAAAAATGTCAAAAAATTATGCTTACATAAAAAGAATAAGATAAATAACCGATAGCAATACTTAGTGATAGTCTTTACTCATTCGTCTAGTTTTACTCACCTTATTACAATCAGAAATGTATTATTTTAATTTAAACTTAAAAGTTATAACAATTCGTAAATTTAGAATTTATAATGTACTACAATTAACACCACCAATGAAACTATATTTTACACTCAGTTAAAATTTAAACAGTTGGTAAAAAAAATCAATATTTTTAAAACATTTTTTTAAATTATTTTTGCTAATACTATAAAATAAATATTATTTTATCTTTATAATTATGTATTATTTAATATATACTTTTAAATATTTTAAGTTTAAATATTATTAATTAACATTATTTTTGCAATAAATAATTTCGGTATTAGATTAATATATCTACGCAATAGATAAAAAAAAATGTAAACTTTTATACGTTTCAAGAATACTTACATAGAGTTTATAATCAAACAATATAATTTAATATTTCATTTTCATAAAACACAAAATAAATAATAAGATGTTAAATTCCAATGCCATGGTATAATTATTTTCCAAGCAAATGACTTATAATTTATACAAAATAAATTTGCGAAGAAAGGTTTTTGTTAAACCGGAAAATTCTTTAAGAACTTTAGTGTTAATTGGTTAAATTACGTAATTATTTAATGATCCCAGTGACCTTGAATTTATTAATTTTTTAAACACAATATTAGTAAACATTTTATTGTAATATTATAAAATATTTGAGTTAATGAGTGTAAAATTAAATAACCCTCTCAAATTGTTTAAAAGAAAAATTAAAATGCATTGTCTTAAATACAGAAAAAAAAATTTTTCGATTTTTCTTGAGAATAGGATTAATATCAAAGTTTCAAATGCAGAATTGTGACTATAAAAAAAAGTTCACAAAAAATATATAAATCTGTTTTTTATACACAATTAGATGGTAAGATTTTAATGTAAATATTTTTATTTATTGAAGTAAACATTTTTAATATTTGAAGATGTGTTCTCCAATTTAAAATTATCAATAAGTATATTATGTATCTTAATGTAAAACAGTGAATTTCAAAAAATCTCTCGGTTCAACCGTAAACATTATTTGAGTTTATACAATTATTTTGACAATTACTAATTGACACCGACATAGATTGCTCATTGTATATTTTGTACGACGTGAATTTACGAAGAAGTAAAAGTTATAACATTTGTTGCACATCCGATTAATACGTAAATGAAAAAAGTATTTACGAATCAAACATTTTTTAACCAATTCTGTTTCAAATTTATAACATGTAGAAACGCTCATCGAAAACGGAAGTGATTTTTATTTAGATTATAATGACCAATGTCTAATAGGTACCTATACCTTTTTATTAATAATTTTTTTATATGTATTTAGTTATTCTGTAGAATTCAAACTAAAATATAAATATTAAAATTAACTTTTAATATTGATTCAAACGAAACAATTAATATTATATTTTGAATTTTGTGAAATTGTTTTAAAAACAAAAATTGTTTGTCAATAATTTGAAATTGTTTTAATTCCTAAGAATATTAAGTCAATGTTTATTTTTTATTAAAATAATTTCTGTAAATTATAATAAATTATAAGATATGTATCTAGGACTAGTGTAACTACCAAATTGCGTGCGTGACTCATAGTTTCGTAGAGATAATCTATTTCATTATAAGTTGTGCTGAACTCATAAGCAGGCGTTGAGTTTCAAATCAGGTACTGTATACTTGGTTTTTTATCTGGTTTATAGATACTAATTACAATATTTTCTTTTATTAAAGTAATACATTTTTTTAATGGAAAATAACTTTTTATGAAAGTTTCATGAAATGAAATTTGAAAAACCGTTTTTATTTCTGTACAATCTTAAAAATAAAGTCGATCGTCCGATCATAGTTAACTAGCCATCAGTTAAATCTAAATCAACTAATTCTACACTAATCTTGTAATAAATAACTGTTAACTCTGTACAAAAATTTTAACGATCATTGTAAGGGTCGGATAATACTTTCATTGAGGTTCTCTATGCTTTTGTAAAACATGAGTTAAATATAAGTTAATACACTAGATCAGGCGTGCCCAACCCGCGGCCCGCGGGCCGGATCCGGCCCGCGAAGGTGTTCCAACCGGCCCGTGACCATTTTATAAAAATTAGAAATTTATATAGGTGTAAAAAAAAATTATTACTTATAAAAAATGTATTTTATAAAGTTTTTAAGAATATAAAGTATATTACAATTTTTAATTTTTTATATATAAAAAAAATGCATGGGATTTTAGAATATTAATAGAAATAAATTAGTGTAATAGACTACAAATAAATAAATAATTAAATATATTTAAGTATAGGTAAACAAAGATAATATTATATCCGATAAAATATGACTAGTCTATATTTTATCGAAATGAACAAAAAAAAAACCTGTGAAGCATATAAATATACATTTTTAATGTGGCCCGCGAGTTGAAAAAGGTTGGGCACGCCTGCACTAGATACTATGAGCAATTTTTATAATCGTGGTATTGTATTTAGGTACGTACGAGTAATTCGATAGAGTAAAAGAACTATAAGGAAATTGATCCCGACGATGCGAGCCTGAGTTCCAAGAGAATCAAAATTGTACCGATTTAATAGGTTTTTATGACACTTATTGGCTGACAATTAAGGTATTCCAGTTTTGTTTTAATCGATTTTAATTGACAAAGTGAACAAATCGTAATTTTCACGTTGTTTTTCACGACGGTTTGGTGAATGCACTGTACCTATTTTATATATTAACTGTTGGAACTGATAATGAAATATCTATATATAACTAGAATAAGAAAAACAGTAAATGGTTCGCTATCTAATACACAATTAATTTATTCTCCATGGTTAATTGTGTTGATTATGAATGAAAAAAAGGACAGGATAAGTTGTTTCGCTGATAATATTGATACTAATTCGCGTCTGAAAATTTCATTAAGAGATTTTATGTTTTCATCAGTACGAAACAAATATATCGAGGAAATAAATTACGTAACGTGTTTTATCTGTCTTGAGTGTTTTATAGTTCATTTCACGAGAAATTATTCGAAATTGTGTTACTGGGATGAATTTTAAAGGAGATGCATCAAGAAGAAATGAAATTCCTTTTGTCAATATGTTTTTTCAATATTACTGAGTTGCAGACTTGGGTAAAAATGTAAAATGTCTTTTAAAAGTATTTAGAACAAATACTCAAATACTTATAAAAAATGTTATTCCGAATATATATTAAAATACTTTATACAAATTTTATTCCGAATACACTATTTAGTATATTTTTAAAATACTTCTAGTTTATACTTAAAAAATAATAGATGTCATGGGAAATATAATATTTAAAATTGTAGCCTAAATATATTATTGTATTGTATTTATATATTATATAACTGTGATAATTTATGATTTACAACAATAATAAATATCTGATATTATCTTATACAAGATACGACGGAAAAGTAATGAAATAATTAAAAAAATAAAAATAAAAAATTATTAATGTTTAAAAAGTATTCGAAATACTGTATTCAGAATACTCAGAATATTCAAAATACTTATTGAATACTTTTAAAAAAAGTAATTAAAAAGTGTTCAAAAAAATTATTCTGAATACTACCCAAGTCTGCCAAGATGTATACGTGTATAAAACAAACAAAAATAAATATACAAATTTTCCATAACTATGTGGTATACCTGCTGTCAAGCACATGCATACCTCTCTAATATATAATCGTATCGAAATAATGGTTAACAAAAATTGTGCCGAAGCGAAAACTGAATTCGTACGTTAAGCAAAACAGAGGTCCGCGTATTTTCGTTTTTAAGGACCTAGTAGAATATAAACCGCCTTGAGATTATGTTTTTTTAACGTTTTGCAGTTGGCGAGAATACAATTAATAAACTCGTTATGGTGCAAACAGCCTACCTTACATTATGCACGGTATATTGTATAGTTATAATAACCAGTTGTTATCATTGAGATTTTGTTATGGTGCAGTTTTCAACGACGTGCCAGCAAGATTCCCGACGCGTCGCTGAAGACGGTGTTACTCTCGAAACGCGCGTGACGTACGGAAATACTATTCATCCTTGAAATGTTTTCTGTGAACATACGTAGGTCGTTGTGTGCACGAGTGTGTTCCATGTTTTTGTGGGAATCTCGAAAAGACGCGTGCAATTGTTGCGAATCGTTTCGGTTGTAAATTATCACATCACGGCAGTTTGGGTATCCCTTACGATATCGTACATTCACACCGTGCCATGTCATGCCCGTGCCGTGAAATTTTTGAAACAAGTGATACCAACACGTGCCACGAAAGTGTTATTTGTTAACTCATTATTACATTTTGGTTAGACACAGTGGTTTAGCCAGGGTTTTTAAATGGGAAAGGTTATACACTTTTTCGGGCAAGTTACGTAAGAAATGCTTTGAGAGTTCAACCATACCATAGTACCAAAGTTTTAAATACCTAGTAACAGTTTAGTACATACACATAAACATGACCCATAAAGGGAGATATAACCCCCTTAGCTCCTCTCTCGACTATGTCAATAGTTAGACATACTACATCGTCTTATCACGGTATCTATTAAGATATACACAAATATATGAATATGACGGAGTTAATTTTGCGGTGAGGTAAAACGATCACTTGTCGGTTATGTGAGAGCGTATACACTGTATGTCATATGGTATGGTTCAATGGTAAAGCTCTCGTGGTTCGGACAAACGAACGAAGATCATTTTACCAAGGGGTCACGGTGATTAGTATGAACCCAGTTTTATTAGTAATAAGTAGGGCCCGGATTTCAATGCAAAATGCATATTTTTTTGGTTAATCTTAGACAATGTTTTCCAAGTTTATAATCTGATTCATATAACAGAGACTTCAAAGGTGAAATTTTTATTTTGCATTTTTTGCTTTTTTTTGCATATTTCAATATTTTTTCATTTTTTGAACATATTTTAGCATTTTTCGATAATTTTTTTTGTTTTTAATGCATATTTGTTTAATAAACTATACAAATTTAGCCTATTCAAAAATATTATCTAAAGATAAATTATTTTCTTGATATTTAAGTAGCTTTAACGGGTTTTCCATATTCATTGCAATTGTCAATCTTTATTTTTCGAATTAGATTTTATCATAATTTATTATTGACTGTCAATTGTCACCCGTATTCGGTCAAAAATCACGTTCAAATAAGTCTGTTCGTATTACATCGCGGTCATAACATTTGCTTGTCAGTATCAAGTCAATTTTTCAAATTTTCAGTTTTTTTTGAATAAAATAATAAATAAAAATTACATCTAATTTAAAATTTACAAATTGTGTAAAAAAAAAAAATATATTTATACAATATGGAATTTTTGTTGTAAAATGCATTTTTTAAGAACATTTTTGGCTATTTTTTAGAGCATATTTTTTTAGTTTTAAATGCATTTAAATCCGGGCCCTAGTAATAAGTAATTTATACCAAAAATGGTTCATTCGTACATTACATTGTGTACACGATTACGTGATTGACGTGCCCGCGCCTAGTCGTTCAACTAATGAAATTCGTGCGATCATTCATCAAGCATTTTACCGTTTGTTTGATTTCTTGACTAACTCAAATAACAATTCAACATCCAAGTGTAATTATTATTTTTGTCGTTTTTGCGAAACGAAAAATATCGATGTACTAGTCGATCGAATTATCGCTACCAATTGATACACGATATGTTACTATACATTAATGTTAATAAAATAAAATATAATCATAAATAATTTTCTAATACGTATAGGCATACCGAAATCAGCCGGATTGTGTGTGGGTTTGCAAACGTGTCCGACCTGGGCCAGGAACGGAACCAATTGTCTAGGTGATCCATTATATATGCAAGATCCTCTGGCCAGCATATACACGTGGTCAAACATGTGAAATAACGACGAGCTGGGCTGGTGTATGGTGCACACCACAGTCCTTCCTTGTTTAGCAAGATCTACCAACAGGGTGACGCACTGTTTGATCGCTACTATGTCCAGCCCACTGCGGACGAAAATATTGGATTAAAATATGTTTATTATCATAGAATATTCATTGTTATTCATTATTTTCGACCTTGACAGTCAAACATGTTTTAACTATCGACTTTTTACGTAAACATTGGACGTGATCGAGTACACGGTGTTTAGAAAGTTTTCAAACATGATCTATACAGAGTGTGTTTTTTTTTCAAAGCAAGTGATTTATACAGAAATAGTAATAACTGATAACTTTATAATTACAACAGTATAATTACATAAAATAATATTGATATTTAATTATTATAAGCTTGAACGTTATCATAATATGTGGTCCAACCAATTAATATTATTTTTTTTTACATTGTTTTGGTTTTACAAGTCTCTAGATATCATTTTGGGACACTGTTAAAATTTCGGTTTCGGATTATACATTATTGCATAGTATTATAACGGAACATAATACATCGACAAAACTAGTTTAAATGTGTATGATATCGCTATATATTTATTGTTTTTATACAGGCGCGGACTGGCTACAGCATCCTTTGCCCTAAAATATATTTGCCCCTATCACTTATCAGTATAAATGTGCCTTAATTACTCCATCTAAAATGAATGTGAACTTTGAAGACGAATACCTACCTATTACAGTTCTCTGATAAAGTTGTAGATGGATGTATTATTTATATAATAACTATAACAACCATAAAGAATAAATTTAAAGTAGGTAACTTGTAAGGAAATAAGTTAATCAGTTTGAATTGTTTTTTTATATACCTATATTAAATTTACTTTATTAAATTATTATCAACACATTCTTCATAAGCGGCACTTGGCTCGATAAATTATATATTTATTAATATTATAGTTATTGTACTGGAAGTGAGAGTGAGCATACAAATGTATTACTGAGATTAATGTGAGTATTGCTTTTAGATAGCAGGTACCTTTATATTTGTATTTTTATTTAGTCATATATCTACTACCTTCATACATCGCAATGGCTAAAATCAAATTTATAGTATTTTTAAGGTAATCAAATATAATACTTGAATGTTTAATAACAGACTATCAATTTATTTTTATTTATTTTTACCATACAACGGTCGAACATTTTAATCTAATATTATACAATTTTGTTTGAATGTTTGTAGTAATTTGTTAAGTTCCTATTTACGTTTTTAACGTATTTTCAATATTTTATCAAAACGAAAGAATATATTTTATAAATAACCTATATGTTTTTAATTTGCCCTAAAATTTTTTGTTATTTGCCCTTAAAATTATTTAGCATCCCGTGCCCTTTTTTACCAGTCCGCGCCTGTTATTATATAATTCGTATTAGTCAGTAGGAAGTTATAATTCCATTGACTTAACCCACGTCTCATGAAAATAGACGGTAATAATAATAATTTGCAATATTGTACTCACGTGGTGGGCTCATCTAGAAATATTACCGGTGGATTGTTGACTAACTCAAGGGCGACCGATAAACGCTTGCGCTGACCTCCGGATAATTTCTCCACGAAAGTGTTACGGCATACAGATACCCCCAATAATTCCAGTACTTCGTCCACCTGAAAAAAATAAATAAATAAAAACTACCTATTTAGATTGTCTGGCTCAAATAATGATCAGATGTAATTATTGTGAAAATATTATGTTTTGGCAGGTAAAAATTGAATAGTACTATTAGTAACAATAAGAACAATAACAACAACAACAACAACAAAAATAACAAGATAAGCAAATATGTATAATAAATCGTTTTATTCGATCGATGAAATTCGGATACGTTAGGATATATATTATTATGTATAAAGGAAATTTCGAGGCTATTTCCTGAATTCTCAATAGTATCCAAAGATCAATATCTGTGTTTTGCATTAAAGATGTCGAGGATTTCCAGTTGTTTAATTTCTTAATGTAGTTTATGGCATTGAATAATATCGAGTTTTTAAATGTCCAAAAATAATTGGTGATTTTGGAATATTTTATATAACTATATATTATGTATACTAACCTATGCATTAGAGAAGTAATAATATTAAGTGGTTATTGTTTTAAATGTGTGTGTAAGATAATAAACAATAGTTATCATTGTATTATGATGGAAATAATTTAATTTAATTTTAAACTGGATACTAAACGTCCAGTAATTATAGCCGTAAGGTGAAAAAACCATTTAAAATATTACTTCAATTAATGTGTTTTGTGTAATATACAATTTTAACATTTTGTTGGTGCGTTTTTTTATAATATAAAAATAAAATTTTGTAATCTTGAATAAATTATAGATATTTTATTATGCATACATATATATATATATATACACGTGTAAGTGTGTATATATAAAATTAAGTATTGTTTAAGAAAAGGTAAACTTAAAAAGATAAATCTAAGCAAAATGTATAATTTATTTAAAAAAAATAGTTAAAATAATAAAAAGAATCACTAAAAATATTAAGTTAACTGTTAAATTCTTAACAAATAATTTCTATGAACTAAATCAAAATGTAACACAACTTCTTAATGGTCAAAGTTAATATTGATAAAGAATGATAAAAAATTAAAAAGTTATATTTTTAAAATCTGGGAACAATTTGAAGTTTGATTAAATTTTAAAATTCAAGGTAATTTTATTATGAAGATATACGTTGAACTAAATAATTAAAGTAACAATACAAACAATTAAAAGACAAGATTAACGTAATTTACTGTAATATTTCTGAAATAACACATATCTATATGAATCGGAAATAATGTATTTTAATTTACACTCCAGTTGAAATATAACTGATAATTATATAATCGTATATCATTAATAAATGCTTTAATTTAATTATTATTTTAATATTAAATTGAATTAAAATATTTAACAAAGGGAGATTTTAATTGTCGATCAGATGTACATATGGAATAAATCTACTATAAGTTTATGATTATCAAACGTTTTATAACGGAAAATATATACAGCTATAGAAATAAAATATTGATGATTAATTCAATTGTAAGGGACCTAGTAATAGTTATTACTTACAATTGTAATCATTATACAATAATATCTGTAATGCTATTTTTTCCCAAAAATATTTATTGTAGCTATAAATGTTTATAGCACAATATAATTATAGTATTTGTAATAGTATATATAGTTTAAATAATATAGCATAATTATAGGACAATATTTATTGCTGATATTAAAAACATATTAGTTTTAGCATATTATTGTTAAGTGATTAATATACATAACAACGATTCACAAAATAAATAAATTAAAATATAGAAAAAAGCTAAAATTGTGTAATATACTTATTTAACTGTTAGCATATTGTGTATTCAATGTAGGAGTTTAAAATAAAAATAAATCAATGCTATATACATAAGTTATTGTATATCACTCGACAATTTTATCTATAAAATACAATTTATGTAAATTGAAAAAATTTAATGTTTTTCAATGGTATAGTTGTAATAACTTTTTTTAAACAATCATATCGACAGTAATTAATTTTAAATTGTTTAAATATCCAAGGTCCTAGAGTAATTAATTTTAAAGTATAATATTTTTCATTAAATAAATTATATTTATTTCTGGTAAGAAACAATTAGTTTCTAATGTGTTTGTATTGAAAAACAGTTATTATCATTAGGTTAGTACTAATATGATTTTGTTAATGTACCCGGACATAGAAGTGATAACTGTTATAAAAATATTGGTTTCTACAAATGAACGTTTGGATATAATATACTGTAGTTATTTTCGTTACACTTGAAAATTCGGTAAGATACAGGTTCCAAATGCAAGTGATTTGATGTGTTAGTTCAGTTATTTGTTAAGCTAACAAAAAATGTTAAATGTTGAAGCGTAAAAATAAATTAAATGTATTTTTATATATTTTAAATGTTAAATGCAATTATAAATCATCACATTCAAAAAACGATTTTGAACGTGAAGGTCGGTTAAATACGAATTTTAGTACTATATATTATAGTTAAGATAACGAATAAGAAACGTGGGCGTCAAACTTAATATTTATATAACTATAATTTTTATAGAGTTCCAAACGAAATAAAAATAAAAATGTTTAATAAAATAATAAATATAAAAAAAAAAAAAATTAAAATTAAATCACTAGTTTTATCAAAAAAAAATGTAAGCGACTGTGTCCAAATGTTAAAATGTTTCATAGTTTAGTAGGTTAGTAGTAGTTAGCTTATGAAAAATAAAAAATAATTGACCAATACCATTTGTATTAAATTTACAATAAAAAAGTGTACAGTAAAAATTTCTGAGCAGATTTGAGGTTTACTATTTGATATCAGTAGTGACCTGAGTTAGCAAAAATATAAACTATAGAAATAGTTGTTAAACCAATGTGATTTATGCTAAGTTAAAAAATTTATTTTATATGATACTTTGAGTCAAGATTAATATATTTTGTTTTCACTGCTCATTTAATATTTATTTTTCAATCTATTTGTATTTTACCTTCGTTTAGCTTTACTATCCTACGTCAAATATTTCAATTTTTTATACCCGTAGCTGTAAATATTATTCATTCAACGTGAATAGTTTATACTTCACAAACAAACTTATGATGTAAAACTATGACGTAGATAATTATATCGTCAGAATTTTGTTTGGGAGTTAATCAATCGTGCTTAAAATTACCTTTTCATAAACTAATTGCGCTCTAAACGTTTTAGATCAATACACCAATTATACTCTATAAATTTTATGGTCGATTGATCGATTGCATCTAAAATTTTTTGGATATTCTTCCAACAAGCTGATAAATTAAATCAACATCCCACTAGAAGTATTGAAGGTCAGAATTGTTTAGCTGCAAAATATATAGTTCGAAATCGGCTACTACTGTTTTTGGATTAAAATCAAGATTGAACATTTCACATTTACTAATTAAAACTCATAATAAATATTTATATATACTTAATAACTTGTTTGGCAATAAAGAAAATATGTAAGTTAGATTTTAAAAGCACCGTTTCATTTGCATCACATAAAACATTCTAAGTATGCATGATATCTCCACTTCATATCATTTTTTGGTTTAGTATATTTTCGAATCTAAAAATCATCGAGAACTAACAACGGTTTATCCTTTTGATTAAGAGCTGGTTTAAAAAGATTTATATTGTTAATCCATTGTCAAACAACTAACAAGATAACAGTATCGGAGATCATTAATATGTTATCCTATGTACAGTTTATTATGTGCCACGAAACAATTAGGCTGATAAATATCCGATAATACAGAAAACGGAATTAGATTGAATAACAATATTTTCATTGCTAATGTTAGGCAAATTTGAATAGCGCAATTGGTGTATTGACCGTAGAATATAAACAGCGCATTTAGTATACTGACCCTAAAAAAAATTTAGGCGCGATTGGTCAATGTTCTTTTGTTTGTAGTTTTGTAGAAATAACCCTGTGTTAATAAATTTAATTAAGTTGTAATGGACATTTTATTTATTGTTCAATATTTTATACACTTGTAACATTTTAATTTTGCAACAGCAACTAGTTTCCTTATTGCGAAACAATTAACTAGTTTAAACCTAACCTATTTATGATAGGCAAAAATGTGTAAGAATATTAATTTGATTTAACTATAACACATTTTTCAAATGTGACATAATGTGATGATGTATTAAGTGTTTATTTTTTAAATATTTTTTTAACAGTTTCAATGGAAACTCAAGACAATTTAATTTTGGATGTTTTTGGTACGGTGATACCGCAGTTATATGTTGGTTTGTGGATGATTATGCTTGTCTGATACACGTTAGCGGTCTGCTATCTCTGGATCGTCGTCCTATCCAGAAAGCAAAATCACTATGTGGATGACTATGTACATGTGATCACTTTAGTCTTATTTTGCTCGCTTACGACGCTTCCAGTGTTGAAGTATTGAAACGTCTTAGCGTAGAAAATCAACAGTGTATCCGATAACGTAAATCAGTTTCAGAGATAAAAAAAACTTATAATTATCAAGAAATAGATTTAAGTTCTATACAAGTACCTAATAATATTAAGTATTATAATTAATTATTGGCAAAATATTTCTCTACTACTTGCTATAGTAACTTCTCAAGATATTGAAACTTAATGTATAGTTAAATATTAGGAAGAAAAAAATACTATACTAAAAATAATTATATGCATTAATTAAATAGAATATTACATTATTATTTGTTATATGAAATTACAGTGTATTCTATCTAATGTGGGCACCGATAAATATGGGCAAAATAGTCTGGTCCTAAATACAATGTACAAGGATAAAAAAACCGTATAATTTGGGCACTCGGTTTGGTTTATTTGAATAATAATTTTGTCATAATGTTAGAATATGTATTAAAAACTAATACAATTTAGTTTCATAGCATATATGAGATTGTGTTTATCAAAAGTAATAAATATCATTAATTTTGTAACTTAAATGGGATTTTGTTGCAAGTTTAATTGAATTTACGGGAATGTTACACAGAGCAATACAAAAAAATAACTAGACAACAATCATTTCAGTTTACCGTGAACGTTTTCGGCTATTTTACGAAAAGTTCTTTGCCTCAAAGAAAAAATCACGATATTGAACAATGTGAAGTTTCTTTTTGCAGGCTCTTAAAGACGTAAAATCGCTAAAAAATTAGGCTGCAACTTGTTTGCGCAGAATTTATAATTTTTACCTGAAAAATCGGAACTCGTTTGGGCTCACGGTTATGTTAAATGTATAACTAGTTTGCGCACACGACAATATATAAATTTTATTTCGGTAAGCAGATGATCACTGATAATCATCGATAAAGAAGATGGAAATGTTATTAAATTACTTACAAAGAGTACATTTCGATAACTTAGAGTGTGCGTACATACAATTTGTGAGACTCTAACCTTTATTTACTGAACATGAATTTAGAAATTAGTAAAGTTTTCGAATCGCGACGTGGAAATATTTGTGAAAATAGTTTTAAATTCACCAAATATCGTGTTTTAAAAAGTGGTGATTTTTATTTTCATTGTACCAATATTATTAGGTTAAGTATAGATTAGGTATTATTTATAATACTTACATAAGTATTATAAATTAGTTAACACTTAAATGCATTCCACAGACATTTTAATCAACAATTCTACACTCTACATACCCACATACATCAGGTAATGGACGTAATTCTTAAAATACAATCGGAAACAGAATTAAAAATAATATCACATAAACTTATTGACAAAATATATATCTGGCAAAATAGACCAAATTAAATACATGTAAGTAATGGGAAATTGTTATTACGGAAAATAATAGACACGTATATTATCCTACTATATTACTATATATTTACCTATGATATATTAAAATTAAAATCAAAAATTATTATCATATATTTCTAACCACATCTATGAATACATTCATAGAAAGTCCTTAGTTTGATAAGGAGGAAGGAAAATCTATGTAAGTACTTTAATAATTTACTTACCAATAAACAAATATTGATATTTAAGGTAATTCAACTATTAAAGTTTAAATAGTAACTGTGCACAAACCATGTGTATGGTTTGAGGCTCAACTGTTCCCAAACGAATGGTAGTTTTGTGCGCAAACAAGTTGTCTTTTTAGTATTTGTGCGCAAACCAGTACCGTCCAAAAATTATGCATTCCGAGATTATATTTTTCATAATTATTTTGTATATTTATTTACTTATTAATTTAATTAAATTTTTTTTTCCAATTTTATGGTTTACGTTTACAAAATGAAAAATTTCCGATGTTAAAAATATTGGTGCTTTTTTAAATTAAGTTCGGTTTTTAGGCCCATTGTTTATGTAGGAAAATGGGTTTGGTCCTAACATGTCTACATTAAGCGGAATCCGCTGTAAATAGATTGTTCATAATATTAAATTGTAGTCAAAATGCCTTTATAAAATATCACTATAATTTAATGTAACTATAGATATTTAATAAGCACAAACTAAATAAAATAAAATTTGTCATTAGCTGTTGGTAACTATTAAATGTCCAACATGCCTCGAAGGAATGTGATTTTAATCACGGAATTTATTAGTGTACCTATTCCAAAAAATGTAGACTTGTTTTATGATTCAAGCACAACACCCTTTACAATTATAATTTTCGTATTGGATATAGTCCAAAACAGTTTATTTAACGAGTATTACGAACAACATTGCATCAATCTTTCACTAAAATTCATATACAATACATACAAACATACAATACATCCACTTCAAATAACAACATATTAATTATTGGCGATTCACTTAACACTCTCCTGGCAATCCAAAGTCCTTTCCCGACAAACGAAATTACCCAGAATATCCAAACTGAATTAAACTTCTCAAAAAAAAAAATATATATAATTTATGTGGGTACCATCACACATCGGCATTACTGATAACGAGATGGCTGACAAAACAACAGGTATAGCGACTAAAACCATCTTTCATCAAACTATCACTGACATACCAATAAATTACATTAAAGAAACCATAAAACAAAAAATAAACACGGTTTGTCAAAATTATTGGGATTCTATACCGTTGTCTAACAAATTAAAAAAGATTAAAGATACCATTAAAAAGTGGCAAATTCCCCAAAACTTAAATAGACGACAAGAAGTCACTATAACCAGAGTAAGAATTGGACATACATTCTTAACTCACTCACACTTAATCAGCAAAGACCCAACTCCCATATGCAATAAATGCCAAGTTAATGTAACTATGTAACATATCATCCAAGATTGCCCAGAATTTCAAAACATCCGAAACACCCTATCAGTACCAGACAACTTAGAAGAAGCTCTTAATGAAGAAAATACTTTAAAATTTTTAAATTTTTTTTCGAAATAAATATTGTAAATAAACTCTGATGTTTAATATTGAAAATAACCCCCCCCCCCCCCCCCCCTTAGATGTATATAAATGTAACCTATACTTTGTAAACTTAAATTATGCTAAAATGTTATTTTTTCTCTAATGTATAATTATTATTGTACGTCGTTAGTAAGAAATCGTTTCGTTCGTTCTATCAATTCGCAAATTTTTTTGTATTAACATACTTACCTATACATTCGTGGGGAATTATATGCAAATAACAGGATGCTGTTTTGACCGAAATCACAAATCGAATGAAAACTAAGTTTTTACATAGTATACAGGTATGTTCTATGAGATAAATACATACAGGTGTCGGAGACCTGAAAAAAAACTACTTAAGCGATAGGAAAAAATGGAGAAAGACATCAACTATAATTTTACTAATCTTAGAAAATAAATAAAATATACAATAATATGTCGATAATATGATAATTGTTAAAGAGCGTTATGTGCTATTATTTGTAATGTAAATAACAAGTTTAAAAGTGTTGTCCATTTAAGATAGAATTATGCGCAAAGCCGCGGGTCAAGGTGACAGTAATAGGTTACGTCCTTAAATTGAAACCGGGTATCATAAACATATCAATGCTCGCGAATTTGCAAAAAAAAAAAAAAAAATCATATACTATATCTAAATACCATTTACGCGCTCTTCCTTTACTAAATAAGATAGCAATTTTACATTGGCACTACGTGATAGGCAATCATTTATCGTCGACAAACACGCAAGCATAATAACATAGATAGCGTACACGTGGTATATGTGGTGGTCATGTTGTGTAATCTGGATACAGATACCAGTTAATTCACCCTTGAAAAAACAACCAATACCGACGTACATAAATTGTACGGAATTTCGCATTTATATCGAAAAAACCACGTCATCATGTATGGTTACATTTTCCATTATTCGATATTATAAATCATTAACACTATGAAACTTTGGATACTATCATGTCTTCATCATTCCATCTTTCATAATATGTTTATATCTATCTAATAACAAAATATATCGTTTGAAAATACGAAAACACTAAATTCTTGGAACTATGACCGATTTGTAAGTGAAAAAATATTTACATGTATGAAATCTGATTGTTAATACGAACTGGTTTTGGACATTTCAGATTTAGTTAATCAATGTCGAGTAAAATTAAAAATAACTATTAATAAGCTTAAAGTTATATTATGTTATGTAGAAGGAAAATTTGTCTATGACAATCTTATGTAAATCACGACAAGTGGTGGTAGTTTAAGTTTATGTCGTTGAAAAAGTTTGAAGATTAGAATAAATTTGGTCCTTAGGATGTATCCGAAACTGTTGAAAGTATTTTTCCATCAGAAAAAGTGATGATAGTGAAAAACAAAACTAATATGCATATAGAGGTCAGATTTATATTCTCTTAAAATCCTTAAAATATTATGTTTTTATGTCACATAAAATAGGTGATGTATTTTCTTAATATTCTTTTAAAATACCAATTATATGATGTTTTATGTCTTTAAATATACAAACTATTCTTTTAACATTTTTAAAAAAAATCAGTTTAATTTATTTTTTATTAATTTGGTTTGAAATATATTTAATTAAATTAATTAATTCATCGCACTCGGATACTAACACGAGACGAGACAGACGACTAATAGACGACGAATGGTCGTAACAGCTAACAAAATAACCGATGTGCTATCGCAATCGATATAGAATACCTGGAGATTAATTTTTATTAAAATTCAAAAACCCAGAAATAAATCATTTAGTGAGCTTCGTATTTATCAAAGTGCTGATATACGTGAAATATGTTCATTATATGCCGATATTACAAAAATATTCTCAAATATTCCCTAACGTGTTAAATATTCTTTAACCCCTAAAATATGCTTTTTTATGCAAAATAAATTTTTTTTTTTGAATTCTGTGTTTCATTAATCGTATAGATTTCTCACTCCCATTTAACTGCATAGACTAGATATAAATATGTAAAATCATAAAAATCCAACCTCTACTAATATATATATTTATATATGTATATACTTCGTGGTGAATGTAAGTCGAATACGAATAGGTTTTTCACTAAGGTTGGATTTTAATTAAATAAATAATTTCCTTGACATTAATAATACTTAATAGTATATTAACTTAAATATTGTCCTCATTGAATAAATTTAATGAGATGTATGTAAATTAAAGTAATATTATGACAAACCTAATAAAATGAATATTGCAAAATTCAGCAGTTAATAAAATTTAGTATTGTACAAGTAAATAAATGATCATGAGGAATATTATAAATTTCATTGTAGAATTATTTTTTGATACTTACAGCTTTTTTTTGTCTTCTTTGGATAATTCCCGGCCAATTTTTAATCGCGCTGCATAACTCAATGATTCTATTACTGTAAGTCTGGATTGCAGCAAGTCTTCTTGCATTATGTAACTAGAGAGTTTTTTAAACAGTTGCATATTTCTAGGATGGCCATTTGTAAGGATTTGTCCTTTGATATCATTTCTCCTAAAAGTATTTGAAATAAAAATAAATCATTGTGTATTACGAAAATACATTTTAAAAATATATAGGTAAGATTAGGGGCGTCATTTTTATGGAGAGAGGGGGTCAGGGTTTGCAACGGCACCACTAATTTAATAGTGTTAATAATTGGCTCTCCATTAATGTTTGTATACGCCATTATAATTAACAAAATTAAAATTAAATATTTTTGCATGTAATATACTAAATATATTTATATATTTTAAATGTATAGGTTTATTTAATTTTTTTTATTAGTTTTATTATCAAATTTATCATGTGATAACCACGGCGAGTGAAGTGTGCTTCGATCTAATAATAGTTTGCGTCAGCTTGCTGTTAACACAATAAGTGGTAATGTTACTATTTGAGTAAGACGGTAAAATAATATCTATAAGGTATAACGAATACATGGTAGTTATAACGAATATCTGGTAGTTAAGCAATGTGAAAACAGTTTGGCCCCATGTAGTGGTATATAATAGTAATAAAGAAAAGGTATAATGAATATAACTACATGTTGATATGAGGCTTCCAATATAATATTTTATAAATGGCGTTTTATAATTACTTACTGATTCCAAGATCTTTACTGTATTCGCCACGTGAACCTTTTTGATAATATACGAGTACTATTGTTAATTATTATGTTATATTTTTTATTAATATAGTGTCAAACAATAATCTATAATATCAATATATCAGTATATAAATTTATAAGAATAGTAGTGATTAATATTGGAGTTAAAGTGAATTCCTTTATTTGTCACATTTGTGATTTTTTCTACAAATAGTACGGAAATGGATTTATGTGATTGCTGCAGTTGTTTTTAAGCTTTTAATATATTGAATTACAAAATATATGAAAAGTGTAAGTTAATTACAATTAAGAATATAAAAGGAGATAATATTTACATACATTTATAAATATATACATATAAAAATGGAGCCAAAAATATATTACAATTCATCAATTGAGAACGGCTGGGTCGATTTGGCTAAAATTTTTTTTTAATTGTTCGTAATTATCAGGACAAGGTTCTTATGTAAGAAAAAATGAAGAAAGTTGCACGGAAAATTAAAAACTAATATAACGGTGTAAATTGTATACCTATATAGCTAACTGCAACCTGACCTTTTTTTGTGTGTGTGGTTTATCGACGTGTATAAATATATATGCATTCCCTTGATTACGGAATTACGTAATTACAGTTTATCGTATAAAACATATGCAACCGTCAAAATTCCACAGTACAGTAAGTTTATTGATAAGTGTTTATCATTTTAAAGAGTTTTGGTATGATTATTTTTAAAAATGCTAGCAATTAAACGTATAAACCTAGGTTGCAGAACTCGCAATGCTGCGAGTCAAAAATATAAAAAATCAAGTCAAACCGACGCGAAGCGTGGAATGGAGTTGAACAGAATCGATGGAATCGAAATCAACAATATAGTATTATATATATAATTTGTTACAGAGATATATTAGACCTGCCTACTGGCAGAAGATAGGCTTAGTTAAAAAGTGATAGTAATCCTGGGAGGTGCTCAAGCAGATATTTTGATATTTATATTGGAAATTTTAATAATTTTTCATTTATATTTTATTTATTTTAATCATAATAATTAGTGCGAAATAAATTATTAACGAATTTAGCACATAGTTTGAGACATTTAAAAGGTAGGATTTTTAATGGGCTACAAAGTGCACGGATGGTTCAGCTAGTATTATATATATATATAATATAAAAAATGTGCATATATAAGAATATTTTTTTAAACAACCTTATTAAGTTATGTTGAAATTGGAATCCCTAAAATCTCGCTCCCCCGGAAAAAAAGTGAAATTACATCCCTAGGTAAGAATATAAGGTGCCTTGGTTCCATGTTCAATTTGTTTGCCACTTTTTTGATTCTCAAACAAATTACCATATTATTTTTACTGTATGTAATGTCAATCACAATCGTAATCTCGAAATTAAATTTAAATTCGATTTTATTTTGTTTTATTAACGCGCATGTGTGTGCGGGTTCTTTTAAAATTTATAAAATATCCTTAACGACAAAAACAAAAAAATGTTTACAATAAACGACAACATGTTCAATTATTATTGGTTGGACCTTGGTGTGGCGAAGACTATATATATATATATATATTACCTATAGAGGTATTATTATGTATATTATTATTTTCTTTTTCTTTAGGAAACGAACGTGCGCAGCTGGCGACCTACAGAAGTCGATATTCGATAGAACAGCTACATTAACCGCACTCAATGCAAACAGGAAACTTACACGTATCCAGCGAGAATGTTCATCAGTGAACTTTTCCCAGCACCGGAAGGACCCATTATGGCGGTCAGGTGTCCAGAACGGAAAAAACCGTTTATGCCTTTCAGTATTGTCCTTTGTCCTGAAACATCAAATAGAACTTATAAATTATCATCATATATTTATCAACCTAAATAATTCGTTTTCTTAAGCGCTCAAATTCATTTTTCCATTACAATATTGAAGTTCAAAATTGAATCAATTAGTCGGAAGTATAATAACAAAAGAAAGAGCATGGTCGCGTTCACAACCCAGCGGCCATGACCAAATCGGTGCTTTTATCTATAATAAGCAAATAGTGCCTATCATAAATTTACATATTAAAATGTAAAGTTATAATTATATTTATCATAAATAATATGCATTTATTATATATTGTACATAACGTTTTGTTTAACGTAATTCGATTGTTAAGTATAATTGTTTTAAATCATATTTTATGTTATAGACTATATTAAATATGCATTTGGTTCAACTATGAGTTATTAAAAAAAAAAAAAAAAAAAAGTTAACCTTTAAATAAATTTATTTTGTATAAAACATAAAAACTAGTAAATATTCTATGAATGATAATTAAATTGCAAAAATCAGTCTTTTTGCATGTTGTTTAGAAATAACAAAATAAGCAAAAATATACAGTTCAAATGTTGGTATTTCAAACTATAATGTCTTAAATGACATGTATACCTTAACTTGGATTATTCTACAACCATTATTAAAGAATATGTAAATGCAACAAGTTCCGAATCCTATTTATGACACAATACGTTACTGCATTAAAATTATAAAAATCATAGTGGTACATTACCTATTAAAACAGGTTTTATTATGAACTTAGTTCTTATGTATTAATTACCCCAATATAATTAATATAATTTATTTAATAAATAATATTTAATTATTTACTCGTAAAAACCAAAAATGTACATCTTTTACTAATCGAATGAAATATGGGTAGATTGATGAATAGAAGTTATCCAATTAGGAATCTTACATAAGAAAAACTAGTTATGTTGTTATTGTTTCTGAATATATTTTCAATGAAAACGACTTTAATTATAGTGAAACTATGAGGAAAAATCTGTTTTTTTGTTATATTAAAGATTAGCTTAAGAGCTTAATAATTTTATTTAAATTAGGTTTACTATAAAAATTCAAATAATTAGAACTTAAAACAATAATATATAATGAAAAATATCTTGATTTTAATATATTTATTCAGCATGCATAAATATATGGTACTTAATAGATCACTGCGAATATATGTTTAAATAATGGATAAAATGTTTTGCAACTCGCGAAAGTAAAAATGTTGACAGGATTATGTTTTAAAACGAAAATTTAATTGTGATTATATAAACATATTTTCTGGTTATCAAATACTCTTTTGATAAAAAAAAAAAAAAACTATTATCACAATAAACATGTAATATAATCTCTTTGAATCTATGAGATGATTATTGTATAGATTATATTATTGTATTGTTCAAGGTTAAGGATATCAATAAAAAGGTTTCATTCAGTATAATATTATTACTTTTTATTAAGACTCTGTATATTTTTGAAATCACGTAAAGAGGAATTTTAGTTGGCATTCATTTTCTATTGTCATCGGGACATTTGTTGAACAAGAAGTCTAATAAAGAATATGATTTATAATTTACACACCACCAGGGTATCAAAATTAATTAATCTGACTGTATAATGTATATAATACAAGTATAATGATAATTATCGGTAATTGATAACAATCGCTATTGATTTCGAAAAATATCCCAGAATCTTAAGTGACCAACTTTTTTATGATAAATTACAGTTTTATTTACAGTGAAATACGTTCGTTTTACAACCACTATATGATGTTTATTAATTTTAAATTTGAATATGTCACACAGATATATTAGTTATTTGAATAAAATTCTGTATTTTTACTTTTTTGCGATTGTACATGTTGTACATGTCAATATAGGTACTATATGTAATTATAATCGTTTTCATATTGCTTTTGATATTATTTACCATGAGCAGTACATACCTGTTATGAAAAATATTTTAAACAAATACTTTATATGTACATTTATTATTGATAGAATCGTTCTCAGAATTTGGGTTGATTTATGATAGTTTCAAAGTTTAAAAGCAATATCGGTTTTGGACAAGGTAAAAAAAGCGCCACAGTTCTCAATTTCATTATCCGTATTCTGTTGTAACTTCAACAAAATAAAAAGAAAAAATTGGTTTTTGCAAATTTTAACTAAGCAGCAAAAAATAATGTGGATTTAACATATTTGAAAATAATTTCGTTTGAACTGATGGAAACGTTTGTTTCTTAACATTAAAAAGTTAATTTGTACCTAATGTCTTAATACAAAAAATTCCAGCCGTATTTTACGAAACGGTGGAAATCGATAATATTTCAATTGAATGGTAAATTATTTTCTATGTTTCAATAATAAATAATGTTTTTGTAATATTCTATCGTTTTCGAGAAAACAAAAAAAATTTAGATGAAACATAATAAACATAAAAGAGGTAAATAATAACTGGCTTATAGATTTTTTTTTAAATAATTCCCAACCATCTTAGACGATTTAAATTATCTTTCAAATGTTACGATAATCGTTGTGTTTAAATAACAAATAATAATAACAAAAATATAATAACACTTAAACAGTATAATATACTACAAACTTATTTGGAAGTGATCGAAGCAAGTTGCAATTCAAAAGTTATAATACACTTGCTATGTGAAGTTAATATAATTGGTTTCAATAGTAAGAAATATATATTTGTAGTTTGTTACAAGCTAATTATTCAACTACTATATTAACTGTTCAATGAAAACATAGGTTAAAATTATTATAAATTCAAAGGATATAATTTAAAAATCGTTTTAAAGAATTAACTTACAAAAACGTATAATTTAAAGATCGAAAAATTGATCTTTATTTAATTTTAAATAGAAAACAATAATAGATCTTAAAGAATTGTATTATATTTACATAATGAAACTCTAAAATTATAATTTGAATAAAATACAAATAAATATATTTATTTCTATTATTTATTAATCATACATTTTTAATTATAATTTATTATTGTATTTTACTTAATTAAAAATAAAAATTCATTAAGTATAAAATGTGCCTTAATGTGTTCAAAACTTATAAAAGACCTATAAAATGCAAGCAATAAAATTTCTATAAATTTATAATTATACAAATGACCAACACATTATGATTTAATATGATATATTTTTTTAAAATGTTTAAGTAGTTATTAAAACTGAAATTTATATAAATAATGTATTATGTACTAAATTTAAAGTAATTACATATTAAGTAAATAAATAAATGTTTAACCTGGAACGCTATTATATTTCGAATTAAAAATGCATCATCATATCTATATAAAGTCCATAAAGTTGTAACTTATTTTATTATATATATGTAGATATAAGTACATTGTATGTTTATGTGTATAGACGCAATGGTTGAAACTGTTATAAGTATATTTATAAATTGTGATTTATGATTTAATTTAGCCGTCCGATATTTAATAATTAAAACCTTAATTTTTAATTTTATGTGATTTTCGGAATGTTTTTCTCAAAATTTGTTTTGACTCATCAGCTTATTATTATTTTTGAAACGTATCGGCAACAGATATGACACACGATTGTGATTTTCACGCCAACACATTTCATTCCCGTCATATATTTATTACTCAACAAAATGTTTTAATAGGTAGTAATTGTATAATTGGTTATTGTTTACAACAATTACGTCCATATTCATTAATTCTGCTATTGCAGTTCTTGCATACAAGCCGCTAACTATATAATGTTGATGATTGTAATTCAGAAAAATGCATGGAAAAAATGATCGATATAACGCTAATGTCACCCGTGTGTTTATCGTTTTTAATCAATGGTAATACTATTTAACAGATACGGATCACTAGAATATTATTGTATTGTGACAGCCGATATATGTTTCATCGTAGGCACATAGAATGTGAGTTATATGCGTATTGTGTTGAATTCACTTACCGGGATATACGTATAGGCCGTATAGGTAGATACACATGTGGAGTATGACCACAAGACAAGGTTAACGAATGATTATTGTCGGACGCGTAAATATTAATCGATTAATAATTTTTTGTTTATAATGTTTATAGGCCTGACCATGGCTAATGTACTATATAAATCGATATTGTGAACGGTGTACATCATTTTCGTGTTAAAACCGTATTAAAAATTCGTTCTTATATTGTATTATTTACATATGTGTATTATTATAATTGAGTTTTATAATTTATATGTACTTGTGTGCGGTTAAAATAATTTAAAGCGGACCTTAAATATGTTGGAAACTTGTCTATAATGGAAAAGATATTTAATCCCAACACAAATTATGCTATGAATATTTTACTAAATTAGCTGAAGACCTGCCTAAAACGGAATATTTTCCAAGTCTTATACGATTCCGTCGTCGACAGTTTTTACAGTACTTTTTATGATGTACGAATTCGTAATACGTATGCACGTGAGCGCTAAATGCGTTATTCAACAAAGTACATAACTATAATATCATGTATAAGCGATTGACTTCAAACAGTCTTATTTGTTATCATCTGACTATTGTTTTTGTTTTGGTATAATAGTGCGTTAAAAATATTATTAGATTGTTTTATAAATATCTTTGCTACGCGAGTGAGGAAAATAAAAATAATAACTGTACTGATGGCTAGGAAATTTTTAAACTTAATAAAACTCAAAGTTGTTCCTGATTAAATTATTATGAAGCTACGAGTACGACCGTGGTCAGAAATGCATCTGACATGTACATTTTTTTCCGGGATATTTGGTTATACACCAATGTATAACCAAATACGATTTTCTCGGCTACGGCATAGCGATATACCTGACATATGTATGTACGATAATACATAACCGACATTTTATTCTATTATTATAATGCACTCGTACGTCATGTCGTTAACGTAATGTAATGACAATAGGTGTTTTTTTTTTTTAAATTTTTTTTTTAGCACCGAACACATATCTTTGAAATTTCTCGTATTGTTGTCGCTGGTTCACTGGCGGCATTACGTCTGAAGTTTCTATTGGAATTATCTAATTTTCGGCGCGACACGTACAACACAATATCGTTACGAGAATATAACAATAATATATTGCGCTAACCTTTGGGACGACGAGACGCTAAGACTTAAAGAGCAAATAAAATAATATGCAGATGAAGAGTACTCACCGGCTGTCGTGTTGACGGCGTAAGTCAGATCGTGGAATTCGATGTCGACGGCCGGCCTTTTCGCCTTGTGCGTTAATGTCTTCATCTCGACTCGGGTCGGAATCCTGGTAATCGGTCGGTCTTTGGACACGCTGAACACTCGAGTCCTGGATGTGTCGTTTAGCAGCATTTCCTCTTCGTCCTGATCCTGGTGCCCCTCGTCGCCATCGTTACCGTCGACTCCTACGACGTGCTCGTCGACCATGTCCGCGAACGACACGGTGCTCTTAACGCGAGCCATCGCGGCTTGCTTGTCTTCGGTGGTCATCTCGCTACGCCGTGCAGGATTTCCGGGAGATAACGGACGAGAACGGTTGGCGACAGTGTCACTAAGCCACAGCGATCGTCGCTGTTGCACGTAAATTATTCAAAGTTAAAAGTTTTACCATGTGACGCGGACTGTGCACCGGAAGAAATGCGCGAATCTTATTTACAATATATTATACATATATATCATTATACAATTATTTATTTATAGTGTGTCTGTGCACTATATCGTATTCCGACTGGTCGAACCGATTATGACAACAATGATGATATTGTACCGCGGATCGTGTGTACGCTACTCTGTACTCGCGAACTGCATCTGCACGCGCGTCTGCCAAGTAGCGTTTGAACGGTCCGGCTGAATGAACTAGTTTGTCGTCGTCGTCGTCGTCGTCGTTGGCGGCGGCGGCGCATGCAATTGTTGTTATCCGCGAACGCCCCACCGCGCCGCCATCATCGCCATCACCGCCACCGACGTCGTTGTGGATTTTTTTTTTTTGTGATCAGTTTTTTTTTATTTCGTTCCGTCACGGTGTGTACAGTCGTTCACGGAGAATATGGGAAAAAAACTGCGATAGGGTGCACGTGTGGTGTAAACACCCAACAAACACTGGATAAAAACAATGAAGGTTAAAAAAAAATCAAAAAAACGTTAGTCATCTCGTAGTAAATAGTTGTAAACACTGCGAAAGACACACAATAAATCGTGAACACTATCCGTTTCATTACGTTTGATTTCGACGTTGGCCCCGGTAAGAAAATATTAAACGCAGAATAATACGCACATAAAGATCAAAAAATTACATATAAAGAATAAAATACTATGCTGGGCACTAGTTATACCTAATAGTACGTTCGGTAATAACCATAAGACGCGTGCAACTCCTTCACCTACGTTCGCGGTATATTATTACCAACATTGTTATTACGCGTTCGTCGGTACCTGCCGGTTAGCAGCGTAAACCGCGCGTAGTAAATATTATAATACGCCTTTACCCACTCTTGTTTTCGACAATGTCGTACGTGCCTGTAGGTGTTTCGTCCCGAACGTTCGCTCATCAAAACATTATTCCTACAGCGTTCTACCGAACCATTGAAACGGCAATGCATTATACGTGCAGGTAACGGGTGCAACGTAACGTACGTATAATGTCCGTATTGTCACTCTTCTGACAGCAGTCGTAGCGTATACTCGTATAGGTACACATTGTTTTAATGTTACATGTATCGTCGTCATCATCGAATACCTGTTGTTGTCACTGAACGCACGTGTGTATTCCGTACAGTGATTCGTGCGTGGTACCACGCACGTAGGAAAAACTATCTGTCGCGTTACCGTTGTTACCGCGTTCGCAGTACCGCACCGAGTTACCGGCGATACGCAACGTCGTAGGTAACGCGGCGCGGTGTACCAAATTATGTGATATTCGAAAAAATAAATGGAAAAAGAAAATATTTTCACCGGATACATTAAATATACACGCACATACACCTCATTTATTTACACACACTCACACACACACGTACACGCATATGATAATTTACTGTGGTCGGTGCGTACGAACAAAACGTTATTATTATTTACGATTCATGAAACGTTTTATTGGTATACATACAATATAATACAATTATCGACCGTGTGTCGCGATGATATGCGTTTCAACAAAAAACAAAAACAATTGTAATCGGTAAACAGTAAATATTTGTTCCAATGGTAAACGTATACGTACGACATACAGGTCCGCTTTGTAACGTTAAGATATTCTTTTACATTGCGATTTATTATTATTTGTATGTTATCGTTCTTTATATAACATCTTCGATATCGTACGCAATATTTTTCGTATTCTTAGGTTAACAGAAAAAAAAAAAAATAAATAAATTAACTGTCAACAACGTTTCGTTCGTTTTAATGTGTGTTGGTGGATCACTTAAAATATCCAGTTTTGGTACTGTTTTAATAATTTTATGGAATTACATACAACGATAATTTAATTTATTATAATTTATTGTGTATATGTATATATATATAGTATATATTATAAAGTTAAAGTTATATGTTTATAGTTTTATCGAGCGCGATCCCGTATTCAAAACGGGAAGATTAATGTACATCAATTTTTATAAAATTATTAAGGTTAAAATATTGTTTGAAGAAAATTGATGTGGTAATAATGATATATTAAATTATATTGTCGAGGAACTTAAAATAATATTTGATGGGTACGTTTTTGTGGAAAATCTCGAGTATTTGACCGCGAAATAAAAAGGTATACTATTTACTGGAAGTGGCATGGGAAATAGATAAACATACATAGTATAATAAAGGGACAAGGTTAGCTGAGTTGAAATAAATTGTTAATAATGCTAAAATTAATAAAATTATATCGATTCTCACGCGTAATACGTAGGTATAACTGATTTGATTATGTACTCGTAATATTATTATATTATAGTTATCAACTAACATTTAGTTAATGTAGAAAAATTTAACACCTATGTACTCGTAGATATAAGATTAGTAAGTAGTCATCAACTTGTAATTAGTAATTCTATTGATGTATGTTAATATTAATACAAAGATAAAAACATTGTTTTGTCAAACATCAAATTTAAATATGTTTATATTATATAGAATCAGAAATTTATAAATATTTTTAAGAAATATATTAAATATAGTGTTTTTTACATTGTATTGTATTATAGATTATAATATTTATTATTTATTCTCGTACTTTAAAAAAACGAGTAATTCATTTAGTTGAATTAAGAAATTGTGTTCCGAATTCAGGGACAATATTCCTTTGACAAGACACAGGCGCGTATCGTGGTACTATTTGAATTACAATAATTGTCTACCATTTAAAACTATTAATATTTCTTATGATTTATATTTGACTAATGGGAAAAGTTTAAATGCCTTATTTAATTACTTTAGAAAATATAAATTAATTCTAACGTTTATTTAGCTATTTTATTTGTAAAAATTTTTTTCTTTTCTTTTGTTAATACAAAGATTGCGAAGATATCTTTTTTGATTTAAATTCAAGGTAATTCGAGGCAATTTATACGTTATTTTTTCTCATGCACAAAAGACAAATCATATTCGATATTTCTTTGCTCGTAATTAGATGGATAGAAAAATCGTTTAAAATTACTATAAAATGTATGTAAGTCTTATAATAAATAAATAATTTATACTAAATCTTATAAGTCTAATAATAAATATAAGATTTGGTAGTTGGTGAGGCTCACACCTCTCCTCCTTACTTCAAATATACAAGTCAATAATTAAACCTATAATCGAGTATGGTTGCTACTTTTTTGGTTCTGCTGCTTTATCTCACCACAGAAGACTAAATTCCTTATAGGTCAGTTGTCTACACACCACAATAGGGATTTTTAATTCCAGTAAATCTTAAAAGCTTGATTTTATGTTCTTTTTGAGCTGTAAAAATGATGAGTGAAAATTTAAATATTGTCAACAGAAATCATACCATTTGCATCTGAACATGTTCCAAGATTCGGACACTGACT
The DNA here is from genome assembly GCA_034509805.1 of Sipha maydis. NCBI lineage: Eukaryota > Metazoa > Arthropoda > Insecta > Hemiptera > Aphididae > Sipha > Sipha maydis. Next base: position 243,989 of record JASXSY010000620.1, read on the forward strand.
CAGTTCTTGACAATTTATGTTCGTTTTGTAAAAATCAAACTTAGCAATGATTGATGAAAATACCCCAATAACTTTTATAAAGTTTATCTTGTTTCCATGAAACTTTAATTTAACTTAATTCATTATTCAAAAATAATTGTAAAATATTTAATTTTAATTGTACGGAATACGTAATTATAACTATTCTGATTTTACGTGCAATAATACATATCACTAGATGCTGGTGCTTTTTATTTTGACAAGTATTCCATAATAAAAAGTTCATTTTTTCTCCAAGATCCTCTTCAAATCTTCCTATTCCCCCCTGAGAGACTAAGCCTTCTCTAAGCGGTACCGCCTACGTCAAGAAACACTGTTCTAATTGATAGTTATACTAAATATCTTTAAACAATAAAACCACTCTCGGTACTCTAAAATTAACCCACAATTTGGTACTTAATGTAGAGGCCGTCTGTCCGTCATTGACCATTAGATATCGTTGGTTAACCGGAAAGTTCATTTTGAAATGCTCTTATATATCTAATTCTCCGATAAACGACTTATTTAACTGGGTCTACACTAAATAAAGATTCGTTCACAGGTTCACTTCTACTCTAGGTTTTGATCCAGTCATTCTATTCTGTTCTTACATATGTTTACAAAGTTCATAACTGCCCATATTCTCGTATGTCACTCCCTTCGATGCTCTAACTCTTTCTTCCGTTCACGTAGGTATCAATGACAACGAGTACGTCAACTTTTTCGCTGGTTTCATTGTCGATAAAACTCATTTTTAGGTCCCCATTGATGTCCTTACACTGATCTGGTCCCACTACACCGCAAATTTGTACAGAAGCTATGGAAGCTAGAATGGGTTAATCTTCCAGAGTCCTATCCTTCCGAACATAAAACAATTTCAAAAAGCATTCCAACATACCCATGGTTTTATTCGCTAGAGATAAGTCAAGCGGTTATAATTTACGGTTATAACACCAGATTACCCATCGGCCACCATCTACTACTACACCATACATTTTAACTGGAACTTAATAATAATTCGTACTGCCCTTTACCAAATCATAGGGGGGCTCACTCAGACTTTTAACATCTATTCCTTGATTGTCCTACTTTCTACCATAGTAGAGAACAATTAAAGAACAATAAATTTGAGAATTAAATGTTAAAATTTTATTAATATATATATATATATATATATACATATATATATATATATATATAATATGTATACATGACTATATTAATTGGTAGCTTGAATAAATTAATACAGTGAATAAATTTAAATTACAATTAACGCTAAGTAGATATTTTTATTTGTTATATAGTAGTGTTCCATAGTCATTTCCCCATTAGTTATATTCGATTTTCTCTAATTAATTTTGTTGTATTTTTACTATTGTTTTTATTTTCATTTTTTTATAAACGCGTAGCTTATAAACACAAACATGAATTATTCAATTATTTATTTTAATATTTCTCGTTTATTTAAAACAATATTGATTAAAAAACATATTTTAATTAGAAGTTACGATTAACCATTGTACTTGTTATTTGTAGTTATTACATAATAATTAAGTATAGTATTATTATAACAGTATTTACTAAATAATATTGTTATTTTATTTCTAAAGCAGTGGAATCTTTTTCCTAAAGAACATAATTTATAATCAAACACTAATCTAAAACTTAATTCCTTTAAAAAATTGTGATAAAAATTATTTGATATAAGTGTACAAACTTTAGATGTAACGTGTTTTGTTACGAAAAATTAAATAAGTAGTACATTTTTAACTCGATTAATCCGTTTTTAATGAATAAGCTAATTTTCATTTTTAATCGGCTATAAAATCATTCAATAATCCTATTGTTCACTAATATTGAAATTTTAGGTATTTAACGACTGTGATAAGTAAGGAATTAATTCATTTTTAACGTGTTTTCTATTGACATATGGAGAAAATTATATTTTTCGATTAGTATCTTTCTAAGAAGTTCTCAGAACAAAATTGAATAGTTAATATATGCAAGAAATATTGTAATGTTCTGTTTAATCATAATATGTGTAGAAATAATAACATTGATTGTGATTTATTGGTACATAACATTGAAATGTATGCTAAGAATTTAGGAAACAAGTAGCTTTCTTTTCTCTTTTATTAATTTTTGTTATTAAATTTACAAACAACATATTTATCATCAAATTACGAATTCAATCTTAACGAAATTGACTAAATTTATTAAACCATGCATTACTGTTTATTTTTAATAGATTGAAAAGTATTATAAATATATATATATTTATAGTTATTCACACGTATGTTTTTTACATCAAAATGTCACATAAAATTACAAATTTTTTATTAAAATTTAGTTGGATGGAAAAAATCCTAATTAGTAACGAGATTACCGTTACGAATTTAAAACGTGTGCAATACATTGTAATACTATAATACGATACTTATAGTCACGTAATACGTGGTTGTGTGTGCAATGATTGGTAAGTGACCCTGAACTTGAATAGTTAACAAGGTAAATGAAAATATTTGAAGATTGATTAACCGAAATACCTTACATTAAATTACTATATTTAATCATTATATATGATGATGCTATAATAAATGAGTATATGACCTCCACCATATACTTAGTTCTTAAACTTTCTAGACATTCTATTGAAACAATATACATACGACAAGAATGAAAGAGTGAGAGAGTTTGTGGATCTATAATATTATTAAATACTTGTAATTATGTTGGAAATGTGAGATCATAATAATTTATTTATTATGAAATATTCCCGCAGACATTTATTATAAATAGCTAATCCATATTGTCCGGCTAACTATTCTACAAAATGTATTATAAAAAATATATTTCAAGTAAATCAATGATTTAGTATAGTATAAATTATGTGTAATAAAATAAAATAACCCGTAAACGTCCGGATATAAATTCAAAATATTTAAGTTTATCTAATCCGGTGGTTCTTAATATATTTCAGTTTAGTGTCCCTTCTCAGAGATAGATTAGATATTTAATAGATTAGAGATAGTTGACTGCTAATTCTTCCTTCTTACCAATCAAAACATTTTCAAAAGAATTTGGATCAGTACTTAAAATTATAGTTAATCTCTTATTTAATGTTTAGTAAATAAATGTTTTAACTCCACTTTACAAAAATACCTATTTTATTTTTATATACAAATAAGAAACTTCAGTATATCTCTTCATTAACTACCCTGGGTGTAATAAGCAGCTACTGATATAGCAATTTTTGGATCAATGTTGGCTTAAGTTCAATACAGATTACCTTTATTGCAAATATCCAATCGATTTCTTTACTTTGTTAATACTGGACAGTAAAATTTAATTATTTTATGGCTAGATATATTGGCAGGAAATAAGAAGTAACAACATAACTTTTTATCATAGTCCTAGATAAGTTTTTTTAAACTTGACCTAGGAAAACTCGTAACTGACCTGTTTAAAAAGAAATCCTGTTTTACAGTCGTATTTAAAATCAATAACCATCATTTGTAAATAAAATTTAAGATCTTCAGCAGATTCAAACGAAAATGGATCTAAAATCCAAATAGGGATTTTTAATTCCAGTAAGTCTTAAAAGCTTGATTTTATGTTCTTTTTGAGCTGTAAAAAATGATGAGTGAAAATTTAAATATTGTCAACAGAAATCATACCATTTGCATCTGAACATGTTCCAAGATTCGGACACTGACTCAGTTCTTGGCAATTTATGTTTGTTTTGTAAAAATCAAACTTAGCAATGATTGATAAAAATACCCCATTAATTTTTATAAATTTTATCATGTTTCCAGGAAACTTCAATTTAACTTCATTCATTATTCAAAATGAATTGTAAAATATTTAATTTTAATTGTACGGTATACGTAATTATAACTATTCTGATTTCACGTGCAATAATACATATCACTAGATGCTGGTGCTTTTTATTTTGACAAGTATTCCATAATAAAAAGTTCATTTTTTCTCCAAGACCCTCTTCAAATCTTCCTATTTCCCCCTGAGAGACTAAACCTTCTCTAAGCGGTACCGCCTACGAAGCACTGTTCTAATTGATAGTTTTACTGAATATCTTAAAACAATTAATTAAACAGTAAAAGATTATTTTTCATTTGTTGCGTTCACAAAAATACATTATTGAGGTTATAATATGGACTTATATTAATAATAATATTTTGGTTTTTTTACATTAAGGAAAATAATCAAAATAATAAATATTTGCATTCATTCAACTAATATGCTGACCTCATGAATATAGTTATCATAATTATCAATCAATAATATGAACTAATACAATTTCTATGATTTTTTTAATTTTATATTTTTTTTATGATTACTTACATATTTCTTTCACGCATTTTATTTTACCAATCATAATTGGTTGTCATTCGGAATTTAACCTAAATATAATTTATTTAATTTATTTTTTATTTTGCAAAATGCCTATACGTATTTATTTGATATATACTAAATATCCATTTAAGATAAAATTTTATTTTCTTCCATACTCATTCTTATACTTATGTTTTAAATTTTGTTGATTATCAATTATATTAAATAATTTAGATATTACGTTAAATTACGTTAAATATACATTTACTTTAATTATAGTTACTGTAGACTGTTATATTTTTAGTACTTTTTTATAATTGTTTCCATAAAAAATAAAATATCATAATTATTTTTTTCGATAATTATCATTCCCTACATACTAAGTGTAAAAAAATTAACAAATTTTACAGTTTTATTTACGGAGTTGATAGTCATTTTTTTTCGAGATAGTTTTATTTTTACATTCAAAATGTATGAATGAAAAAATTTCATATGTGAATGAATAGTATTTAAAAAAATAGATATGTAAATTTCACCATATTGAGATTTTTTTATCAATTGGAGGATAAAAGAATTTGATTACAGGAAAATTATTTACAAATATATTGATAAATACGTATTACCAAAATATTTCAGTTACAATTATCAACAATTAAAAAAATAAAAAATAAGATAATTTATTGCTAACAATTAAACATCTGGTTGCAACAATAATGTTCACACGTTTTTTTTGTGACTCGAGAAACTGAGAATATTTTAGTAGGTAATTTAATTTAAAGCAGTAAAATTCCCATTTGAAATAAATCTCGATTGTATTATTAATTTTAATCATGAAGAATTATTCATTTGTTTTCACAGTGCAACAAGTTAACACAAGTTAACAAAGTTATAGTATAATTGTATGTAAATGGCTGTTAAATGGTGAGTAATATTTCTTTGAACAATACCTATTATAACATTAATTTTGTCGAAGAACAGGTAAACATCATCATAATAGACCTTTACTATTTGTTGCATATACAACACATAGATACTGATTCATACTATTTCTATAGGTACTATGAATGGAGTGACTGGAGATATATTCAGTAATTGGTATTTATAATTTTCATATACCCATTAGTAATGAATTAGTTAATCGTTAAATAATAGGAAATGTTTATGAAAATATAGATTATTATAAATGTTTATAGTACATTATACTACAGTAGTAGATTAGTTGCATTACTGCGTAGTAACTGGAATCCTTGAGTAATCCGTCCATGGGGTGTATTTTCAATAAATTAACATGGAAAGCAATTCCTAACCACAACATGCCAAAAAAAAAAACAATTATACTAGAGGATAAAATAAGTAAGTAACACATATTTGTATATATGTTTATATAAATGTGTGGTTATGTATGTGTGTGTGTAAATTATATTTTTGTTTTTTAATTGATCAATCATTGTAAAGTATAGGTTGTGTTACATTACGTTTTATGTTAGATAAGGTTGTTCTAGCATCGAAAAATAATAAGGATATTATAATTAGGGTCCGGAATTTCATGCACTTAGAATTACTGTAATATGTATATGTTCAAAATAAGCAAAAAAAAAAAAAAACATAAAAAATATGAATTTTAGTTAAAACAAAATCTAAAATATGCAGAGTAAAATGTATTTTATCTTTAGTAATAGTTAATTAATTGTTAATTCTTAAAAATTAAATATATATAATAGTTTATAAGTATGTATTTAATTTTTAAAAATTGTTTTTTATATTTAATTTTAATTTTTAATATTAGGTAAATACTAGATTAAAATATTTATATTATATATATATTACAATATAACCATTTTTAGCCACATCTCTTAGCTCTTCGATTCCCTAGTTCTGCGCTACGTTCAACCAATAGTTAATCCTACCTTAATAGAGGAACAACACGGATTTCGCCCCAAGCGGTCTACTACAACTTGTAATCTAGTATGTGTTAACTATGTATTTAAAGCGTTCACAAGTGGTAATCAAGTAGATGTCATCTATACCGACTTCCGTAAAGCTTTCGATAGGGTAGACCACAAGACTTTATTGAAAATTTTAATGGATAGTGGTACTGGAGAACCTTTATTGTTATGGTTTCAGTGGCGTTCTCAGGAATTTTCAATGGGGGAGCTCTGAAAATTTACTAGAATACGAAAGTGGGGGGCTCTGCCCCCCCCCGTAGTTATAAGAATTAAAAATTTTGCTCTATTTAAAAATTTATATATATTTCAACACATTACAATATAAAGTCTAATTTCCTTGGCTTTTTTGCCAGATCGTCCACCACTTCCTCAGCTGTTAGTTACCAGTTATTTTAGTTAAATAAATATAAAACAACTAGAACTAAGAAGTAAAATAGTGAATACTAACACAGTAACACAGAAACGAAAGATTTTAATTAAGCATACATGAATACGAAATCTATACGTTAACGTTATCATCACATATTCACATTATCACAAATCACAATACACAATAAAAACAAATTATTAATTTAAAATGTGTGTTGATAATCGTAGTAGGTACTGGTAACTAATGAGGTATTAACAATTATATTATAATCAGTAAAATCAATAATCAATTATTATTTTTATTTTTATTTATTATATTAATTTAATCACTTAATCAATAACCGTGATATTGTTTGTAAAAAATTATTGTATTATGATACCCATATGAAATTAAAAAAATACGGCCAATGGGGGGGGGGGGGGGGGTTCAAACCCCATGAACCCCCCCCCCCCCCCGCGAGTACGCCACTGTATGGTTTGGCTCATATTTAAAAAATCATAAGCAATATGTAAGAGTGTTTGGTTATAAATCTGCAATTTGTACAATACCATCTGGTGTCCCTCAATGAGGACATCTTACTTCCTTTTCATAAATAGTGTCAAAAGTGTTATTCGAAATAGTATATTTTTATTATTTGCAGACGACCTGAAGTTATTCTTAAAAATTCGCTGTGTAAATGACTGCCAATTGTTTCAAAATGATTTGTATGCATTAATTGGGCTGATAATTTGGGTTTAGAATTTAATATTCACAAATATCACTCAATGTCCTTCCACAGAACTCATCATCCTATTATGTATAATAACTTACCAAAATAAGTATCCCTTAATGTAGTTAGTACAGCGAATAATCTCGGGAACTTAACTTCCATGATCATATAGAAAAATCCTGTTGTAAGGCACTTAAGACGCTTGGTTTCGTTAAGAGAGTCTTCAATGAATTCAACTTGTTAGCCCCGTTAAAATCATTGTACTGTGCTCTTGTACGATATATTCTTGAATATGCGGTGGTTATTTGGGAGCCTAATACCGTAATTGCTAAAAACCAAGTAGAGGGAGTCCAACGAAAATTCTTATATTTTGCTGCCAGGATACTCCTCATTACTCATCAACCACAAGACTATGAGTCAGTATTAATTAAGCTTGGGTTAACAACACTTGCTGATAGGCGTATTTCTGCTAGTCAAAACTTTTTGAGAAAGCTTATGGATGCATCTATCGATCGCCCTGATTTATTACGTGAAATTAATTTCAAAGTCCCTAACTTCCATTCTCGATCACATTATCTTTTCTTCATCCCCATCTGCACCACTAATTATTGATATAACAGACCTATTTTCAGAATAATGCACATTGCAAACGAAAACATCCCCACTTTCACTTTTGTATAACTTGTTAAATTAATAATAAATCTGTACGTTTGTGTCTTTAAAAATTGTACTTTGGGTCATGGCCTGTTCTGTAAAATAAATACAAAAATAAATAAAATAAATATGAGTTTTACAATGCAATACAATGGTCTTTTTAATTTTATTAAACCCGGAAAAAACAATTTTTCATTTATCTACTCGTTAATTAAAATTGTTTTTAAAAAAGTTCGAAAATGAATTTGTAGTGGGGAAATACGTTTGGGCGCATTTACCCAAAACAGAACACTTTTGGGCATAAATCCTTAACACGTTTGGGCGTAATATTTCCCTTTATAATAGAACGTTTGGGCGCATTTATTTCTTTGCATATATTAACATATTTTATTAAATCTAAGCCTATTAGCGTTACTCAGAAGACACCACGAGGAGGTTGACTCAAAATATATATATTTTTTTTAAACCTAATTTAGTTTTTTTATTTATCAATATTATTCTATATTATATATTATCTATACGACATTCTCTATCATTTAAAAAAAAAAAATAGATATGTATATAAAAATGGAGACAAAAAATTCGAAATTGCATCAGTTGAGAACGGCTGGGCCGATTATCTTGATTTTTTTTTTTAAATGATAGAGAATGTCGTGGAGCGGGTTTATAGGGTTTATATATGTACCTAACTCCACCCCCGGGAGGTGGTCAAACAGGAATTTTTGTTTTTGTTTATAAATGGTTGCTATGGGGGTTATAAGATTTGAGAATAATATTTATTTATTAGTGGTTAATATAATGAATTACCCGACATTGCAAGGTAACCAAAAAGAAAACATAAATAAGTACTTTGAATATTTTCTATTTGTTTGTGTCATTAAAAATGCCAAGAAGACGCCAGAATGCCAATTTTTGTCGTAGAACAAATGCAGCTACAAACATGAGAAATAGAAGAGCGCAAATAACAGATGAACAATGCCAATCCGATAGTGCGAATGATTCGTAGTTGAATATATATATATTTATATAGTTGACCATCTACGCCAAGAGGTACATCGAACATTTATATCTGATTCATTCCTGCGTCTAGCATTTCAGTATGAGCCCGATATTGAATATTATGCTAATTCAAAAGTAGTAATTTGTGCTATGGGCAAGGAATGCCCGCACTGCTATGCTCTCAAATTCAAAAATGAGCCAGTCAGGATGTGTTGTGCGTCAGGAAAGATGCAACTACCTGAAACTGAAACACCACCTGAACCATTGAACGGTTTACTTATCGGTACAGATCCAGATTCTAACGTGTTCCTGAAGTCAATTAGAACATTCAATTCATGTTTTCAAATGACATCGTTCGGAGCAACAGAAATAGTTCGTAATACTAATGCAAATGGTCAACAATACAATTCTACACTACGGATTTTAGTACGTTAAGGTTAGGTTAGGATTATGTATTAATTGATTATATTAATCCACCGTATTTTGCCAAACTTGGTATAACTTTGATACTTTATTAGATTTAAATCATACACTTAGGTACGTACAAACAGCACTAGGTCCGCGATCTACCGCAGATAGATTGCCTACCTGATAATATACTGCTGTGAATCAGAATTTTTATTCCGGAGAGAAAACTTAAGATAAATCTAGAACATCATCCACCGAATATTAAATAACGAATTGAACAAAGTTAGAGTCATATAGAGTTGGTATATTTAACGAGCAACGAAGTGCACGGGATCAGCTAGTTTTCTATAAATGAATTAATTTTTTTCCCCACAAAACGTGGTCCTAATTTTTTAATGTAATTTAATACATCTTTTTCAACTTTATAAGTCTCCCAACATTTTTTTAACAAACTTTTGTTTTTCTTCATTTTCTTTTTTTAATTTATTAGTTATTTTTTTTCCAATGCTATTTATTTTTAAATTTGTCCCGGTTTGAATTTCGATCAATACGTTAATAACATTTTGATGGTTAGGATGTTGCTTATAAAATTGCTGATTATAATTTGAATGGAAAGATTCTGAGCCATTAGTTGTTCTTGGGTATGTTTGTGGCTCTTCAGCCCAAATAAAAGGTGGAAATTGCGAATCTTCTGATATATAATTGTCAAGTATATAATTAGTAAAATTTGATACATCGGGCGGCGCTATAGTCATAAGCTCAACAAAACCACATTCAACCTCATCAAATGATAAAAAGCTCAAGCCAAAAAAATTTTGAAGCCTGAACACCTGAACACCTTTTTTTTGAACACCTGTCTCTGTTTTTTTCGGTGTAATGTTTTAATAAAGATTTGCTACTTTGTATTTTACGAAACCAACTTTGGTGTAAGTGAAATCGGCAACCAATTATTCAACAATTGGGGAAAACATTTTTGGCTGATTTTTCAAAATCCAAGTGGAGAAATTTAACTTCTAAACTTTGACCAAGAAGTTCTAGACATAAATCTTTAATTGTAGTCTAAAATGTGGAATACATTTCAGTTGATTTTTATTTTAAAAATGCATAAACTACCGGTACATAAAATTCATTTTTCCAAACATGCACAGTGTACATTTGTAAAAAAAATTTCGGTGCGTACGAAAATGTACCAATACATGACTTGATTCACTAAGTAATTTTAAAATAGAACACAGAGCAATATAATATTACATATTATCTGTACTAGTAGATAAATATCTATATCTATATTTGATGTGGTATTATCCAATGATTAGGACATGGTCTACAGATCAAACGTTTAAGCACTTATTTGATTTGATTACCCAAGACTTTCGATTATTAGTTGCAATACCTATTGTGCCCAAAGGTGTTTTCATAAATGCGCCCAAACGTGTTAACAATCTTCACGTAAATTACTTATACTGCGCCCAAACGGGTCATCCCCATTTGTAGTAAGGTTCAAATAAAATTGAACAGAAAAATATGAAATTTCATTAATATCCGAACTCTAATATAATTAATTACGAACGTCCTACTTCACGTGGTAAATTTTATATATGATTGTGCGTCCACGCCGATCTTACTAAAGCAATGTGCTGAAAATGTACCGATCGTTTTCTTCGTTATTGTTCTTTACTCGAGTGTTGGTAATTAAACACATTTCAACTTTTTTACAATTATTTTTCGACAATACGATAATATTACATAATATTTACGTATCATAAACAAATCATGCTTTTTGTTGGTGTTGTCATATTCGTCGCCTTTCTGTCTGTAATGGCCCCCTGTCGGATTCATACATACATCCCGTTCTGAAATTCCTTTCACTGTACGATTAGCAGTGATAAATAAAGATTTAATTTTTTTTTTTTCAATCTATCTTCCCAACGAGACCACCTTTTATTTCTTTTAAATTCCTCCAACATTCCTTCCGACATCAAATATATCTTCTCAACCAAACAAAAAAATATCATACTTAACATACTATCCTTTTTCAACCATACTGGTTTTTTAATTTAAATCTTAAAATTATCATTTCCAATTGTTAAAACTTTTTAATTGTATATATTGTATTACAATTCATTTTATATTTTAATTGTATATATTGTATTACAACTTATTTTTTATTTTAATTATCGAAACTAATTGTATCTAACAAAGTTTAAATAAAAAAAAAAAAAAATTTTTTTATACTTGTCTTTATGTGTGTGTGTGTGTGTGTGTGTGTGTGTGTGTCTGCTTAACCGTTGATTAATTTCTAGTAAATTACACTCTAAACGGTAAATTTTGAAAAAAACGATTTTATTATAATTATTTAACTTCACGTTTCATAAAAAAAAATATATCTATATTATTCTTACCTTTACAAACAACGATGCCCACAGGGGGGGAGTAATGGAGGCCATTACTCCACATAGGAATTTTTTAGACTATTGTTAATTTAATACCATACATATTTGTAACGATTATATTTGTAACGATCATATTTTTACGATTTACTATTTATTTAATTGTAGACATTTTGACAAATCATATTTTTTCATTTTACTGAAAAAACTGTAGTATTCTATAAAATTAAAAAAATTTCTAGACCCAAAAGAATTGTATACAATCAGGAGAAGCATAATTTATTTTAAATTACAAGAATATATTATTTACAACTTGATGTCATAACCAATTAATTTACTCTTTCCAATACATTCACCAACATAAAACCACATAAGTATTTCATTAGCGACGAGTGAGTTAATGGTAGCATCCTTGACAGTAATGTTCTTCCAACATCCACTTTTGGCCGTCTGAATTTATTTGGAAATCTCATTTTTTACTTCTAGTAGGTCTGATAGTTTGAGTGGTGTTAATTCTACTTTAGTGTATTTAACAACCGTTTGCAAGTTGGGCTTGGCTATGTTAATAATTGAGCTTATAAAGCTTATTTTTCTAGAAACTACTCCGTTCATTTTAATGATTTTAATTCAAAATGTAAGAGTTATATACAAGAGGTTACCTTCGGCGATATATACAGTGTGTTTCACGATAAACTGACAAATGCAATAACTTTTGTTCTAATGAACATTTTCAATTTTTAGATTCTGAACGGAGTGATGGAATCTATTGGTTTTACAATGATGTGTGTGTTTTTTTTTTATTTTATTTTTTTTTATTTTTGTGTCTGACGACACCTTTTTTGGCAGTAAAAATGCTTCGATTTGCTTATGTAGCAACATTTCTGAAAGGAAAGTGAATGTAGATAGTAGTTTGGCTAGTCTTAAATCCAACTTTTCAATACTTTTTAAAAAAATCGAAATAAACGATAAAAAAATTACGAAAAAATGGGAAATTTTACGCAAAATTACGTTTTTACAAATTACATTTTTTTTAAATGCTCTAGCTTAAAAACCAAAAATCGCAACAACTTGAAATTTAACACCAAATCTTTATATTGACGTTCTCTATACATGGTACAGTTTTCAAAGTATTTTGACATATTTTGACTTATTTATAGACAATTTAAATTTTCGATTTTTCTAAATTTTCATTTCAAAATAAAATAAACTTATTACAATATTTATAAATAACATTGTATTATATTCTAGACAAATATATCATCTCCGTTCAGAATCGTTTTTCGTATACAATGATACCTATCATTGAATTCAAATTTAACAAATCCATTATAATGACCTATTCTATGAAGAGTCGCACTTCACCCCCAAGTGTACAGCAGAGCGAGGCCCATCCGGTTCTTTTTTTTTTTTATATTGTATCCCGTCCAAAAATATTTATATGTTAACGAAAAAGGACAATAACAATTATACGTACTAGCATTCTAACGAATGCCGAACGTAAATAAGTATTTTTTCATATAATTGACATGGTTGTATTATAATATGCAGTATTATGCATAGCATAAAGAAACACATCTTAGTGTCCTGAAACCTCGGATTAGGTATTTGGGAATAACAAGTATATTTCTAAATACATGTTATTGTTTCATAATTAATCGATAACTTGCATTTAGAAATATACTATAATTATTATAGTTTGTCATATAATTATTTTTTTGGACGCATTGTTATAATACGAGTCAACTGAATGGTATCCGTTTTTATTTTATTTTTACGCATAATTCATATTTCTAATACTTTGTGCAATATTAATAGAAACTTACAATCGTAAGCGCCTGTGTAATAGTTATTTTATACTCCATAAATCTTAGTAAGGTCGTATGAATGTTGTTCATAACATCTTGACAGTAAATTAAAGAATTTCGTAACGATTATAACGTATTAAAAATTAAATTGCGAATACAGTTAATTTTATTTGTTGTTAAATTGATAAAATAGGCGTATCTTGATTGTCTTAAGTGTAACTCGTTAGTTATTCACCTTGTGTAAACGGCAGACAATAATTGTATGTGAAGTAGTACTCCAGGGACGTAACCTGGTAGTAGAATTACTCATAGATTAAATATACATAGATAAACCATGGGTATAGGCGATATGGAAACCAACTTTTTAGTGTAACAATGTCTCAACAAATAGCGACGACCGTAGCATCAATCGTTTATTTGTAAAATATTTGTAATTGTATATTGTATATTGTAAATGTGTATATTTAATCTATGAATTACTGCAGTATGGTAAACGGTTTGTTGATATATTGTGAACGGATAAAAAGTATAACGAGTGCTGTAGGGTTAAAGCAGTTAAAAAATATATACATCATTTCCATCCCATAATGAACTCGATCGGGCGATAATTCTTTTTAATATTAAAACTTTTGCAGTTGATAATTAAGCTCTATAGTTGTAGACATACAAAAGAAATATTCATAATACAGGTAAGTAATTAAATAATGATGCAATATCGATAATCATAGCGCGTAGAGATAATTCAAATATTATTAATAATAATTAAAATAATAAAAATGAAAACATAATTGACATGAATAAGGAATAAAATTAATAATCTAATAAAGAACACAAGTTTAAGGAGACGAAAGCAGTTAAGCATGTGTCTTGTTAATAATTAAGCTCTATAATTGTAGAAATACAACATAAATATTCATAATACAGGTAAGTAATTAAATAATGATGCAATATCAACAATCATAGCGCGTAGAGATAATTAAAATATTATTAATAATAGTTAAAATAATAAAAATGAAGACATAATTGACATAAATAAGGAATAAAATTAATAATCTAATAAAGAACACAAGTTTAAGGAGACGAAAGCAGTTAAACATGTGTCTTAGAAATATTATTAATAAAAAAACCGATAAAATTACTATGTTAAGTATGATAGTAAAAAATTGAGTTGAAATGGTTGGGAGATAAATAAAAGAAAACTAATACACTGAAACAATTCTCAATTCTCTAACAATTCTATAACAAAAACTATTAAATTGATGGTCGAAAAACGGTTAACGGGTTTTTGAAGATTTTTTTTATAATTTAAATCTTCTAGGTTATAAATAAAGTGAGAGAATGAAACAAATACTTTCAAGGTAAAATACAAGACATTAGATATAGTGGATAGTAATCATTGGTTACATAGTATAAGTGTATAATTGTTAATTACGAAATATTGTAATATAATAAAATTAATATTCATAAATTACACGTATTGTATTAAATATACGAGAGTTGGTGTATAGACGTTAAATAAATAGGTAACTCTATGTTCATAAGGGTTAATTAAAATCCAATAAAATTGAATTAATATAGGTTTGAGGGAATGGTCAAAGCATTTGATGGATGCTTATTTATTAACGTTAAGCCTATTCATACTCAGGATATAAAATAACATAGAGTGCGATAATATATGTCGTAGTTTACTACCCAGTTATAATCGCCAAAGCTCATTATAAATTAAATGGTTTATTAATTATACTTTATAACCTTTCTATTAGGAAAAAAATGAGAGTGATATTATTTCCAATAAACGTTTGTTAACCGAAGAAAATATTATACTAGTCGATATTAAATATAATACTGGAAAATAAACCAATATTAGGTTTTTTTTTTTTTGAATTTTCAAAAATTACTCATGGCGTGCCCATTATGTAGATATAACATCTTAATCAAGGTCTGTCCGAAAATATTGAGTATGGACAAATCAACACGAGGTGAAATCTTGAATGAAAAGGCGGTTCATGAGAACAGTAGCACATATTACACTCAAGAAACCAAAAAATAAAAAAAAAATAATAATAATAATAAAAATATTCCACATATTCATTTAACGTGTTTAATGTATTGTAGCATATACGAATAAACATATCATACCATATTCAATCAAATAATAATTTTAGGCTTGTAAATTTAAAAAGATATATATGCTACAGCAATTTTTGGCGTTTACTATAGCCATAATTCGTAATTAGATGTAACCGCAGCGTACCACATACGCTGTGAACCGGATTGTCATACAAATATTTGATGCAAACATCGGTACGACACGCTGTATTGGATCAACACAATCAATTTATGTACAAGTTTATCTTCATCGCGTCATTTATTGGAAAATCGATGACGATGCAGCGAGAAGAATTGAATATACATTAATGTTGTTTCCATTATGTCTTAGACATTATAGTCGTTATATACGTTATAGTGTGTATAGCGATTTAAACAAAAATGATTTCTATTTTATTATTATGACTAGCAAGATACTTATAACGTGCGCTTAACAGTGTTACTTGTTATAGGTTATTTTACAAAATTGATTGAGTTCTACCTAGTGCTGAGCCCACGAGCCGACGAATCCATCGTTTTATTATGTACGGAACTCAACATATAACGAACAAATTTTAAACATATCCGCGGGTATTATAATCGTGATAATCAATGCCAATTAAATGTGATATGATTATTACGGTAGTCCACAGTAGATATAAAGTAATGAAACTTATTATTATATATACCGTAATTGAAGGTCGATGGTGTGTGTGTGTGTGTGTGTGTGTGTGTATTCACGAAAACAGTTTTAAAGATTTGGTTTAAAATGTTATAAAAAAAAATAAAATAAAATAAAATATGCGAATATTCGAATAAATCGCGTTAAGGAGAAATAACGAATTTAATGTTTTAACCGAGGTCTGAAAAATACTGTTGTGATAATTATTATAACATTCAAATTTTAATAGGTTTAGTTGCAGAGCGCTTGTATAAAAACCGGAAATTAAACATCGCCCAGTAAGTTTGTTTGGTTCTAGAAACGAGGATCTGCGAGTCATGGCCACGTTACTGTCAATCCGGACACTCATTTCCTATACTGTACTTACAGGTTTTCGATACAAATGCAAATCGCGCCATGTAATTTTTTATTTTATTTTTATCATCTACCGCCGTCAGTGCACGAATACATTATGTAATTTGTGTATAGTAAAAGTTTGTTTTAAAGTAGTTAACGATTTGAACTGTCGTCTTTCTGAAGCATTAAATCATTGATTTATAATAGACTATTATAAGTCTATGAATTAAATACACTATTATTATAATAAATGTTATCTAAAATAGTTCGGTTGGTAATGCATGTAAAATACGACATGCGGGTTTTTATTTTTGGCACGCGAGACCTCTGTTTATTTGAGAAATTGAATTTTTCAGGTTTTCGGACTATGCTAACAAAATATTGCTGAAGGTCATGGTAATTTTTTTTTTTTTTTTTATTAGAAAATAAGGCTTCGACAACACAGGTCATTAGCCTAGCTTAGATTAAGAGTACATGATAAAATATATTATGACTTAATGACTACGGAAAGGATTTTTACATTGTTAAAGTTTGTTTATGAGGTGGATTTGGGTTAAGAAAGAGATAATTTTAATAATATTATTTTCGTTTAGTGCTTCATCCATACTAGGTGGTATAGCTAGATTGTTTCTTGCGTCCCTGTACTTTGAGCAATCTTGGATGATATGTTGGGTTGAGAGGTCGGCGTGGCATTCATCGCAGGTAGGAGGTGGGTTTTTGTTGATGAGAAAAGAGTGAGTTGTGAAGGAATGTCCGATTCTGCATCTTGTGATGGCAACTTCCTGGCGTCTGTTGAGGTAATACGGTGAGTTCCACTTTTTTGTGTCTTTCTTGACTGATTTAAGCTTGTTGGTAGGTGGAATAGCATCCCAATGATTTTGCCATCTAGCATATATTTTACGTTTGATGGATGATTTAATGTCATTAGTCGGTAGGTCGGAAATTGTTGGGTGGAGGATGATTTTGGTTGCAAGGTCAGCTGCCTTGTCAGCCATTTCATTTCCAGTAATACCAATGTGTGATGTTACCCACATAAATTCGATGTTTTTGGTGGTCGATTTGAATATTATTTGGATATTTTGGGTAATTTCGTTTGAGGGTAGTGGGTTTTGCAGAGCTAGTAAAGTGAATCACTTAAAATTAGAATGTGGTTTGATTTGATAGTATTGGCTAATATGATAGCTTCATAAATGGCTTGCGATTCGGCTGAGAATATACAAGTTTCCGGAGGGAGCTTGTGAAGGAGTGTGATATTTTTTTGAATTATTGAAAATCCAACACCTTGAGTGGATTTAGAAGCATCAGTGTATATTTTTTCGAAGTGTGAATATTTGTCTTGGATAATTTCATAAAATTGCGAGGTGATAATATTGGGATTTCTATTGTGTTTGTTTAGTTGTAGAAGCTCAGTATTGACATTGATTTTCCAATGCCAAGTGGGATGGTTTGGGTATGTGATTTTGTTTTTGACAGATGTGTGTATGGTGAGTTTATTGATGGTCATGGTAATGTATTTATGTTGATACGCTTATAGTGTATGCACGTGAACACATACACAGTTATAATATTAACATTATAAAGGATATATGTAACAAAACAAAATAAATAATTAACATGCGTTTGGCTATTACGACTAAAAAGGTTTTCTGTAAAATTTAAAAAGAAAAATATAACAACGGTTGTGGAACATTATAGCGATGTATAACTATTGCAGCGCATAACTTTTATCTGAAAATCAATGCGTTAAATGGTAAACGGACGTAAACTTCAAATATATTTTGAATTGACCCAGTCGCCTCAGTAGTAATTACAACTTTATGCATCTACCACAAGGTGTATAATAAAGTTTGTCATATTTCTATCGGAAAACTAGGTATTTTCGTTTGTACATTACCGCGCGAAGAGATTACAATGCAAGATAGCACTTGACTCGGTGCACATTCTGTCTACATATTAAGATGTGACTACGATAAGCGTTTAAATTATAAGAATCCTCGATTGTGTCACAGAAGAAAGTGTTGAGATTTTGTTTAATTAACCGACCGCATTAAACCGAAACCGCAGGATATAATATTATCCGACGAACGTGTTGCAAAAGTGATCAAGAAGTAGAATGAACAACAATAACAGTAATTGCACAATTTGACATTTGGCACGTATACGCCGTAATGCAAAATTTTACAATTCGTACAGCTAAACCACTGAAGTAATTAACGTTGGAAACCTCAGCTATCACCAAGACATGTTAATTTCTCAGGTACCGGAGCCGGAAATATTTCAAGTGAATAGACTGTATAGATACTAATGTTTCTTATACTTTTTGTAAATCGTTTAATTGTATTCTATTATTTATCATACTCTGTCGTACATCATCATATGTTTTTCCCTATTCCTGTTGTGCGTATTTTACTACTACAACCCATTCGCAAGACTAAGCTATCATGCGCTGAACAATATTTTACAGAACTACGAATAATAAAATATAAATTCTGCAATACGGTTTAGTAGTGTGTATTGTTTTTTTAGAAATACATTCATTTTCGATTAATCTTTTATTTACACGTTACAACCGTAGGTACTCTTTCCGAAATCGGTAAATAATAAATGATCGTTTGTACGCACAATACGTTAAGGTTTCTTCTATACGAAACCATTGACAACATTTATTTGTTGGAACATAAATAATAATGAAATTGATTCAATGACGTAATTTATTGATAAGTATGGTAACATGTTGAATTCATTATATGTTACACGGAAAATAATAATAAATTATAAATCAATGGCATAATAAGCTTCAACAATTATGCTTCATTGTTAGTATTCGATGTCAGGTATAGTAAATATTTTGCAGTAAGTACTAAGTTATCTTTATAAATAAACAATTATCACGAGAAAATATTTTAAATAGTAGATAATAATCTATGAAATATGAATGAATTACAATTTTGAACAGTTCAGAGTTATGTTATATCTCTATTTTTAAATTTCTACAGAAGAACCAAAAAAAATGTCTTGTGATGCAAAATATTTTTTAAAGAATTATATTAAAATACACTCAAACGACATTGAAGCATTTTAATGCGATAACCAAATGTTGGCGACGTAATCCTACTAATTAGATTAGGTAGGGAATAACTTCGCTTGTATAATAGTTGTAATAAAGCACAAACAAAACATAAGAAAAAACACTGAACTTTATTTTGTATGTATTAAAAAAAACAACAATGGACTGTATATAAACATTCTTCATCAAGCGCAAGACGAAAATACACACCCGCCGTGCCGCGGTCCGTCCTATTTATTGACGGTCACCGCCGGCCGGGGTTTTTCCTTTCGTGCGTTCTAGAATATTCCAGAACATAGAATGTTCTAGAACCGCACGGCTATTTTCAGGCGATGTTGTCAACATCCTCCCGCCTTTGAAAGAGATGTCTTTCAAAATACAAAATCAGACGCAAATTTCTTACAAAATAAAAATAAAAAATGTCAAAAGAAATGATAGCCTCCTCTCTTTTTTTTTAATGTTAACATGGTATTAGAATAATAAAAAAACAACAAAATACATAATTGTTGAGAGAATTACCTTCTCTCTTATGGGGTCACTGGTAGCTTTACCAGCTTAACCACTGGTCTCTTTATAATTCCGTCCGCAGTCTTTACTGTGGCAACACGGACTATTTGATCGGCCCCTGGATGCACCTCGATGACACGTCCAAGCAGCCAAACCATAGGTGAACTATTGGGTGAATTAATTGTGACCAAATCTCCAACTTCTAACGATGGATTGGGAACATACCACTTCTGACGACCATGTAATGTGTGCAGGTACTCCCGCGTCCATCTCTTCCAGAATGATTGATGGGCTTGCTGTATAAGTTGCCATCTCCGAAGACGATTTACCGGGGTAAGAGTTATATCTGGTTCTGGTAACGCCATAATAGGTTGACCAATCAAAAAATGACCTGGGGTAAGAGCACTAAGGTCACTTGGATCACTAGAAATCGCGGTCAGTGGTCGCGAGTTTAAGATCCCTTCAATTCGGATAACGAGTGTGCAGAACTCTTCCATTGTAAAGACTTGAGAGCCTATAACCTTACGCAAATGGGTCTTGGCGCTTTTGATGGCCGCCTCCCACAATCCCCCAAAGTGCGGAGCTGCTGGTGGGTTAAATTTCCAACGAGAAGGTATTCGAGACTGGAGACGGTTCTGTAAATCTGCTTCGTGAAATAATGACTTCAATTGTCGCGCAGCTCCGACGTAATTAGTACCGCAATCCGAGTGTATTTCATTGGGGATACCACGACGGGCGATGAATCTATCAAAAGCGGCGAGGAAGGTTTCAGAGGAAAGGTCGGATACAACCTCTAAGTGTACCGCCTTTGTGGACATACATATAAATAATGCTAGGTACGCCTTGCTAGTCTTTGTATTTCGAAGTCGACTCTGCTTCACTGTAAATGGGCCACCGTAATCCATTCCCACGAACGCGAATGGACGATTGGCTTATACTCGAGCTTCTGGCAAATCTGCCATTCGTGGTTGTGGACAAATGGCTCTGTATCGAGTACATGGGATGCACGAATGAATTATCTGACGAGTGATTGACCTACATGACACAATCCAAAATTTTCGTTGAATCATATTCATCACCAACTTAGGACCCGCATGAAGTAGACATAAATGTGTGTGCAAAATGATCAATCTAGTTAAATGTGCCATTTTTGGTAACAATATTGGGTGCTTAGTTTCTTCAGGAAGGGATGAGAATCGCAGCCTCCCGCCGACTCGGATAATCCCCTCTGAATCGAGAAAAGGAGAAAGGTGAGCTAATGCATTGGGTGTTACCGTGGTTGATTTCCGCTTCAATTGTTTTTGTAGTTGGTTCCAATAAACGTTCTGCGTGATTTTAATGGCAATAGTAAGCCCGTTTTCTAACTCCGCATGAGTCAAATTTCCAAGCGTGACCTTCCCTTTGTGACAGCGATTTATGAAACGTATACAATATGCAAGTGTCCGTTGCATTCTTGATATCGATGAAAAACGTTGTATAAAAGTATCCAAATTAAAATTTTCTTGTGAGTGCAATATCCTTTGTATGTTTTTTTTGCCTTCTGGTAATTGCTCCAGCAAGACTTCCGGTAATAACACCGATGGCCACTGATCTTCTGGTAGTCGTAAGAATGACGGACCATTTAAGTGTAAATCACACTGTCTCATCTCATCTGGCATGATTCCACGAGACGCTGGATCTGCCGCATTCTCTTGAGAACTCACATGCGTCCATTCAGCTTGAGGTAGCAATTTCTTGATTTTTTGTACACGATTATTAACAAACATCTTAAATGCTTTGGGTGCAGCTTGTAGCCACGCAAGGACAATTGTGGAATCGGAGAATGCCCGTACACGATTGATATGCACCACGTCTTTGAGAACTGTTAGCGTACGGGAAAGCACTCTTGATAACAATACAGCTGCACATAGTTCTAATCTGGGTATGGTTAGTGTGTGGTCTACTAGTGATGACTTTAGTGGAGCCACCTTTGATTTAAAAGTCACGAAATGTACCTGGATGGGACCTTGATGATCCAAGACTCGTAAATAAACAGTAGCAGCGTAACCTTTCTGAGAAGCATCGGCAAATCCTATCAATTGTACTTCCACTGCATGCTTAATATTAATGTGTCGGCGAATAATTATATCTTTCACTGAGGGTAGTTTATCCATAAAATTTTCCCACTTACTGGTAATACAGCTTGGCGTTGAAACATCCCACTCTAGTTTTTGAGACCATAGTTGCTGCATGAAGCTCTTGGCCCAGAATGTCGTTGGTCCCAGTGTTCCAACAGGATCATATATTCGTGCAATGGTTGATAGAATCGAACGTTTGGTGGATTGCACTTTAGATATATCCAGTCGATAACCAAACGTATCTTCTCTGGGATCCCAATATAATCCCAGCACCTTGATGAGATTGCCTTCTGTTGGTTCAAAATATGGATAATTGGCGCGGTCTTCCACCGGTACTGTTGCTAATATGGTAGGACAGTTACTGGCCCATTTTTTGAGTTCGAAGCCGCCCCTTTTCAACATTGCGACAACTTGCCCCTGAAGACGCACTACATCCTCTTCGGTGTCTGCTCCTGCGATGATATCATCAACGTACGTGCTCGTAGCTAGCAGGTGTCTTGCCAATGGAAACTCAGGGCCTTCCTCGTAATCCAATTGTCTTAGACAGCGAATCGCCAAAAATGGAGCCGCACTCATGCCGTAAGTAATTGTGCATAACTCATATTCTTGAACTTCTGCCTCAGGTGACTCACGCCATAGTATGTGTTGAAATACACGGTCGTTTTCTTTAATGTAGATTTGACGGTACATCTTTACTATATCCGCACTGAAAATGAACTTATGAAAACGATTGCGTAGTAAAATTTCTGTGATGTCAGCCTGTAGTTTGGGTCCTGTCAGTAAACAATCATTCAACAAACGTCCCGATGACGTTTTTGCTGAAGCGTCAAAGACAACGAATTTTTATTCCCTTGTCGTCGCGCTTCATTACTGCGTGATGTGGAATAAAGTATTCGCCAGGACGCTGAGCTAGTTTCATATGACCTAGTTTGAGATATTCCCGCATAAACTCGTGGTAGGCATGACGTAGTTCAGGATCTTTGCTTAACCGTCGCTCCAAATTAAATAAACGGTTCAATGCCATAGATCGTGATGAACCCAAACCGATTACGTGCGCGTCACATTGTATATCTTCTCGTTTTGAGGATTCATTCGAATATGACTGAACGACATCACGAAATGGTAGTGCCACATGGAAACGCCCTGACTGGTTACGCGAAAACGTTCTAGAAAACCACTTTTCACAGATTTCATCTTCTGTACAAGGTTTCTCCGGATCATTAGGTTCTTCAACTGCCCAAAACGTATTCATCAAATCATCAATTGCTGGTGTTGTACTGATTGATAACGATGTCATTGGGGAGTTAGTCGTGTCGTTCACCGTCCCTACGACAACCCACCCAAGCTGCGTGCTTAGTGCAGACGGTAAACCAGGGTTATGAATAATTTCTGAACGAGTTTGAAGAATAAACGGGTATAAATCACTTCCAATCAACATCTCAATGGGACTTGGAAAATCAAAAGTTGGATCGGCAAGTTGGAGGTGTTTATATCGTTCACGCACAAAATCTGGCAATTTTACATTTGGCATAAATGTAGTTATTTTCGGTAATATTATGACATTATTGGCCTGGAATTGAGGCACATCCACAGCGACAGGAACAAACGTACAGCTGGTTACACCTTTTACTGTTGTCACTGGTTGCTGAGAAAGGCCGACTATGTCTGTTCGTTTTTTAATTCGCGGAAGTCCCATCCTTGTAGCGCACTCCGCAGTTATGGCCGATACTTGAGAACCACTATCCAATAAAACCCGTATGGGCACATATTTCCCTGTGTGATCCTTGATGCGCACAAATGCTGTTGCTAAGACTACTCGCATGTCTGATTGTGCTGTACCGGAAAAACTAGATGACGAAGAACTGTTTTCATTCATTCCACTAACCGGAGTCATTGGGTTTTCACCAGCCTTACTCGTGTCCTGGTTGTTTACCATAGTATGCTTAGAGTCAACATGTAACAGCGTACTATGTCGTCCATCACATAACCGACATTTATATGTTGATTTACATGCCTTTACTAGGTGGTCGGCACCAAGACATACAAAACATAATTTTTTATTCGCAACAAGCTCTCGTCGTTCTGTGACTGGCATTTTTTTGAATATAAAACACCGAAATAATGAATGATCACGACTACACTGGGCACACTTGGTCCTGGCAGAAGCGGTAGTCGCCAAAGAAGTCTTCACGAACGGCGAGTTGCCCTTGTTCTTTTACAATTACCGTTACTCACCGACACTGCAGTCATTTCCATCCCAGTATTTTCTAATATCTTACAACGTTGTGCGGAAAAATCTAGTAGTTCATCTAATATTGGTATACTATTTTGCGGTACACTTGCCTCAAATAACCGCCTAGTCTCGGGGTCAACTACACCAGCGCCGATATAAAATAACAAAAAACCGGCTAAATCGTTAACACCCAACGCCTTGATCGCGGCAACATTTTCACGGAACGTATTAACGAAAGCTGATAATGTAGCAACCGATTCACGTTGTGATCGCGCGAATGAAAATATTTTCTCAAAATGTGCCGTAGCGAGTAGCCGTTTATTACTGTATCGTTCTGATAGAGCACGCCAAGCAATTTGGTAATTAGATGCGGTTAATGGAACCATTTTTACAATATCCAGAGCCGAACCGGACAAACATGAAATCAAGTAATGAAAACGTTCGATATCGCTTATCGATCGGTTTTCATGTACCAATGATATAAACATGTCACGAAACGCGCACCAGCTAATTAAACTACCATCAAATTTTGGAAGCTCGATTTTTGGAAGCGTTGACATACGCGCCGAAAACACATTTTCTTGCTCTGTTCTTTCATCCCGCGTTTTATTTGATACTACATTTAATTGACTGAATATTACCTGGATCTCTCCACAGAGTTGTTCCATTTCTTCTGTTATCTTGCCGTCCTCTCGTGCAAATGATTCATGCTCCTCCAACTCCACTAACGATGATAGCACATTACGTTGTTCAGACATAAACAAGTCCACTGAGCGCTCTAGTGCATTATGAGGTGCAAGAAATATCGGTCGCTTTTGTTCATCTACGGCGGCTTCCATTGCCAACTCGTAAATT
Organism: Sipha maydis; assembly: GCA_034509805.1. NCBI lineage: Eukaryota > Metazoa > Arthropoda > Insecta > Hemiptera > Aphididae > Sipha > Sipha maydis. The sequence goes on from JASXSY010000620.1 coordinate 269,526, forward strand.
TTCCGTATTGACTGAAGCGCCGTGTCCCGCGCAACACGGGCTCGTGTCAATTCCCGTCTAATTTGCACTTGTTTTGACGGTGCCATAACGAGCAACTAAACCGATTAAAACAGTAAAAGAAACGAATACCTGGATCCGGCTCGAAGGACCAAATGTTGGCGACGTAATCCTACTAATTAGATTAGGTAGGGAATAACTTCGCTTGTATAATAGTTGTAATAAAGCACAAACAAAACATAAGAAAAAACACTGAACTTTATTTTGTATGTATTAAAAAAAACAACAATGGACTGTATATAAACATTCTTCATCAAGCGCAAGACGAAAATACACACCCGCCGTGCCGCGGTCCGTCCTATTTATTGACGGTCACCGCCGGCCGGGGTTTTTCCTTTCGTGCGTTCTAGAATATTCCAGAACATAGAATGTTCTAGAACCGCACGGCTATTTTCAGGCGATGTTGTCAACACCAATTATTATTAATTGTATTAATTAACACTTCATAAATTTTAACGTCCATTATCATCAACTAAAAACAGCAATTATGGTTGGAACATTCGAACAGTAGTGATGTCCATTCTTAAATGCTAAGTTTTTTACAGTACATTGAATGTTTATCGTCACTCGTAGATCGTTTGAAATAAGTTATTACTAATAAGTAATAACATAGGTATTATAATATAAGTACTCGAGTATTAGTTGTGTTCTTCGACACGCAAAACGATTAAATTAAACAGTAATTGGATGACTAAACGGAGTTTATTACATGTCAACTAATACACTACCGATGACTTGTAAACCGTTCGTCTATTTATCTATTTTACGCTACATGTAATATGTATATGAGTATGTACAGGTTCCTCTGCGCGGTCTAGTGCTGTGAGCTCGTATTACAATATCAATGTAACTTATAAGTTTGTAACGCGTTTTTATTATTAATACGACCGTCATGAGTAGTAAGAAATACAATGGTTCAAACAAAACGATACGATACATTATACATGTAAAATATTTCAGAACAACAGCTTGGAACTCTTCAAAATTGACAGGTCAAAATTTGTTCACGGAATATATATTTTATGTTTTTGTGATTTGCGATTTGTAAACCTATCGACGAGTGCAGTGAGCAGGTGTACCGTAGTGCAAGATGATAGCCTTCGGAATGTATTTCTCAATACTATTACGTTCTGCTCTGATGTTGTCGTCGAGTTATGGAGCCATTGACGTCGGGTATAGTGACTATTACAATGTAAACATTAATGAAAGTTTTATCAAAACAATTTCTCATCATTACTGTAATCATCTGGTCGGCACGCACGTCGTACTATTAGCTGATAAGTCTCCAGCGTCGTTTTACAAAATTTTACTCGGGTAAATAAATGATTGGTTACTATTTATCCCCTATAAGCATACGAAACATTTAATTTTAGATACGGATTAAGTTTATACAACCTGTGCCTCAATAAATCTATAAAACTGGCCATTACTTCGTTCACGATCAACTAAGTTTTTTTTTTAGAACATAAAAGAAAAAAATTAATTATTTCTTCTCGATACAATAACAACTATATTACAAACATTTACTAACAATATTATTAAACATTTGTTTGTTATAATATACACTTAGTATAAAAATATAATATTGATTTGATTAAAATTTAAATATTTTACCACGGGTGATTCATTATTATACTTGTGATGGAATACTTATATAAATCGTCAACAGTAACATTGAATTATAATTTTAATAGTTGACCTTACGCGACTTCTTTTGAGAGCCGTTGTGTTATTGTTTAATTATTTATTTTAATTTAGAGTAGATCAATGTTAGATATTTTGAACAGTAATCCTATAAAAAATGAATCTATACGCTATATTGTTAAAAAGTACCTTTTAATTATGCACCTGAAATTTTTTTAATCTACTACGTATAAAGTATATGGCTATACAGTATAGATTTCAAAAAAATTTAGTCACGCAATGCAATTATGTGCGACACATGTAATGTTAACACGTATGCAATAATTTACATTTATAATTAATTTTTTTTTTTTTTTTTTGTTTGTTTAACGGTAAGCTTGAAATTGAAGAAAGAAAAATAAATCATTTGAATATAATTTTAAAATTCTTAGATTTATAGTGATACTATAAATAATTTTAAAAGCACATTTAAACATTTTCGAATATTTTTAGAGCAGATACATTTTTAGCGCATAAATGCATGCATATTTCACGGTTTTTTAAAGTATGAAATCCCTAGTCTTAGCTATAACTAATAAATTCTGTCGAGCCGATTGCAGTTGTTGTGCTCGATGGGAATTTTTAAACGGGACGTACCTAACAATAACGTTTGTTTCAGATCGTTTCAGTCGACATTTTATATACACAGTTCGTTGGAAGGAAATGTTTTACTCGGTAACTATTGCATTTTGTATATAGAGGACGAGCGATTCTTTTTCGAAGAAAGTAATTACGACCATCGATTTTGGTATACCACCAAGACTTATTTGATAATCAGTGAGAACAAAATGAAACACGCTATAATCTGGCCGTATATCCAACGTATTTGGACAACTTTCAAAGTGTTTAAGATTTCTTTGTTGGACATGAACGAGTTGAGAGTGCTAAGGATATTCGATGATGGCTTTTACAAATACGTTTCTTTTAATAAACTGAACTACGGAATAAACGATGTGAAAGGTTATCCATTAAAAGTGGTGATATTTCCGAGGATGCCGTCCATAGTATACTATGGTGACAAATGGATTGGACCAGACTGGGAGACGTTGAGTTCGTTTACGAAAAGATTGAATTTCACTCTTAAAATCGACGTGCACAACGAGGAATCCGATTACGGAAGGTATCTGTTGTCTATTATTGTTTTAACATCGTTATGGCTATTGATTGGTTTAATCACTTATTTTGCATTGGATCAAACAATGTATTTTTGCGTGGAATCTGGAAAGGGATTGTTAAGTCCACGTTCATAATTATAAAATATTTATACGGATTTAATATATATACCTAGTCTCTTTGTTACTGAATTGTTTGTCATATTACTTGATAGACTAAATATGTTTAAGCGCGATATAATCTAAAATAATATTTAGATGAATTCATGTAGAGTCAAAATGTAAAAGAAAGTAAATTCACCGACATTTTAAATGCAATAAAAATCCAATTTCCTCCTTTATGATAATTTGTTTATTTTTAATTTTATTATTATAGTATTCTTTTAGATTCTGAACGGAGTGAAGAATGTATTGATTTTACAATGATGTGTGTTTTTTTTTTTTTTTTTTGTGTCTGTCGACACGATTTGGGGCAGTAAAAATGCTTCGATTGCCTTATGTAGCAACTTTTCTGAAAGAAAAGTGAATCTATTTGGTACTTTGGGGGGTCAAAAGTAAAAAATTTCCAATATTTTTTAAATGCGACGGGAAAAACCATAAAAAAATTTGGGAAAAAAGGGAGTTTTTACGCAAAACCAGTTTTCGACATAATCAAATTTTTTCTTTTGCTATAACTCAAAAACTAATCGATGTAAATACTTGAAATTTTCACCAAATGTTTAGATTAGCGTTCTCTATACACCATTAAATTTTCAAAATATTTTGACTTTTATTAAGCTATTTATAGACGATTGAAATTTTCAATTTTTTTAAGTATTTTTTTTTTTAAATAACGATAAAATTTTTTTGGCTGACCAGAAAATCTTGAAAATTTAATACAAGATTTCTTATAAATTGTTCCTTAACTGATAAAAAAAAATCTAAAATCGTAAGTCACAATTTTTTTTTATAAGTGCTCAAAGTTCCAATTTATACGAAATATGTAAAAATCACGATAATTTGCAAGTTATTTTGTAGATAAAAATTCATAAAATTTTTTCTGTTCATACTTAAGGTTCAAAATTTTAACAATAGGTTATCTATGAGCTACTCTTCAAAAATCTTTAAAAAAATTTCTACTGGACTAAGAGGAAAAAATTGTATGACTGTTTGAAATTTAAATATTTACGAAACTGCATAAAATAGCGATTTATTCTCAGACGATTTTAAATATTTGTTATAATTCAAAAAGTATAAGTCGCAGATTTTTGAAATTTCTACCAACTGTTAAGATTGGTATTTGTTTCATGCAATATTTTTTTCAAAATATTATATTGATTTTTAAGCCATTATAGGCATTTAAAATATTCGATTTTTTTACATTTTATTTTTATAATCGGTGATAAAAAAAATGTGGCTACTACAAAATACTTGAAAATTTAATCGAAGGTTCCCCAGAAGTAGTTCTTAATGTTCAAAAATTCAAAAATTATTAAAATCCATAGGCACAATTTTTTTTTTATAAGCGTTTGAACATCGAATATTGACATAAAATTACATGTAAAATATAATATAATGTAGAATGTTCTAGACTGACAAACTATATCGCTGTATGCAACTGCCAACCCATCCTAATTGAAAAATATATTTATCGTTTCAAAATAAAATATACTTTTTACAATGTTTATAAATAATAATGTATTATATCCTAGACAAACATATGAACTCCGTTCAGAATCGTTATTCGTATACAATGATATCTATCATTGCATTCAAATTTAACAAATCCATTATAATAATGACCTATCCTATAAGCGAGGTGCACTCCACCCCTAACTGTACAGCAGAGCGAGGCCCATCCGGTTCTTTTTTTTCATTTTATTACTTTATTATTGCTTAAGAATATCTTTATATACATTAATATATATTTAAAAAAATAATTTTAAATGTAATTCGTGGACTTTTCTTTAACGCGATTTTTGAAAAAAAAAAAAAATGTTTTCTATATTTACCCCATTAATTTTTCTTTTGCATCTTAAAATTTCAGTTTTGAGAACAATTCGTACACTGGCGTTTTGGGAGAAGTGGCTTACAACCGGGCGGACGTGTCGTTTAACAGCCGTTTTCTGGACGACCCGATGATCGAAAAACCGTACCGGTATTCAAAGACCAACCATCTGGATTCGATATGCTTTGTAGTTCCGCAGGCGAAGTCTCTAACTAAAATGCAGATTGTGTGGAAAACTTTCACGTTCGAGGTGTGGCTGTGTATGGCCGTCACCTACGTGCTGTTGACCAATTCTTTTCAATTCTTCAATAAGTGTAATTTACTAAACGAAAAGATTTCTGACCCATTCATGACCAGTCTACAGGTGAACACAGTGCACGACATTCATCAACATCGCACGTGATGATGCACGGGATTCAAATATTATAGCACTAAAAAATTGTACTTTATGCGCTATTGTATAACATAAATAGTTTTAAAATAAATTCTCTAATCTCACAGAATATATGAAACCAGAATGGTTACTGATAATATTTTACACAGGGTACATAGGGAAGTTCAAAAAAATCATTCAATCATTGCTATGGAGTCCAAACAGTGTACATATTCTATATATTGTGTGGTTTAATAAACAATGGGCATCAGAAGTACGTTAAATGTTTTCAATACAATTACCACAGAATAAATATTATCACTTTTAAAGTGATAAAAAACTAAAACTCCATAAATATGGTAGCTGAATATTGTTTTCATCTATAAGTAAATATTCTGATTTCATATATTTTGTGATAATATGCTCTGAAAACACGAGAAACAATTATCGAAAATTGTGTGATCAATTTTTTTTCTTTTATTAACAATTGAGTTAATTCCAATAATGTATAATACTCAATTAATTGTTTATGAAATAATACACTTATCAAAACGAAACGGAAATAAGAGGACTTTTCTATTATATTCATAAAACTCTTTTGTACAATTTTAATTTTAATTAAATGATTTATGAAAAATATAAAATATATCAAAAGAAATTCATGATATAAACGAAAAACTTCACCGAATCAGAAGAAATATCACTATGTACAACTAAAACTCTAAAAACACGCAAGAATATACAAAGTAAAATTGTAGATCTGAAATGCTACTATTATACATAACACGCGATTCGTCGATCGTTGTTATTTTGGCTTCACCGACATAACTCATCAACGGCTTTGTGAATATCTCTCATAGCTAATGTACATAATGTAGTTGTAGATGAGTCTTGCGCAAACTGTCAAACCCGAGTGCTTATTGTTTATTATTAGGGTTCGGAAGTTATAGGAATTGCATATTGTTCTGTATATTCCCAATTTATAGCAGACCAAGCTAGAAATTTGAACTATACAACGGTGAGTTAAAAAATTGAAAATGCATATTTTACATATTTTTTCATATTTTTCTAAAAAAATTTTAATAACTTTATAATTTTATTTTCCTCGACTGTATATTTCAATTAATATTGAATACATAAAATTCAAAATTATCAATGAAGACATTTATTGACATCATCACGGGCAACAATTAATTTAATAACAACGATGTAATACGCATTTAGTTTATCACGTAGTATTTCAGAATTTTATCGTCAAAATGCCAATCATTTATACATTTTATCAGTTATAAATAATTTTTGTGTATATTATTGATTATTGACAACATCAGATGTGTTTTTTTTTTTTAACTTCAGAATATTATTTTTTTTTTGCGTATTTATTAAAATTTAATTTTTTTGCATATGTAATGCATATTTTGCCTTTTTTAGCTCCTACAACTTCCGAACCTTTCCAAATTTTAAATTATATATATATATATATATATATATATATATACATAGACTAGAATCGTAATATATTTTATAATAATAACTAATTATAATAATAGCAGAGTAAGCAATAAATCCATTTCAGACAAAAATGAACTCAATACCAAAAGTTTTTAGTGCATATTTTTGCATATTCTAGAGGTTTTGCTATTTTTTCGACTATTTTGCTATTTATTGCTAATTAATGTAAAAATCGAAAAATCAAAGTCCTGCAAAAATACATATTTCGGCCACTCATCAGTGATCGACAGTTTTAGGACGTTATAAAATTCATTGTCGATTGAAAAAAATATTCCTAAAATATCCCAATGCAAGACAATATTGTGTTTATCGTATCTTTTATCTTAATGCTGTTATACTGTTCCGATCTACTACGACGTAATCGATTAGGTTTCCAGAAGATATTTCTAGTCGTGATATTCCTTACTTTAAGTACGCTCCCATCACATCGGTCGATGTAGAGCGCTCATTTTCCGTGTACAAAACATTATTAAGCAATAACAGAAGATCTTTCAAGTTTGAAAATATTCGGAAACACAATTATACAGTGCAATTATGAAGGTACAAACTGTAAGTTACTTTATAATGATTTATTGATTTGAAACAATTATATTTTACAGATTGACAAAATTCGACACATACAAATTAATGAGAACAAAAAAGAGTTTTTAGTCATAATTTGTAGAAAATTATAACTGTAAAATTATATAAAAATTTATATTTATAATAATTATTAATTCATAAATGTCTAAATAAAAATGTTAAATAAATAATTTTTAAAGCATATTTTCATATTTTTAGTGCATATTATAGCGCATATTTTACATTTTTTCGGTGAATATAATAGCGCATATTTCATGATTTTTTAGTGCTAAAAGTCTCGAGCCCTGATAATAATAATATATTACTATTGGGTTCCAGGTGATTCTGGGCATGGGTGTGTATAATCTGCCAAAACACGTGGCCGGACGTCTGCCGTTCGTGTCGTGTTCGGCCGCATTCTTCGTTATCGTCAGTCTGTTCCAGGCGTCTATGGTGACCAGGTTAAGCACGGACACCATACAGAAGGAAATTGACACGCTCGAGGAGCTCGACCAGAGTGGTTTGGAGATCCGCACTTCGTTGAAAGCCGTCCGTGACTCGTTGGCCATGTACTCGTACACGAAATCGCTCTCAGACAAGATCGACTTGGAGAAGGACCGACGGTACTCAGTCGGATCAAACTTCGTGTTCATGTCGAGGATCATGAACTGGGATCTCAGCAAGCTGTCTAATTATATCGGTTACTTCGATAACAAAAGCATCGCGTTACACGTAGTGCAAGTAAGGACATTTTTCACTGTCTTTTTATGATGTACAATATTTATTCTATATGATTTTGAAATTTTTACTACAATTTAAATTTAAATTACGAGACTTTTTAATACAAACATTTAATGCATGTAAGCAGAGAAATCTACCAGAACAAGGTTTATTTACAAAATATTAATGCAGGCCTATTTGATACCAACTCAAGTCCACTACCGTTAATAGAATAATATTACGTTTACCACAGTTAACGGTCGTACGGCGAAGTTCTGATTTGTCCATCGTGGACTTGTTATCGATACTTCGGTAAAGCCATACAATAATCGCCATTGAGATTTATACATTTTTGCATGTGGCATATTATACTTTTTATACCCGAACCGTAGAACATTCCCGCCGCGTCGCGAAGATAACTTAAAACTTCTTCTTTTAATTATTATTTCAAATGTTAATAATTTCGATTCAATTTTAATTAATCTTAATTAATTTTGGTTTATAATGGGTACCTATATTATACTGTAGGAAGTTAACATTTTTGTCTAGACATTGAAAAACGTAAAAAGAAAAAAGTAATACTTAACTTATATCTTCATTTGTTAAATTTCATGATGAATTACTCTTCACGATAAAAAATTAATGTATGAGTTTCTAAATTAAAAACATAATTGTACGTTATAAGTGTGTTATTTTGTTTATGAAAATAAATTGTTAAGTAAAAACAAAAAAAAATCCTTATACTTAATATTTAAATACAAATTATTACGTTAATAAAAGTACCTATATAATTATCATGCGGTTCAAAACGATTATTTCTTTTGAAATATTAAGTATTCGTTTATTTTTGGTTTTGCGAAGGTAAAAATTATTAAACATTCATGTACGCTCTGAGTACTAAAATTGACTAAAACTCATTTTAATAATTTGAAGGAAAATATTATCATAAAATACAATTTTGTTTTTTTGTTTTTAAAATTTCGTTTTATATTACACCTTAAACTTAATCTTTTCAGTGCTCAGACACATTTCGCAATGACACCACCATAGGTGTTTTTTTTTATCTTCACCTCACTTGGTCTTTCTATACTTACTTAATAAATTATTTCCATAAAAAAAAAAAAAAAATATATTCACCAATTAATTACCAAGTAATTAGCTAATGCAAATTTATTGATCAGGGTATCCTAAGACTCAAGGATTATTGTTTTACGGTAATCGATTACCTCAATGTATACTAAATCGTTCACATATTACTGAAATTATATACTCTAACATCAGAACATTGTTATAAAGCTTTTTAAATTTTAAATCAATGCTGTATAAATGAGGGAATGTACTTATTATTAAACGATAACGAGTGAAACGTTCGAATAAAATATGAACATAATAAGGAAATGTTCAATAATAATTAAAAAAAAAAAGGAAAGTTAATTAGAGTATCAAAATAAGATAAAAAAAATTATTCGACATAAGACGAAGTAGTTAAAGATAAATCGATGGAAATGTATTATACTTTATTTTAAAATCTTTGAATTATCGTTTTGATCGTATATCTTTAGAAAGTCATATTGTATAAGTTATTCAAAAATTAAATGATTTATACACTATTTAAGTGACGGTAATTTTCTATTTTTTCTAGGAGTGTCCACTAAGATACTATTTAACTTATCCCGTTGCATTGAACTTTCCGTTTTTGGATGAACTCAATGATCTTCTTATACGTCTTCAAGAGGCGGGGCTTTCCAGTAAGTGGAGAGCAGACATCCAAAAAATAGAACAAGAATATTACAAACCAGTGAATTCTAATACGTCAAAAGCGTTAAAGGCCTATTCAATGAACGATTTATGGTTTGCGTTTGTTTTCTTGTTTGTCGGCTACACATTGTCATTAGGTGTATTGATATTTGAACTGGTTTTGAAAAAAATTAAAAAATAAAACTACGATTACTTTGACGGTAGTTGTATTTTATTTGACAAAAATAATATATTTATTATTTATAAACACTTTCGTTTGGTTTATTTAATTTATTTATTTATTTTTTTAATCTTTACCGAATTCACGAAAAATAGATTGTAAAAATATAGTCTAGATCAGTGGTTCCCAAACTATGCACCACGGTGTCTTAGGAGCACCGCGAACAATTTTTAAGGGCACCGCAATCTACGGCTCATAACGAATAATTTAAAATTTATAGAATTTTTTAATTTATAATATTTTTATATTAATAATTACAGTCGTTATAATAATAATTTTCTTATTTATTTATTTTTATTTAAGTTTAAAAATGCATTAATTTATATTTATTTTAGCTGTGTACTTAGATTATTATGCTTAGATTTATATAAGGTTTAATTAAATCAATAAAATTGGTTATCAATAATGAATATTTGTTTTTTTTTTTTGTTCTGTCTTTCATATTATGCACAGGGCACCGCGGCTAAATTTGTTCTAAAATAAAGAAACGCGGAAAAAAAAAGTTTGGGAACCGCTGACTCTAGATTAATTATTATTACTCCTGTATCCGTCATCTATGCTTTACAGTTTTTTTTATAGTCACAATGGCCTCATGATAATTCGCAATTCTCACGATTTCCCAACAATTTTTTAAAGCTATACGTATGTATAACGCGAAAGAGAATCTCTGCAGACGTTTTAAAATATTTTCAGGTCTTTATCGGTTCTACATGTCTTGTTTACGGCGCGTGGATCTTAATCTTAACATTTCAGAGTGATTAAATAAAGCGAAATGAAAGAAGCCGGGTGTGTCATTGCGCGCGTTATTTGATATTATAATATCTTGAATATATTACCGTACTGAATTATCGTTATGTTTCCCGTAAAGATCATACATTCATTAAATGTGAGCGGCATTAAAACGATTTCGCTAAATCATGTCAAATTAAAGACATTAAAGCTTAATGCACGTATATAATGTATGTATACACAAGCAGGCAGCTAGCAAAATTCGTCACGGATATTGCGTTATTTCTGAAATACCTATGCGGTATACCTCAAGTTATCCGGGTAATGTGCGCGAATTAAAACGAATTAAGATTTGCATTTTCCGCTTCTGTTCGTACTATATATATGTATATAACGATGTTATTCGATAATACGCCGCGAAAACCGTACCATGTATAATACATTTTATTATTTACACCGTATTCGTTCGTCAAGTTGGAAAGTAAAAAGTTAAATCGTTAAGGGAAAATGTTACTCAAAAGTGTGCGCCGAGTTCAACGCTTCGTGGATCGATGACGCACTACAGTGCGGGTGTAATACATGCAAGTCCGTGATCGTGGATCTTCAAATAAAATAATCAGTTATTTATGATGTTTAGGTAGAAATACATTAATGAATGGATAAAATTCGTTCAGTGTAAATTAACAGTATAGGTTCTCTCCTTTTTTTGTTTAAGATAAGAGAACATTGTATACGATGTAGTGTTTTAATTTTTATTATTTTTATGTATTCTTATGACTATGCAAAACATTTACAATTTTACAGACTAAAACATTTAAATATATAAATAACTTTTAATTCATTTTTATCAATGAAAAAGTGAAAACGCCATCTTCTCTTAAAAAAATAAAAAAAAAAATAATAATTCTAATAATAATATTTTAACGAGGAAGTTCCTTTACTTTGAATTTACACTGAATAATTTTATCCCGCATATTATTACACTTTTTACGTTAATTGCGAAATTAGGTAAATAATCTGGTTTTCCTTAGAGATGTATGCTAAGACTAATTATGATTAAAATTAAAATTAATTTTTGTTATCACTATGATTTAATACGTTCAGTCAACATATGAAACATTAAGGCATAATAAAAAAAAAATAAATAAATAAAATAAATAAATAACAAAAAATTAATATTCAAATATATCTCAGGCAGTATTGACAAAGCCAAATCGTTTATACGTTGCGAAGAATTATATAAAAAAAAAAAAAAAAAAAAAACTAAAACAAATAAAGTCGTAGTAGATTTTTTCAGGGATGTGATTGAAAACTTTGTTGATAATTTATCGATATATGAAAACAGATACACTGTCTGTTTTCCATCGAGTATACTGATATGTTAGATTTAAATGTATATATTTTTTTAATTTTAAAATATTACAGTGAGATATGAAAAATCTTTTGAAACATATAATATATGTTTAACGATTTTAAATTATTGTTACTGGTTGAACTTGCAAGCTATTCGGAAAAGTTCATAACGCAAATTATAATGAATATTTTTATATTTAAGTAAATATTGATAAAAACCATATTGAATAGCTGTATATGATTTAAACTATTCCGAGTATCATATGCCTGCGTATACGACTGTAATGATGAACTATTGTATATTATGTTTTATTATATCTAGCTGTAAAACAAAATCATTAAATCAGTGTTTTACATATTATTTTACAAATTATATTAAATACAAACAATATATGTTCAAAGCATGTAGATGATGTGAGTTAATGTGGACGATAATATGGACATGTGACGTCAACAGCAGACCTGAATGAACTTTAAAAGAATAAATGACCATGAAATATGTAATTTGGCATAATAAAACATTTTCAACTCATTTAAATAAATGGCATTGGGAAAATTATACCGATAAAAAATACATTGAAGAAATTAAGGCTGAAATGTCAAAACAAAATTAATGCAGCGATGACAATTGGAAAAATATAATGTATACGATTCGTCATGAATTGTTATTATTAATAGTAAATAGCATTATTACACAGAAGTTGGTATTTTTTATTAAATAATTTTTCCTTTATTTATACATATTAATCACAAGATCAATGGAGTAACAGAAGTATATCATTGCATTATACGTTGTATTATTAATAATAATTTTGTGATAATAAGTGTTAAACGAGGACTACTCGGCTTTATGAAAATGAAAATAAAATAAAATTTTAGATTACATATAGATATTATTTATCGTGAACGAACAAAAAATAAAGTAATAGGATAATCGTAGAAGCAATACAGTTATATTTTGCTTAATAGCATATAACAGTTTTTAAATCAAATATAAATTATGAAGAGACAAAGTTATGACACCTCATAAAGGTTGGTCTTAATAATTTTAAATATTAATCTTCGAAAACATTTTTATAAAATGTTATTTTATTGATGTTTTATTACCTACTCATGTCCCTTAAAACAAATCAATTTTAATCCAGATTTATACGGCCCAAATATATACATCTCAAATATTGGGTCCAAGTAAGAACAATCTAGATTTCTAAATTAAGTTTATATATATATATATATATATACATATATATTATTTTATTAAAGTCATACCAAATAAATTTGGTGCAAATGGACTAAACCCGAAAAAATTTTTTTTTTTTTTTTTTAGCACGAATGGGCGATGCCTGTTTTTCCAGTGTTTCCTAACCTTTTTTCTTGCAGCCCATAAATGTCCTTTATGTTTGGTAAACGACCTTCAAAAAAAAAAAAACAACCGGATGGGCCTCGCTCTGCTGTACAGTTAGGAATGGAGTGCACCTCGCTTGTAGGATAGGTCATTATTATAATGGATTTGTTAAATTTGAATGCAATGATAGATATCATTGTATACGAATAACGATTCTGAACGGAGTTCATATGTTTGTCTAGGATAAAATACATTGTTATTTATAAACATTGTAAAAAGTATATTTTATTTTGAAACGAAAAATATATTTTTCAATTAGGATGGGTTGGCAGTTGCATACAGCGATATAGTTTATCAGTCTAGAACATTCTACATTATATTATATTTTACATGTAATTTTATGTCAATATTCGCTGTTCAAACGCTTATAAAAAAAAATTGTGCCTATGGATTTTAATAATTTTTGAATGACATTAAGAACTACTTCTGTGGAATCTTCTATTAAATTTTCAAGTATTTTGTAGGAGCCAAATTTTTTTTATCATCGATTATAAAAATAAAATGTAAAAAAATCGAATATTTTAAATGCTTATAAGTGGCTTAAAAATCAATATTATATTTTGAAAAAAATATTGCATAAAAGAAATACGAATCTTAACAGCTGGTAGAAATTTCAAAAATCTGCGACTTATACTTTTTGAATTATAACAAATATTTAAAATCGTTTGAGAATAAATCGCTATTTTATGCAATTTCGTAAATATTTAAATTTCAAACAGTCATACAATTTTTTCCTCTAAGTTCGGTAGAAATTTTTTTAAAGATTTTTGAAGAGTAGCTTATAGATAACCTAGTATTAAAATTTTGAACCTTAAGTATGAACAGAAAAAATTTTATGAATTTTTACCTACAAAATAACTTGCAAATTATCGTGATTTTTACACATTTTATACAAATTTGAGCATTAAGGGTTTATAAAAAAAAATTGAGTTAACCGATCACCGATATTTTTTAGTTACGATAAGTTTAACTTATTATAAACCTAGTATAAAATTTTCAAGAGATTTCGCTCAACCAATTAAATTTTATAGATGTTTAAAAACAAAAATTTTACGAAAATCGAAAATTTAAATTGTCTATAAATAAGTCAAAATATGTCAAAATACTTTGAAATCTTAACCATATATAGAGAACATTAATATAAAGATTTGGTGAAAATTTCAAGTTGTTGCGGTTTTTCATTTTTGAGTTAGAGCATTTTAAAAAAAACCGATATCTTTGTCAGTCTAGAATATTATACATTATATTATATTTTACATGTAATTTTATGTCAATATTCGCTGTTCAAACGCTTATAAAAAAAAATTGTGCCTATGGATTTTAATAATTTTTGAATGACTTTAAGAACTACTTCTGTGGAATCTTCTATTAAATTTTCAAGTATTTTGTACGAGCCAATTTTTTTTTTCACCGATTATAAAAAAAAAATGTAAAAAAATCGAATATTTTAAATGCCTATAAGTGGCTTAAAAATCAATATAATATTTTGAAAAAAATATGACATAAAGGAAATACCAATCTTAACAACTGGTAGAAATTTCAAAAATCTGCGACTTATACTTTTTGAATTATAAAAAATATTTAAAATCGTTTGAGAATAAATCGCTATTTTATGCAATTTCGTAAATATTTAAATTTAAAACAGTTATAAAATTTTTTCCTCTAATTCCGGTAGAAATTTTTTTAAAGATTTTTGAAGAGTAGCTTATAGATAACCTCGTGTTAAAATTTTGAACCTTAAGTATGAACAGAAAAAATTTTATGAATTTTTATCTACAAAATAACTTGCAAATTATCGTGATTTTTACATATTTCGTATAAATTGGAACTTTGAGCACTTATAAAAAAAAAATTGTGACTTGCGATTTTAGATTTTTTTTTATCAGTTAAGAAACAACTTATAAGAAACCTTGTATTCAATTTTCAAAATTTTTTGGGCAGCCAAAAAAATTTTATCGTTATTTAAAAAAAAATACTTAAAAAAATTGAAAATTTCAATTGTCTATAAATAGCTTAATAAAATACTTTGAAAATTTAATGGTGTATAAAGAACGCTAATCTAAACATTTGGTGAAAATTTCAATAATTTACATTGATTAGTTTTTGAGTTATAGCAAAATAAAAAATTTGATTATGTCGAAAACTGGTTTTGCGTAAAAACTCCCGTTTTTCCCAAATTTTTTTATGGTTTTTCCCGTCGCATTTAAAAAATATTGGAAATTTTTTACTTTTGACCCCCCAAAGTACCAAATAGATTCACTTTTCTTTCAGAAAAGTTGCTACATAAGGCAATCGAAGCATTTTTACTGCCCCAAATCGTGTCGACAGACACAAAAAAAAAAAAAAAAAAACACACATCATTGTAAAATCAATACATTCTTCACTCCGTTCAGAATCTAAAATTATTAAATAAACCTAGTATACTTTAATATAATAACATTACTAATCATTTTATTATCAGGAATTTTGTCATATACTTTAACACAATACTGCCATCTATAATTCTGATAAGAATTATAGTTTAATAAATAAGATTTAATGTCATTAGTTTACGATAAGCGATTTATAAAAAATATTTTACGACCCATCGATGAATTATGACTAGGCTTAGGGACTTATAGCTCTAAAAAATACACAAATATGCATGCAAATATGCTTCTAAAATCATTAAAATATGCATTATAATATGCATTTATATGCATTAAAAAAAAAAAAAAATGTCCACTAAATCTTAGTTAATTTCACTTTTAACTTTAAAAAGTTATTAGTTAAAATGTATATCTAATAATTAATAAAAAATAAGTTAAAAATTATTAATCAAGGATACAACTTTTATTATTGAATATGCATCAACTAAATTTGTAAAAATAAATAACTTTGCTACTTAAATAACACAAATGTTTTTTATATATAAAAAAAAAATACGTTCTGTGTAAAAATTACATCATTAATTCTGGTTCATTTTTAGTTTCTTGAAAGTTACATTGTACAATTAAATGCTTTCTTATGTTTTTTATGTAAATCTCCGACGATTACTGGACAATAAATTTTTGTAAATTGAGAAACTACGTTCAACGTCTACAGAAGTAATTGGAGCATAATTAAAGTATACCAAATCATCATTTGTTATAACATTTCAAATTTTCCACTACACCACTTCACAAGGTGGCATTTATCCAAGTCACCCATCTTGTTAATATGGGATCTGGTGGCAACGGAATCTTATTGTTTGTTATATTTATAAATGTTTTAATACGTATAGGTGATTTTCGAAACACTTTTTTAACTGAGGCTACTATTTTATCAACATCTGAAAATTCACCACGAATTTTTTCGGCAATTCTTTGAAATGCATGAGCAAGGCAAGTTAAATGTATTCATTTAGAATAAAGGGTATTTATACATTTACCCGCCTTCACCATATACGGGGTAGCATCACTTAAAAACAATAAAACATTATCATGCTGAACTCCCTCGGGCCATAATATTCCCATTGCTTTGTCAAATAAGTTAAATATAGTTGAATGATTAGTTTTCTCTAATTCTTCGCAATGCAATAAAAAAATTTCCCCTGCCCTATCAATTTCCAGTGTTCCTATTACAACATTTGCTACAAAACGTCCGGTGACATCCGTAGTCTCATCAACGGGTTTATAGTATTCTTTATAGTTAATCCTTACACAAAAATTATAACAAGATATGATAGGTAGTTTGCAGATAGCATATTACTATATATTAAGTCCTATTAATACATTTTTTTTTTCAACCGGTTGAAATATGTAATATTAATGTATATGTAATATGTATCTATAGTTTTAAGTTTGAAATTTTAAATTTTTGGCAAAATATGCAAAATAAACATAAAAATGTTAAAATATGCACTCTCCTGCAAAATCTATCAAATATGCAAAAATATGCAAATTCAAATTTTAGATCTGATATCGTGGCACCAAGAAACGAATTTATTTCGCACTCTGCTATATTTAACAATAATTAAAAAAAGTATGCAAATGCTAGAAGTCCCTTTGCCTAATTATGACCCATAGATTGGGAAACGCTACTCTAACCTATCACGAAAACCAAATTATCTATTAATAATATAAAATCCATGATAAAGTTTTTGACTACATAAATTAGTTAAAATACATAGTCCATTAAATACAAAAGTACATTGGGTTAATATTATAAAAATATGTCTTATAACCAGTGGTACAGCGAAAATATCAAACATAAACTTTGTAATTGTTAATTTTAATAAACGTTGAAGGAAATCATGTACAAGTTTGATTTATATTATATATTATATTTATGCTATTCAAATGTTTTCAGCATATCGGTCCTTGCTTTGGTATACGAGTACAGAGTTACGGAGTATTTCACCCCAGTCTGGGAAAGAAACGCGTATGCAAAAAAGGTTGATATTCAGCAGAATAATGCTATGCGAACTGTTATAGACTGTGTCCGGTCAAACAACCTACAATAGTTTCCAGTTATTTCAAATATAGTATAACCGGCTGATCGAAGGTATCTTGCAACCGTTAAAATTCTACAGAAAATCAATAGATCGTTGGGTCTCTCAGTAGACAATGACATAAATAACGTATCTCAAAAAGATTAAGAACGAGGCACCAGATCTAGTAAACAGAACATAATTCTGACAGAATGAAAGATATGTGGAAACATTACTGGAAAAACGGTAGTGAAAAAATAGACACCTGTTAAACGATCCTGTTCAAAGAGTTCTAGGTCTTAATTGCTCAAGAGTCATGTGATTCATCTCATTGTGGCTGCGGACAGATACAGATTATCCGACCCGTTGTGGAGGAATGTCCTCAAACAAGATACAAGAGAGGATTAGAGGGCCTTCGCAAAAGTGATGACGATGTTATGGCTATTTCATTGTAGAAGTCAACTGGTTGTCTAAGATTTACGTTCATCTTTAAATATATTAATTACTATTAATATTATTGTTGTTATTTTTAATCTTCTTAATGTTGTAACGTGCTGTCATATACAGTGTACAGTGTGTTGCAAATTGTTTTTATATTATAACTATCTACCTAAATTCTCGTAAATTTTTTATATGTTGTTAATTTAATTTAATATTTAATAGGCTTTGTTTCATCAATATATTTACGCTATATGTAATAAAAAAATAAAGAAAAGATTTTACGTTACCTGATTTTCTATAACATTTATATGTAGGAACAACAGTTAAGACCTTTAAAATAAAATGTACTTATCTTTATTCATCATTCTAAACTGAAATACAATTGAGTGTTGTTAATAAATTTCTTTAAAATCTAGGTAAAAATTAAAAATTATAGCTATTAAACTAAGAACATTCGAAATTATTATGACATAACATTAAAACATTGATAATTTTAAAGTTTGATCAATATATATGTAATTTTCATTTTGTTTTAGTATTTCCGTAACTTTTCGCCAACACGGATATTATACTATACGTTGTGTGCATAATCTAAAATATAAACAAATAAACAATTTTATTAAATAATCAAAAAAAGGTGAAATTGTTTGTGTATATGTTATGAGAATATTGTGTTAAAGTAAAATATACTAAGGGTTAACATTAAATACATATTTTCAATTATTGGAGTTATACTGAAGAAAATAACAACTTAAAAATTATCTTGCATACTAAACATATTGACATTTTTTAGATTTTTAGATTCTGAGTGAAACGTGAAATATATTGAATTTATCATTTTGTTTTTTATTTTGTGTCTGTGTATACGATTTCGCCATAATGATTGATCCAATTATTTAAATCTTCAGAAATGACTGATAGAATATGCTATCTATTTGGTATTTTCAGAAGGATTATTTAACGAATTTAATGACAACTTTCTTAATAAAAGCAATATTCTTACAAAAACTTGTAAAAATACAGCAATATTTACGGCATATTGATTTTCGATAAAAACGAATTTTTGTTTTCATCATAACTCAAAAAATAATAATCATAGAAACTTGAAATTTTATTGAACACTTTTAAAATCAATATCTATAGAAACTATAATTTTCAAAAGATTCTTTTAAAGCTATTTATAATTTTTTTATATGTTTTTAATTGTAGACAAAAAAAAAAATGTAACAAAAAATACTGGAAAAATCATATATATATATATATATATATATATATATATATATATATATATATATATATATATATGTATAAATATTTACAAGCGTTAAAAAATGAAAATTTGATGAAATTTGATACTTCAAAAAGTAATTATAATGAAATTAATTTAATAAATTCGAAATATGTTAATGAAGTATGTGCTACTTATGGATACTTAAAATGTTTGATTTTTCAAATGTTATGTTTTTGTTTTGTGAAAGTTATTAAGTTATTAGTTTTGTGTATTAAAAGCTCAAACCAACTTAACTTAACATTTTTATTTTTGTAACTTATTAAGAAATTTGTTTCTTCTGCTATATTAACCATTTTAAGAAATATGAACATGGTTGTATTTATATAGAATATTTTGAATACTTACATTTTCTGACCAAAAAAAAATGAAAAAATATTTTCTTATAATTTGAGCAACTTTTTAACTACTCTCAAAAAATATTTTGACTGCTACATGATTTTTTGAAAATATTTTTCCATATCCAAAAAACATTATTATGCTATATGGACCATAATATTTTTCATTAAAAATCGTTTTTTTCGAAAGGAATTTTATATTGGTTTCAAGTTTAAAAAATCGTTATAGCAATACTATTCACTTCACTTTGATCATTAATCTGACCTGGGAACCTCATCTTACTTATTGTTAGAAATAAATTATCAAAATATTTTCTCATTATATGCTGTAGAATTAAAATACGTTTTATTTTTGAAAATATCAAACCTATAACGAGATAAATTTACTTTTACTTCATTATGCATTACATTCAGTGTTGGGAAATATCTAGATGAATGTATCTAGATAAGTTATCTAGATAAAAATTATTTATATTTTATCTTATCTAGATAAATTTATACTCAGTTTTCTTTATCTTTATCTAGATAAAAATCTTGTTATCTATGAGTACCAATCTAGATAATTTATTTGAATAGAATAAAAATAAAATTTGAAAATTTAATATGTTTTTATATTTTCATTTTTACATTTTTCTGTATATCATATACCTATTACACAGATAATAACTGACAAGATAATCTTCTTATGAAGTTTATTTTAAAAAAAAATAACTTTACATAATATGTTTATTTTCAAAATGTTTGAAATTTGTTAAAAAAAAAGACAGAAATGTATTGTTATTTTTCTAATCTAAGATTTTTTTATTATTAAGTTAGAGAATGATTTGTCATCTTCAAATTCATTTAAAAAAAAGAACCGGATGGGCCTCGCTCTGCTGTACAGTTAGGGGTGGAGTGCACCTCGCTTATAGGATAGGTCATTATTATAATGGATTTGTTAAATTTGAATGCAATGATAGATATCATTGTATACGAATAACGATTCTGAACGGAGTTCATATGTTAGTCTAGAATATAATACAATGTTATTTATAAATATTATATAAGTATATTTTATTTTTAAACGAAAAATTTAGAAAAACCGAAAATTTAAATTGTCTATAAATAAGTCAAAATATGTCAAAATACTTTGAAATTTTAACCATGTATAGAAAACGTCAATATAAGGATATAATGATAATTTCAAGTTGTTGCGGTTTTTCGTTTTTGAGTTAGGGCATTTTAAAAAAACCGATATCATTTGTCAGTCTAGAACATTCTACATTATATTATATTTTACATGTAATTTTATGTCAATATTCGATGTTCAAACGCTTATAAAAAAAAATTGTGCCTATGGATTTTAATAATTTTTGAATGACATTAAGAACTACTTCTGTGGAATCTTCGATTAAATTTTCAAGTATTTTGTAGAAGCCAAATTTTTTTTATCACCGATTATAAAAATAAAATGTAAAAAAATCGAATATTTTAAATGACTATAAGTGGCTTAAAAATCAATATAATATTTTGAAAAAAATATTGCATAAAAGAAATACCAATCTTAACAGCTGGTAGAAATTTCAAAAATCTGCGACTTATACTTTTTGAATTATAACAAATATTTAAAATCGTCTGAGAATAAATCGCTATTTTATGCAATTTCGTAAATATTTAAATTTCAAACAATCGTACAATTTTTTCCTCTTAGTCTGGTAGAAATTTTTTTAAAGATTTTTGAAGAGTAGCTCATAGATAACCTAGTGTTAAAATTTTGAACCTTAAGTATGAACAAAAAAAATTTTATGAATTTTTATCTACAAAATAACATGCAAATTATCGTGATTTTTACACATTTTATACAAATTTGAGAATTAAGGGCTTATAAAAAAAAATTGAGTTAACCAATCACCAATATTTTTAAGTTACGATAAGTTTAACTTATTATAAACCTAGTATAAATTTTTCAAGAGTTTTCGCTCAATCAATTAAATTTTATAGATGTTTAAAAACAAAAATTTAACAAAAATCGAAAATATAAATTGTCTATAAATAAGTCAAAATATGTCAAAATACTTTGAAATCTTAACCATGTATAGAGAACGTCAATATAAAGATTTGGTGAAAATTTCAAGTTGTTGCGGTTTTTCATTTTTGAGTTAGAGCATTTTAAAAAAAACCGATATCTTTGTCAGTCTAGAATATTATACAGTATATTATATTTTACATGTAATTTTTTGTCAATATTCGCTGTTCAAACGCTTATAAAAAAAAATTGTGCCTATGGATTTTAATAATTTTTGAATGACTTTAAGAACTACTTCTGTGGAATCTTCTATTAAATTTTCAAGTATTTTGTACGAGCCAAATTTTTTTTATCACCGATTATAAAAAAAAAATGTAAAAAAATCGAATATTTTAAATGCCTATAAGTGGCTTAAAAATCAATATAATATTTTGAAAAAAATATGACATAAAGGAAATACCAATCTTAACAGCTGGTAGAAATTTCAAAAATCTGCGACTTATACTTTTTGAATTATAAAAAATATTTAAAATCGTTTGAGAATAAATCGCTATTTTATGCAATTTCGTAAATATTTAAATTTCAAACAGTCATAAAATTTTTTCCTCTAATTCCGGTAGAAATTTTTTTAAAGATTTTTGAAGAGTAGCTTATACATAACCTCGTGTTAAAATTTTGAACCTTAAGTATGAACAGAAAAAATTTTATGAATTTTTATCTACAAAATAACTTGCAAATTATCGTGATTTTTACATATTTGGTATAAATTGGAACTTTGAGCACTTATAAAAAAAAATTGTGACTTACGATTTTAGATTTTTTTTTATCAGTTAAGGAACAACTTATAAGAAACCTTGTATTAAATTTTCAAGATTTTCTAGGCAGCCAAAAAAATTTTATCGTTATTTAAAAAAAAAATACTTAAAAATATTGAAAATTTAAATTGTCTATAAATAGCTTCATAAAAGTCAAAATACTTTGAAAATTTAATGGTGTATAGAGAACGCTAATCTAAACATTTGGTGAAAATTTCAAGTATTTACATCGATTAGTTTTTGAGTTATAGCAAAATAAAAAATTTGATTATGTCAAAAACTGGTTTTGCGTAAAAACTCCCGTTTTTCCCAAATTTTTTTATGGTTTTTCCCGTCGCATTTAAAAAATATTGGAAATTTTTAACTTTTGACCCCCCAAAGTACCAAATAGATTCACTTTCCTTTCAGAAAAGTTGCTACATAAGGCAATCGAAGCATTTTTACTGCCCCAAAACGTGTCGACAGACACAAAAAAAAAAAAAAAAAAAAAAAAAAAAAATAAAAAAAAAAAAACACACATCATTGTAAAATCAATACATTCTTCACTCCGTTCAGAATCTAAAAAATATTTTATATTTTATGTTTATTAATGTTTGAAATTAGTTTAAAAAATGATATTTATTTTAAAATTTTTTAATTATGAATTTTTTATCTAATATCTGTAGGCTGCAGTATCCTGAATATTTTCAAAATCAAACATGAAATTATCTCATATTTATTTAGATAAAAATGTACTTATTTTTATCTTTATCTAGATGAAATTTAGTATAACTATCTTTATCTCTATCTAGATAAGAATTAGTAGAGTCATCTTTATCTTTATCTAGATAAATTATTAGTTATCTATTCCCAACACTGATTACATTACTTGTACACGATTGAAATTTCTAAGACAATATTTTAATTAGGAATAATATCACTCATTGGTATATTGAAATTAAAAAAAAAATATTAATAAAATAATACATACACTTGAAAACATTTCTAAGTTGACTATTCTGTTTAAAGATATTTTTAATTTTAGCTTTTCAGCATTATTCATTCGCATGGTAAGTAATAGCATATTTTTATATTTTATACTCATTTTGGTCCAATCACTACAATAAAGTGCGAAATTCATGGATTCCTTCTAAAATAAATCATTTAAAATTGTATGTTTAAATTAATATTAATTAATAAAATAATAAAAAATTAAATTAGAATTAAAAATATTCCAATGTTTAATACTGGTAAACTAATATATAAATAAGTAAGTAAATAGTTTAAATATATAAATAAATAAAAACTTAGCCTGGAGTATTATTATATAATATATATATATATTATATATATATTATATCTGTAAGATACAACCGGTTTCGAAATAAAAATTCATCCTCATGTATATGCAAAGTCAATAAAATTGCGACTGAATATGAAAAAACTAAAATCGGAATTTAGTACTATTATTATTCAGTATGAAAAAATAATAGTAATAAAAATATATATAATTTATCGTAACAGCTAATTATTAAGACTTTAGTTCATTAAAATGTTTAACAAAATGAATAAATTTAAATTTATTTAAATATATTTATTTTTTTTTTATTGCTTTG
This sequence comes from Sipha maydis, assembly GCA_034509805.1. Classification (NCBI taxonomy): domain Eukaryota; kingdom Metazoa; phylum Arthropoda; class Insecta; order Hemiptera; family Aphididae; genus Sipha; species Sipha maydis. The sequence continues at coordinate 293,928 of JASXSY010000620.1, forward strand.
ATATAACTTCACGATTATATATTATCCATATTACATTATACATTATTTTATATATTACAGTTATAAAAAATTATTTTTATCACAAATAAAAACAATGAGTATATTATTTATATTATACAATCAATATATTTATACAATAATTTAAATGCAGAAACTTGCATTGTGCATGAAATTAATGGTAAGTGAGAAAGAAGACGAGAATTGAGAAGAAGGATTAAATCAGGGGAAGATTAGTCAAGAGATGAGAATTTACAGAACAATGAGTTGCGGAGAAGAGAAGGACATGAGAAAGGAATGTGATATAAGTCGTTTACGGTCACATGATTTGGAGAGTGCAAAAGGGTGAAGAATTGAATGGTTAGAAAGACATTTTGATCAAAGCGGAATCGAGAAAATAAGACAATTATGCATCAGAGAAGACTTAAATTTTAAATTAATTAAAATTGATTCAATAATGTAACTTAATTAATAATTAAATAATAGTAATTTTTATTAATTAACATGATTGCATCTTAAAATATTAATGTACTTACTTGTTCGTTTATAAGACCATATAGATAGCAAGTGATGAACGAATGTATTATATTAGGTGTTATAGTAAGAAGGAGTTTTATAACTGGCACTGATACTAAAGATAAACCATTATAATGATTCTAAAACAAAAAAAAATAAATTAAAAACCATTCATACACATTGCCTTATTTAAATTAATATTTACAATAAAAATCATATAAGCTTGAAATATTATTAACATCGATTGAGCAGCTAGCTGAACAAATGTCACAGGTTGAAATAATTGAAAAATGTCTCTAATTTTTCTGAAATCCATTTTAAAATAATATACATATGAAAATATTTGACTAGAGATCATATATTCTATGTTCTAATATGTATATAAATTCAATTTTTTTTTTTTTTTTTTTTAGTTTAAATTATTTAAATTACGGCATGAGTTGTAACTGGTAAAATTTTGCAATACAAGTAAACTTTTTAAGATTTAACATTATACAATTCAAATACAAATAACGAAGGTCGTGTAAACATTGAAGCATATAATAATATTGCTCTGAATTTAATATTTGTAAATGAAGTAACTGGTTTTACGTGATTATAATTTTTTTTTTCATACATATATATATATACATATATATATATATATATATATATATATATATATATATATATATATATATATATATATAAATATATAATACAGTAGTATACGTTTAATTTATATTAACATTATTTTCTGATTATCGTTAATAGGTGATAATGAATAAATAGCGAGCTAGTTTATACCGTTATTTACTAAGAATTTATATCAATTCCAAACAATTTTAATTTATTTAAAAGTTTATATTATAACATTATTTATTTTTACATGACGAAAAACCGTAGCATTTTGAATTTCATAATTTCTCAAATTCTCGACAAGTACATTTATTCATTAAATGAGTTATTGTCGCTACGTCTTCTATTAATTGTATCAGATATATTATTATTATTAATTTTTTTTTTCCATTTTAAGTTCATCCATATTGAATTGTAATAATAAAACAAGGTAAAGAAAATAAACACAAAATATTTTATGTTGTTATACTTACTAGAATACTGAAACAAATAACCACAATATTTTGATTCAACGGTGCCGACGAGTACCGAATCGGCATGACGACATATCGTAGAACACAAGTAACTGTAATGCCTTACTAAGATACTCACCGATCATGGTTGTATAAAATACTATCACACACCATTAAGGTAACAACATTTTCTAACTAGTGTAAAAATTAACAATAATTAACTCCAATAACAATAAATCACGATAATAACTGGTTTGTTTGGTCACTATTATTATTTAATAGAAAATATCGTTAATTTTTTGTATAACATAATTTACTGTAACATATACAATGTGTTCAACGATAAAGGTAACACGAAATATTTGGAATGCATGACCTTGTATGCAATTCAGGTTTTTGTAATGAATATAGGATATGAAATTAAATTTATTTTTGATAAATCTTAATTTTTAAAAAAAATCTGCGCATGCGCGACAAAATAATTTTTTTTTAATGACACCCCCCCCATTTTTAAGTTCAAAATTAAATTATGTGAATTTTTTCAAGCAACTTTGACCTTTAAAGTTTTGCTCAGTCTTCAAAATTAACTGATTAAGAATGAGTTAAATTTTCGATTTATAACATTTGTATTTATCGTATTTTTCAATAGTCTACTTGGAGTTTTACAAATTTATAAGTGATTTCGTATGAATTTTTTTTAAAAATTAAGTGTACTGTCATAAGTAGAAGTAATTTACATTACTTCTACAGAAGTTTTAACTCAAATTTTTTGTAAATGGTATAATTTTGGTTATATATACATAAGTATAAATAACTTTAAATAGAGAATTATTTAATTAATTTTTGTAGAATTGAAAAAAGTAATATGTATAATCTTCATAACCGCTAGTACTACAGTGTATTAATAATCTTACTTGAGAATGTGTTGTTGGTCACGAATTAACCGTTTTAGATTTAACACGGTTTCTAATTCATTGCCGTTAATGTTTCTCGTGTTACCTGTCAATATAATACAAGCAAATTAACAACTGTTACGGACGATAATTGTATGTGTTCAAGTACAGATTATTATTTTAAATTAAAAAAATACTTTTCAGTAATGTTAAAAATAAACCGATGTCTACTTTGCACAGTTAAAATAAATAATAATAGTTTCAAATGTTCTTATAATTATCATTGCGTCTAGGTACCACTACAAATAGTGATGCGAAAAATCCGGTTTCTTGAAATTCAAAATTTAAATCAGTATTCTTTTATGTATAATTTATAACGAAGGTTCGATAATAACACATATTTTGTGATCAATTGATTTTTCAATCAGAATACAAAATTCTATTGTACCGAGCTCAAAATTAAATCCGAATTCTGTGTTTGTCGAATTCTCGGAGAAACCTGTTTTAATTACCAAAACTACTACAAATACGCCAACACTACGTAATGTATCGTAGAAGAAACATTTCATAACTGAAAAATCTGAAAAATCCGACATCGTTTCCGACTAAATGCGAAAGGTGTCGGTACCGATGCGGTGGAAACATAAGTGCTCATTAGTGTTTTCGAACAACTTGTGTCACGCACTCCAACAGGCTAAAAGCTGACGGTCAACAATTAACTGAGCATCGACGAGTGGATTGATTACTCGATTACGGTTCGCACATGTTTGGCGGTACGGTGTTGACGATATCACGATGTTATTCTGATCGGGTGAGTCGGTCAAGTATGGGGCTAACTGGTTTTCACTGCCGGAATCGCGGAAAACGTACGGCCGCGATTAGCGACCGAAAACGTTGCGCCCGCCGGACCGCGTCCGGTGCAATCGCGATTCCGGTGTCCTAGCGTCGGTTTTGGAAACGGGTACGTTTTCGTTTCCGCCGCCCGGCACGCAGGACAGACTCACCGTAGCACAACGCGCCGTACGAGCCGGCGATGGTTTTCAACTGGAACCCGATGGCGATGCACATGGATATGACGAACGTGTCGTACGATATGGTGGCGTGGCCCCAGAACACGACCTGCAGCATTTCGACGGCGTAGAACGCTAGGAAATGATCGTTGTAGAACCGTTCGCCGATCGGGTACACGTAGTTCAGCGAGTTGTACCGGTACCGGTGCACCTCGCGGCTGATCACCACGTCCAGGTAGACGCCGTGGACGACGAACGGCGACAGGCACCAGGCCACCGTCACGGATCCCCAGAGCACCACGAACAGTACGGACAACGTGATGGACCTGGCGCGGGCTGACCGCAGCGTGTCCCTCCGGTGGCCGTCGTACGACAGGAACCGCACGGACGTCATGTCCATACAGTTCCAGATCAGTTCCGAGTTCCTGGACACGCAGAACAGCTTGAACGTGGAGAAGAATATGGCCACGGCCAACATGAAATGGTTCATCAGCTCGTTGGTGTTGTACAGGTAATAGTACGAGCTCATCATCAGCACCGACACCGAGAACGCGCCGATCACGATCTCGACCGTGGCCGCCACCTTGTACGGGCTGTACCCGAAATACTTGCGCGTGTTCGGATTGATCAACTGATAGAAACCGGTGATCTTCATCAGTCTCAGATTGATTATGTAGTTCCGATGATCATCGTTATCCATACTCGTTCGGTACGTGGTTACAATGGTCAATAATAATGAATAGTATTTCTGTTATAATACCGATGCAAGTGACGCAAACTATGTAATAGTAAAAAATAATAAAATTAAAATCACAAAATCCCATTCCATTTTGTAATAACATAATTGATTTTAACTGATTAGTAAATATGATAAAAGAAAACAGAATTTATTATTTTATGACACGGTTCGTATGAATTCTGTTCAAACACTCGGAATAGCAGTAATCTTATTGATGGTGGCATGCAATAAAAATAAATAATATAATTTTTACAATTGAAATATGTAGTTGAAGTTACTCATTCAGATAGTATCCGGTATTACCGGGCAACATATTTTAAAGAGAATATACAATACAATGATCGATTCTAATCGAAAACGCTAATAACACACGCGTGAGTACAATGTCAGGGATAACTTTTTTTTGAATTTTTTTGTTCTTACGAATGACAATATAAGTGTGATAATTCATCGGATTCGATGTGTAGAGTGATGTTCCACGAAGTTATAAACATTGTTAACATAATCTAACCTAATGGTGTTATACCTTAGTGTGACACCTGGTATTATTGCCTATTGGGAAATAGTAAGTTCCTTCACGACAGTAGCAGGAAAATGGAATAATATTATTATAGCGCATATGGCGTTTGCGGGTTCGCGTCAATCGTCAGAGGCTATGGCAGTAGCGGTGGAGTTTAGGACGCGTCGGATTTACTGATAAATAAACATGCTGGTGACTGCTTTCACGGAAATACCCATCGGCAATCAGTGTTAGATTTATTTTTATCCTATTGGTCACTTTCGCCCCGGTTGCCCTCCCTTAAATCCGGTAATAATATCTCGATAATAATATCCCAACTCGATGTAGGAAAGATAAAATATCTTATTATTACGACTTTATTACGGATAAAAATGATACAGAACTTGATTTTGGTTTAATAACCTTATAATTAGTTATAACCAGTTGCCGTCCTTAAGAAAATTATAATTACCATTCTAATAATTACAGTCAGTAGCGTATTAACGGGTAGGATATAAGTGTACTATGCAAGAGCAATAAATATTTTAACAGTCAAAAAAAAAATCGTCAAACTGAAAATATGTTTGCACATCTAATGGTGCAATGTGCCGACTGCCAAGATAAAATATAAAATTTTACTTGTAACCGAATATTTTCAAGGAAAAAACGTACAAGAATAACGAAAATAGTTTTTATGATAACAGTTCAACTAGAAAAAGGTCTTTATTTAATATTTTTTCTATTTTTTTATTTTACCTTTGTTTATAACATTACAACAAAAACAAGTTCTTAATTCTTAAGCTTTTTTCACACAGTCCGTATCTCCAACGGAAACGGATCGGATTAAAAAAAAAACGGAATAGATAAGACACATTATTATTTATACAATCCGTTCACACTATCCGTTTTTACCAACGGACAAAAATTTTTTATGTATACGGACATTTTTATCCGATCCGTTTCCGTTGCCGTTAAAGAAACGGACTGTGTGAAAGAGACCTGCGGATTTTTCATATTTATGAACGAAATAATATGTATTATAGTTAAACAGTCATACAAGAAAAATTATAATTATATATTTTTTATTTTATGTTGATCCTCAAAAATTTGTCGCCCCGGGGCGATCACCCTCTCCCTTGCCTCCCGTTAAACGCGGTTTTAGTTGTAACTATATACAGTAAAATGTACAATTAGTTATTTCTCTTAAAAGTTTTGTAGTATTGTTCGAAACATCCGTGAGTCCGTACATATCCGTATAGTCCGTCACAACGAACGAGAATGCATCATTCATGTTGAGAGAAAAAGGCAAACAACTGCTAGTTATAAATGATTTTAAATATTTTAAACATTAAACATCTAAAAAAATGAAAATACGTGGCATTGTGTTATAAATAAGTGTAGTGCAAAAGTTTATACTATGGGTCAAAATTGCCAAGTTAATGAATACAAATAAATCATTTTTTGAATATAGTCTTGCAAGTGATGGAACTTTAAAACGGAAACAAATTAGTTATTATTGCAAAAGAAAAGCCGTAGACTCTATAAATGACAAACCAAAAAAAATAATAAAATACGAAAAGAAGTATCTAAATATGCAAATGAAGGAGATTCGATTTCACCCGATATAAAAGGATATAAGCAAGGAATTTTCGCAATGCAAGGATACAATGTTTTCCCAAACGGTAAGCGTAGGAACTTACGTAGTTATGTATCTTTTTCCGCTGTATAGGAATTATTATATGTACCTGATTTATACCATGTAAAAACTTACATATGTACCTTTTTCTATCGTGTAGGAACTAATGTATGTATTTTTGCTACTCTCGAACTTACATTCCCTGCCTTTTATTGTAATTCGTGTTGCACGAATGTATCCTGATAAATCGATTTCCTGAGATTAACATCAAAGTCTAAAAACATATATTTATTTAAAATTTTATATTTTTATTTTTATTTTCAAAACTTAATTGACATTTATTTAGTGTTTATTGTAATTTTTGGACTATAAAAAAAACAAATTATTAAACAGGTAACTTACTAATTTATTTGCTTCGTGAATGGTTTTCTGTATAGAAGAAAAATATATTCGGCTCTAAATTGAGTTAAATTATAACCCATAAATAGTGGTTGGATAGTAAAAACACTTTTTAAAACATTTACTCTTTTAAAAATATGCTGTGTGTTAAATATATATCAAAAACAATAAAAGCTAATACTAAAAATGATATTATATGCCGTGGCATCCGAGTAATGTTACTTGTGGTTTTATTTTTGTTTTCGAACAAACGAATCCATTAATGTTGAATTACAACTGAATCCATCAAACTATTATTTGTCTTGAGTAGAAAAATTTAAATTTTTATTTCATGAATTATATAATTGACCACTACTATGACCGTATGTTTAATTAATAATGAAGTTTTTAATACCACTTTTTAGACCTTTTTTAATTCAATAAATTAAAAATATTTTTTAAACCTTCTTTCTAACATAATTGCTAAGAAGACATAATTTCTGGACATTGGAAAAATTAATGGTCGTTTAACATACTACACCAATAATAAAATATGTAAGCGGTAGAAAGAAAAATAATTCCTAAAAATTAAAAATTTTAAAAGAATAAATTAGTGGTTTTAGTGACTATTATTATTATTTATTTTTTATTGATGATTATACTTCATATATTCCGTGATGATATATTTTCTCCAGGATGGGAACCACTGGAATATGTTAATCCGTAGAATAAATGCATTACAATTCCACGTCAGTTCTTTAAGTTACACAATAATGATTAGCTTTTATCTTCGCACAATATTTTCATTTAAGCTTCAACAAAAAATTATTTTATTTAAAATATTTAACACGAATAATGAAAATTAAAAAAATTATAAATTTTATTCATTGGTTTAAAATTTATGTAAAAGTTATATGCATTTCAAAATATTTAATTTTTAAATAATTGTCATAATTTAAATAATGGTCGAATTTTTCACGTAAATATAGATATTTTATGCACTACACTAAATTTAACTTAAATATTTATTTATTATTTAACAATTGATGTTTTTTTTTAACAGGTTAATTATTAAATAAAATTTTAGAAAAGTATCCCTTAAATTATTTATTTATGCCTAATTGTTGCAAATTAATATTTTTTGATATGAAATGAATATTTCTAAAATTTTTAAATTATAGTAAAAACTATTTTGAACTAAATTAAAATTTATTTATTTATTAATTAATTTATTTTTTATCAAAATTAGAGTAACAAAAATCGCATTTAATTTTATAGTTGTTCGATTTTTTCTTAGTTTCCATTTAGTTAAACCAAAAATCACCTAATTATGATTTAAAACCATAGAAAATAACTATTGGCCCTTCTAAATATTACTTAAAAAAAAAAAATATACTTATTTAAGTCTGAAGAGTGTGATTATTTGAACTATAAATATACTTTGACCTTGGTCCAACTCTCTTCTTCGAGATAATCCCAAATACGCTTGGACATGGATTACATATATTTATAGGAATTTAGATTATAAACTACATTTAATTACTATATGGTAGTGGTTGTTGTTTTTCTTTGAACACGTTACATTAGCACTAAGCAGCATATAGTTTATCTAAAAGTATAAAATTATTGGATGGTAAATTTACATATTAATATAAGATATTTGATATTATGTTTAAGACACAGTCAAAAAAAAAATTAAAAATTAAATATAAAAATGAAATATTAAAATATATGTATAATAAACATTTAGAATAAAACTATCTAGTAATTTTAGATATTTAATAATATTACTCTGAGTTTAGTTTGTGATTATATACCTCATATTCATAGTACAGGAAAAATAGTTACCAGCAATTATTCGATCAACTTTATATTTCATAATCTTTAATTTCACACCAACTATGCATTGCATAGCACATTACTTTTTTCCCGATAATCCTGACCACTACTTGTTCAGTTATTATTCTACGTTACGCACTGTCTATATAATTAGCGAAGTTATATCCGTGTAATTTTCTAAGTAAAATACATTAAAACAACAACACAGAAATAAAATCGTATTCAGTCCACTAAAATAGATTCAATAAAACATGGCTAATGTTGTACAACTTCCAGCTATTCCAATAATAAAATATTATGTAAACTATAAATATTTGAACAGTTTTTTTTTCCGGGAACAAAATGTCATGTATGCAATTATTTGCTTCGAGAGCACGTAAGTTAAACAAATGTTTACTTATTTTACAGTTTTAAAATAAACGCAAAAGAGTTGATGTACACTCAGTGACCAAGTATTCTTCTAGTATTCGTCCTTTGTCGTTTATTAGTTGTTTTATTTGTATACATTTGAAATCAGTAGCATATATAATGTATTATAATCGTATTTAAGAAACGATTTCCAGTTTACGTCAACGTAGCTTAATACTTTAATATTGACTATCTCGATATCTCGGTAATGCTCTAATAAAAATTGTTGTTTAAAATGTGTTTCACGCAACAGAACCATTCGATTTACATGTATTGAAATATTTAAAAATAAAAACTTAGGTATTCACTAAGAAAACAAGACGCATTTCAGTTTTGCAGTAATTTTAATTTTAAGTGTATTAAAAAAAATTGACTAAATAAAATTTCAGAAATTTATCCGTACAATATATAGGTAATTAAATTTATTAATTGTATCCTTTATTGTAATTTAAAAGTGTATTACAAGAAATAAAATGTTTTCAATCAAGTATGAACGGTATGAATCTTAGGCTTTATAGCAGTCCCTAACATTTTAGATTCTGAACGGAGTGATGGAATCTATTTTATTTTACATCTCTCTAGTAAATCGAAAAACTTGTTAACTTAATTATTATTATAAATAAATTATTTATGTCCACAAATTATAAAAATTGTTTTTACCTATGTCCTTTATGTATTCCCAAACTACTGTGTAGATTTTGATGACATTTGTTTTCAGATAGACTAGATTTTGGAGAAGAACATAGGCTAAGTTTGTCACGAAAATAAGGAAAGGGAAGCATTAATACAACTGATGAGGTCTAAACTAGAGGTTATTTGTTTGTTGTGACTATAAAAACCAAAAAAATGGAACAAACCTTACTATCATACCTAACAGTATGCACGTAGAAAATTGTATTCATGTTTATTTTATTGAAAATAATTTCCAAAAACTATTCAACAATCAACTATTTTTTCCTCCAACAACGACACTAACTGCTTTTTTTGATATATTTAATATTTATTTATAACAATACATTACAATTTATTTTTTTAATCGTTATTTCGGGTGATACACATTTAAAAAGTATGTAACACCTAAAAAGAGTTAACAATCACAATTTTTTTACCGGACAACGACGGGCTATTTAGCTACAAATACATAAAAATCTATTTAAATAAAAAAGCAAATACCGCTCACTTATTGATCATCACTAAATATTAAAAATTATCAAATGTATAAACTTGAAATTTGACCTAAAGGTTTCTCCAATTATCTATACGTGCAATAAGAAACGATTTAAAAAAAAAATTATCACCGGCAGATGGAAAACTAAACGTACTCGCACAACCAAACTATCAAACTGAATCATTATAAATTTATTTGTTTTATAACCAAGAGTGACATCAAATTAGACTTCAAATAGTGTCAGGTAATAATCCATTAAAAATTATCTCCCGACTAAGACTGTTCCGTGCGAAGCCGTCTAATTCAGTTAAATAAACCATAGAATCAATTTATGTTATGACTATTATTTTTTTTATTTTATTGATAGTAATAATTTATGTATTCTACAATGAATGCTTGCGACTCCTCCTTCCTAATGTGTTCATGTTCTCTTAGGAAAGCGCTTCCCCAAGATTGAGAAATAATGCTATATAGTGTAAATTACACATGTTATAAAAGAATGGCCACCCGTTCGAGTTCTATATATTGTGACTTCAGGAGGGGCTCATTCGAAGATGGTCGGCCTCTCTGGCATGTTATGTATTAATTTATTTACCAAAATAAATAAAAACAATAACTTGATAAGATGAAAATAAACGTTATTTCTATAGTATATATTTCTTTCATTTGTTAGAACTTTTTTTATAATATATATAAAAAAAAAATTAAACTGTAAATAAAATTTTAGAACACTTTACCATAGAAACACTATTCACGTTAGAGCTACATTGTTATTATAATATTCTAAAAATAATAAGAATATTAAATACAAGAGAAATAATTACAACATGTAATTAGTAGTAGTTATATTTATAACATTCTAGTCAGCGATAATTACTATTCATACACAATATCTGGCAGTAGCGCATTTACGGGTAGGGGTATACAGGGCTACTGGACCTCCTCCCAGAGCAATAAAAAAAAAAACAACAGCTACATGTTTCTGCATCACAATGAAGTTAGAAGTATAGTATATAATTAGTATGCAATTTTATTCTGACTAATACGGTTTTCAAGTTACAATTAAATATAAAATGCGATAAAGGCAATTGGTAATAGATACTCAATCTTTAAAATATAAGTTATTGCACAGAAAAACTGTCACAGACGACTGGAATATATTTTATAAAATAGAGGTTACCTTGTAGGTTTCTAGTCAAAAAGGAGAAGAAAAAAAAAAATAATAATTGTGATTTTTAGTTGTAGATTTTTTTTCTTTAATAATTATTAAAATTATTAAAAATTACGCACTATTATTGTTTTAAAGGATAAAACAATTAAACTTTATTAAAAACATTTTTTTTTTTATATATATACATAAGAAAAAACGTCTACGTAAACAGCTGATGATAACTGCGATACTGATATAATGAACTACGTAAAATAGTTTTTTATTAGCGCTAATTATGTGGAATTAAAACACGTCTGGTTAATACGTTCATATTGATACATCGTTCGCCGCAATAGGTAATTTTATATTTAATTAGTGTAGTTGTACTTCGATACACCACACAGCCCAGATGCCGTTCAATGTTAACCATGTAGTAACACAGCATATACCTACACGTTACATGCACACATACTATAATAGTTATAGTTGTATTTACATAATTGAAATAATAAGGGAACGTACGCACTATGTGACTGCCCGTAATGCAGTTAGCCGTCCGATTGACCGCAGTTTAGGTTGGATCAGCGGGAGTAAAATTGAATTAGAATACGAGTGTCATTAAATTTTAACTTAAAATTAACCGTTTCAACAATAGACACTAAAGAAGTGTATTGCATCTTCGATCATCTACTGTTTATTACATCTACGAGCGCTACATAAAAAAATAAAAATAAAATACTGTATACATCCTTTCCTACAAATACGAGATGAAATTAGGCATATTGATGTATTTTTTGAAAACCTCAAAAAATACGAAGATAAGTTTATCGGTTACACGAAAATGAGTTTAAAATCATTTGAAGAATTATTGAGTGTTTTAAGAAGTTACACTTTCATGAGACTCATGTGTGGTCGTTGAATCCGGAGGTGAGAGAGGTAATAGTGCTTGTATTGGGTTATTTATGATAGTGTCCTGATTAGGAGTGGTTGCCGGTATATATGTTTGAATAGGAGTATGGTTGTAAGGATGATGTTTTCTTTGTTTAGAATTATGCCCACGATTATTTTGAGTGTTCCAGTTCGTGTTTTTGGATAATTTGGCAATGATAGATTAAAATTGATTATCATTGGTTTTTACTATTTTCTGAAAACGGGATATTCTAATATTCTAAAAGTTTTCCAAGGAACAATAGGACGAAAATGTGATAAACAGGATAGTTTTATTCAAATCGAGACGTATGGTCACCATAAATATATTATAAAAATAATTTAATGTTTTTCTCGTGTAAGTTTTGATATTATCCAATTGAAGATAAAGTTGAATATTGTAATATTACTATGTGTATATTACATACTGATTTATAATAATTAGTGTCAGCCATTTTTTTTTTTTAAATTTTTAGGAGTGGGAATTGCTTCCATGCCCTCCTCTTTGTACCCACGCCTAATGTTAATACTTAATAATTATTATGAACAATATATAAACGATAATAACCATTTAATAAGAGTTATATAATTTCACGAGACGGCGTAGTCTATTCAGACTACACCGTATCATTATCAAATACTATAAATTATTGAAGTGGCTCTGATCACTTGTTCTTCCGATATAATAAAAGTGTATTAATTTGCATTTAGAATTTTATTCCTTCGGGCGTAAGTTTATTGATGAATGTATTATGTACAAACTTGTCTTATGCTAATTTAACGAAATTATTACATTTTTATGCCCTTAAATACAAAAATCTGTTCTAACATTCTCAATTACTAACCGTCGTAATTCTTAATGTCAAATATGAATTCATTTAAATTATTTTTCAAAATTGTATTTAAAACATTTGTATTTATCGATTGATTGAACTATATTAATACACATCTTAATACACACGTTTTAGGTTATCTGTACTAATATTAAAATGAGTTGAAGATTTTTTATTTATTAGTTTGTTTTAATAAAACAAAATCTGAAATTACTGAACCCACTTTAAAATGCATTCATTATTAAATAGATACATAATTATTGAGTGACAAAGGTTATATTTGATTGTGATGAATAATATTTTTTTAAAGTGAAGTAACAATATTTGTTATTCAATTGCGAGAAAAACATGGATTTATTTATCGACGTGCATTGACTATAGGTGAATATAATGTTCTATGATTTGTGATATATGTTCTATGATCGATATAATATCTTCTATCTATCTAAAAAAAAACTTAGAAAAAAACGAATGCTCAAACTTGGAGATTGAAAAATCCAGTAGTCCATAGATTAGAACATCTATTATTTGCAAAATTCACTTGTACAGATTTATTATTTTGAGTAATTTTTTAATAAATTCAAGTTTTTCAATGATCAAATATATTTTAGGTTTGCTGGCTATTGAAAGATTGTTGTAGCTAAAATATATAATATTTTCATTATATTTATATATAAATATATGGTATTATTGTAATTCACTGTTATTCTATTAGATATATTGTATTAGATGAACTATACGGATTTTCCCGGACATTATATTAGTTTTTTAGTTTAGATCAATTACTTATCCTAAACCTGTAAAATATAAATTGAAAAAAGTGCACAGTCATCGTATATTTTAATGATATTTATTTTTAATTATCATTTAGTGATTATAATCAATATACCTAATAAAAAAATAAAATATTTCTGAGGTAAATAACCCGAAAGTGAAAAATTATATACAAATAGCTCATAATTCTTTCGGTTTTTAAAAATATGATTTTCGGAAAAATATTGTGCATCTAGACTGGCCTTATTTTTTAGTGAATCCCGACACAAAGTGTGTAGTCCGGATCGGAAGTGTGCACTACGGGTTCATGAAGTTTGTACTAATAAATACTAATAAATACTAAAAAATAAGATAACTATGAAGATATTTTTCAGATTGTTGGACTTAAGGTAAAAGATCTTACCTTGGCATAACAGCCCATTGTATTAATACAATAACGTTAGTTAGAGAAGGTGCATCATTAGCTTGTGCAGTGATAAAAGGTCGGCATACTTTTGATTTAATTGTCAAAGAAATATATAATATAAACATAAAGTACAAAATTCAAAATAAAGTAAACGATAATCAACAAACTCGTTAGCAACCCGCGTTGCTAGCAGTTTGATACTTTCGATTTTTTTTTTTTTTTTTTTTTTTAAGTTCGTATTTTAATATTTCCGGTGTTTTACGACGTTCTTCTTCTTCTTCTTCTTCTACTTCGCCTTCCTCCCAACTACTTGGGGTCGGCCACCCTTGTCCTACACCTCCACTTTACTCGGTCAATCACATCTCCTCTGCACACACCGACAGCCCTCATGTCATTCTCCAAAGTCTCCAACCATCTCTTTTTTGGTCTTCCTCTTCCTCTTTTCCCTTCAACGTCCATCTTCATAACCACTCTTACTGCATTCGTTTCCTCTCGCCTCATCACATGCCCAAACCATCTCAGCCTATTTTCTCTCATCTTGTCCACAATTGGCGCTACACCAACACTACCTCTCACGTATTCATTCCTTATTCTATCTTCTCTTGTCACTCCACTCAACCATATAAGCATTCTCATTTCCGCGACACTCATACTTTGTTCTATTCTCCTGTTAACCGCCCAACACTCTGAACCATACAGCATAGTTGGTCTCACTACACTTTTATAAAATTTACCTTTCAGCCTAATTGGAATTCTCTTATCGCATAACACGCCCGATGCTTCTCTCCATTTCATACACCCACACTTAATCCTATGTTTTACATCCATGTCAAAGCCCCCGTCCTTTTGAACAAAAGATTCTAAATATTTAAAGCTCTCAACTTCACCTATCACATCACCATCTATTGTCAGTTGTCTCCTCATTCCTTCAACTTCTTGGTCTCTTTGTCCAAAATCATACTCAATATACTCAGTTTTATTTCTACTAATTCTCAATCCCTTTTCTTCGAGGGCTAACCTCCACTCATTTAACCTATTATTGACAACTTCTAGGTTTTTTCCTATCAGAACTATATCATCCGCAAACATCATACACCATGGTATCTCACCCTGTATCTCCTTCGAAACCTCATCCATTACCACTGAGAACAGGTAGGGGCTTAGAGCTGACCCCTGGTGCATACCTACTCCTATACTGAAACCTTCTGATACTCCACACCGACTCTTGACACTAGTACTCAACCCTTCATACACATCCTGGATCAAATTAAACATACATTTTTGGGACATTTTTTCTCATTAATGCCCACCTTAAAACTTCTCTTGGCACCCTGTCATACGCCTTTTCTAAATCTATAAACACCATGCATAGTTTTTTATTCTTTTCTCTGTACTTCTCTACTAATTGCCTAACACAAAATAATTGCTCCATTGTCGATTTTCCTGGCATAAAACCAAACTGGTTTTCTGATATCGACGTCTCACTTCTTATCCTCTTCTCTATAATCTTTTCCCAGATCTTCATACTATGACTCATGAGCTTTATTCCTCTATAGTTCCCACATTCTTGTATGTCTCATTTTCCTTTAAATATTGGTACAATAAAACTCTTTCTCCAATCTTCTGGCATTTTTCCTTCTATCAGTACCTTATTAAAAAGATTTTTCAACTACCCAATGCTTACATCTCCTAACATTTTCCACACCTCTACAGGTACTCCATCTGGTCCTACCGCTTTTTTCTTTTTCATCGCCTTCACCGCATATCTCACTTCCTCCTCGCCCACTAGACCAATTAATCCTTCATTCCATGACATACTCTCTAAAGCTTCTTTTGGATATTCCTCGTTCAGTAATTTCTCAAAATATTCTTTCCATCTTTTTTTCACATCCTCATCATTTGTTAAAACTCTCTTATCCTCATTTTTTATACACCAGACATCTTGGAAATTGGTTAAGATGGTCACTTGTGTTAAGAACATAGCAAAAGAGGTTGTTGGTGAAACCAAAAGTAGTTTACCAGAAGAAGCCATTTATTGTCATCACATTTACTTATTGCGCTTGTTTGTATAGATTGTAAAGTTTATGTTATAATGTAAAAAAAAAAAATCTGTGTGAATAGCGCTTGGCAACCCGTTTTATGTTTTCGTCGCAACTCGTGTAATATTTATATATCGTTTTCGAGGAACCACAACAGTATTGCGCTTACAGTTCTTTCAGTCGCCTACGATCCAGTGTTCCGCTGCGGAAGTACAGAAACGGTACACGTTCTGCTCTGCTCCTCAACATCACGGGTCGAGAGCATATATATCGCCGAAGGTAACCTCTTGTATATGTATAACTCTTACATTTAGAATTGAAATCTTTAAAATGAGTGAAGCAGTTTCTAAGAAAATAAGCTTTATAATATACTCAATTATTAAAATAGCCAAGCCCAACTTGGAAACTTTTGTTAAATACGCCAAAGTAGAATTAACACCACCCAAACTATCAGACCTACCAGAAGTAAAAAATGAGATTTCCAAAATAATTCAAATGGCTAAAAGTGGACGTTGGAAGCACATTACTGTCAAGGATGCTACCATTAACTCACTCGCCGCTAGTGAAGTACTTATGTGGTTTTATATTGGTGAATGTATTGGAAAGAGGAAGTTAATTGGTTATGACATCAAATTGTAAATAATATATTCTTGTAATTTAAAATAAATGATGCTTATCCTGATTATATACAATTCTTTTGGGTCTGGAAATTTTTTAAATTTTATAGAAATACCACAGTTTTTTCAGTAAAATGAAAAAAATATTATTTGTCAAACTGTCTACAATTAAATAAATAGTAAATCGTAAAAAATAAAAATAAAATTGTGTTACAAATACGTATGGTATTAAATTAACATGATATGGAGTAAAGCTAATGTTATGAGGATAGATAATGAATTATGTTCCCCAATACTAAGTAGAAAATTAAAAGTTCCTAAAAAACTTGGTGGAGGTTTAAAACAAAATGAAAACTGTAATGTTAAAGATCATTATAAAATAAACATATACTTCCAAGTTCTCGATACTATATTAAGTGATATGAAAGAAAAATTTAAAGAAAATGACATACATTTGATATACTGTATGCAAGATATAATAGTAAATGAACCAATAAAGTTCACTTAATTTCAAGATGTTAGTACAATGTATGGTTTTAATGAAGTGAACTCAAGGTTGAAACAAAGATATTCAATAGGATGTACAAAAGCCTGAATACTGAAAATACTATCCAATCTAAAATAAAATATATGAGGTCAGGCGATAACGCTATTGGGTTTCCAACATTGGCAAAATTATAGTAACATTTTTTTAACTATATCATAAAATTCTGCAGCATGTGAAAGAAGCTTTTCTTGTCTTCGACGATTAACTATTTAAGAAGTACTGGGTCAATCTATGTTGAATCATTTAGGAATTTAACAAAGAGAACGTGAAAGATCGTTAAATATTAATAACAATAAAGTTATAAAACAATTTGATTCATCTACAATACCACGTCGTTTAAAGTTTAATAATTGTTTAAACTAAATTGTTATTTTTAAAATTGTATTGTTTTTTATTATATTTTTTTATAAAATATGTTATGAATTAATTACTACTTATGAGTAATGCTATGATATAAGTTATGAATTTACTAGTTATTAAGAACAAAAAGTAAAAAAAAAAAAAATTTAGTAACCAAGTGGTGAATTAATAATTACTATAAAAAGGTACATTAAAATAAAAAACAACTAACAATGATACTACTGTAGTTTTAAAATTATAAACAGTTGTGCTTATTATTATATTATAATTGTAAATGATTATGTGGTTTAAAGTTCAAATAAAAGTAATGTTTGTGGCTATATATTAATTATAAAAATATTAAATTTATAGCTTTTAATAACTTGTATTTATATATAAAAAGAATTATATAGATTTATAATGTATTTTATGTTAATATAATATAATAATATGGTTATATTAAAACATTTTTTTTGTAATGTTGGGGGTGTGGGGGCAAGGGTTTGTTTACCCCGAGTAACTTTTGCAACCCTGGATATTTTTCCTAAATTATGCCACTGATTATAAGTTAAAAATTAATTCACAAATTAACTTTTGAACTAAACGCGATAATTTAATTTTTGAACTTTTTTTTAATTTAATTTATTTTTATTTTATTTATTTAAAAGTAAATTATTAGAGACCGAGCGCATTTATTTTGTCCTAGTTCACTGCGCTAACTTGAACGGTCGATTCGAAAAAGCCCTCAATTTGTTTTGAAAAACCACGTCATGGGCACAGAGAAAAAAAGTTAATAATATTAATTATTGAATAACTAATTTTTAAATTCTGGAAAAATTTAAATAATTCTATCCATGGTATCGAATTCAGGATCTGCAAAAATAGATACATCGCGTTATCCACTATAAAAACAATAGCTAATAGTTCAACTTGTTATACAATTCAAAACAATAAGTAAAAAAATTTGAAAATGTTGTGACTCAGAAACGAGATAGGTAATAGTTTAAACAAATTTTTTTTCGTCATCATTCTTGGCGAAAAAACTCCACGAAAATAGGTAAGTATAAAAAAATAAAACTCGTGAAGTAGATAGTTCAACTAGGAATATGACATTAATAAATTGATAGAATATTTATAAGTAGGTTTATCAAATTATTGAATATTATTTAAGTACCTACACTGTTAATAAGAATGAACTATTTTTCCAATTTTTTATAATGGCTTTAAAATGTTAAAACATAATATAGGTACAAATTAAAGTAGGTTATTACAACGTGAATCTTATTTAATACATCAGCTCAAACTATGTTTCCTTATAATTATAAATAATTTTATATTCATTTTTTACTAAATTATAGTAAATATCACGATGTATTTAATAGTTTCAACCAAAAATCGATATCTTAAATAATTCAGTAACTGCAGCGCTATTTTTTTAGTTAAAATAATTCAATTTTAGTTACTATAGCTATATTTTGTTTAACTGTGTACTATTACACTAAATTTTTTTGTTTCTGTGTATTTATTAATAATTAATTATATGTAACGTACGATTGATTTATTTATTTATTATTATTTAAGTGTTTAGCTTTTAGTGCAAACAATTTTAAAAATTTAAAACGATTAAACAGTTACCTAGCTGGTGGCGTTTTAGACGAAGTGATATTTTTTCATTTTTTCTAAACATTTTTCTCATATTGTATGCCCACTGAAATGAATACAATTTACATATTCGGTTTTTGATTGTATTAAGAAGACTACCCGAATGTACCACTGTTTCAGTAATTTACGGGCTACACACGAATTGCGTCCCGAAAAAAAAAATGTAATGAGCAAATACACGAGTTGCTATCGTCTTAAACTGCTACATGAATTGCGTCAGTCTTCGTTTAAATGACTACGTACTTTAAAACATATAATCATTTTAGTTTGGTTTCGATCGCGTTGTTGGTGATAATATTAAAGGCTGGTTTACACGCTACGACTTTTTGAAGGTTTTATCGGATACCACAAATCGTATCAAGTAAAACGGAGCGTGTAGACAGCAAATCGTATGTCTTATCGAATTGAAACTGAAATGAAAAATTATGTAATAAGCGGAACATGTAGACATTCCATAAAACGCATGTTTTATTGTCTGTTTATGATATCCGTTAAAACGTACAATAAATCATAGCGTGTAAACCAGCGTTTAATATTATCACCAACAACGCAATTGAAAGCAAAATAAAATTATTATATGCTTTAAAGTACGTCCATGTAGTCATTTAAATGAAGCCGGACGCAATCCATGTAGCAGTTTAGATTAAGACGATAGCAACTCGTATACTTGCTTATTAAATTTTTTATTCAAGTTTTTACCAGTTTTTTTTAATTTTTAATTTTATATTTATAACTTTTTTAATTATTGTTTATTTTGATTATTATATTAAATTCCTAAAGTTTATACCTACACATTTTCATTTGACTTACTTCTAATTGCATAAAAACGATAAAAATCAATATTTTTAACCTACCAATTGTCATAATTTGCTATTGGCAGTTTTAAGTTTGTATGAAATGGGAAGGAAAATAATGTTTTTACGTTTGGACTCAATTCGTGTAGTCGTTAAATATGATCGGGACGTAATTCGTGTACTCGTTAAATATCTTTAGGATGCAATTCATGTAGAAAAGGCATTTCGGGACGCGATTCATGTGCAGCGAATTTACGAAAGGAATTAAATATTACACTATAATATTTGATGGGTGTTAAATCACTTACACAGTACATATCAATACTTTATTTCTTGTCATGATAAAAAATTATATTATTTAACGTCAGGTATGAATGAAGTCCATAAAAGATGTCCGACTACAATACCTACAACATTTATACTAATCTGCTAAAGATGACTTGTAAAACTTAGTCTTATTATGTTTTATGATTTGAGATTGCTATTGTTAACCAATGTTAGTTCAACGATTTATTTTTAGATTCTGAACGGAGTGAAGAATGTATTGATTTTACAATGATGTGTGTTTTTTTTTTTTTTTTTGTGTCTGTCGACACGATTTGGGGCAGTAAAAATGCTTCGATTGCCTTACGTAGCAACTTTTCTGAAAGAAAAGTGAATCTATTTGGTACTTTGGGGGGTCAAAAGTAAAAAATTTCCAATATTTTTTAAATGCGACGGGAAAAACCATAAAAAAATTTGGGAAAAACGGGAGTTTTTACGCAAAACCAGTTTTCGACGTAATCAAATTTTTTATTTTGCTATAACTCAAAAACTAATCGATGTAAATACTTGAAATTTTCACCAAATGTTTAGATTAGCGTTCTCTATACACCATTAAATTTTCAAAGTATTTTGACTTTTATTAAACTATTAATAGACGATTGAAATTTTCAATTTTTTTAAGTATTTTTTTTTTAAATAACGATAAAATTTTTTTGGCTGCCCAGAAAATCTTGAAAATTTAATACAAGGTTTCTTATAAGTTGTTCCTTAACTGATAAAAAAAAATCTAAAATCGTAAGTCACAATTTTTTTTATAAGTGCTCAAAGTTCCAATTTATACGAAATATGTAAAAATCACGAAAATTTGCAAGTTATTTTGTAGATAAAAATTCATAAAATTTTTTCTGTTCATACTTAAGGTTCAAAATTTTAACACTAGATTATCTATAAGCTACTCTTCAAAAGTCTTTAAAAAAATTCTACCGGAATTAGAGGAAAAAATTTTATGACTGTTTGAAATTTAAATATTTACGAAATTGCATAAAATAGCGATTTATTCTCAAACGATTTTAAATATTTTTTATAATTCAAAAAGTATCAGTCGCAGATTTTTGAAATTTCTACCAGCTGTCAAGATTGGTATTTCCTTTAAATTATATTTTTTCAAAATATTATATTGATTTTTAAGCCACTTATAGGCACTTAAAATATTCGATTTTTTTACATTTTATTTTTATAATCGGCGATTAAAAAAATTTGGCTCGTACAAAATATTTGAAAATTTAATAGAAGATTCCACAGAAGTAGTTCTTAAAGTCATTCAAAAATTATTAAAATCCATAGGCACAATTTTTTTTTATAAGCGTTTGAACAGCGAATATTGACATAAAATTACATGTAAAATATAATATAATGTATAATATTCTAGACTGACAAAGATATCGGTTTTTTTTAAAATGCTCTAACTCAAAATTGAAAAACCGCAACAACTTGAAATTTT
Organism: Sipha maydis; assembly: GCA_034509805.1. Classification (NCBI taxonomy): domain Eukaryota; kingdom Metazoa; phylum Arthropoda; class Insecta; order Hemiptera; family Aphididae; genus Sipha; species Sipha maydis. Next base: position 315,934 of record JASXSY010000620.1, read on the forward strand.
CACCAAATCTTTATATTGATGTTTTCTATACATGGTTGAGGTTTCAAAGTATTTTGACATATTTTGACTTATTTATAGACAATTTAAATTTTCGATTTTTGTAAAATTTTTGTTTTTAAACATCTATAAAATTTAATTGGCAGACCGAAAACTCTTGAAAATTTAATACAAGGTTTATAATAAGTTACACTTATCGTAACTAAAAAATATCGGTGATCGGTTTACTCAATTTTTTTTTATAAACCCTTAATGCTCAAATTTGTATAAAATGTGTAAAAATCACGATAATTTGCAAGTTATTTTGTAGGTAAAAATTCATAAAATTTTATCTGTTCATACTTAAGGTTCAAAATTTTAACACTAGGTTATCTATAAACTACTCTTCAAAAATCTTTAAAAAAATTTCTTCCGGACTTAGAGGAAAAAGTTTTATGACTGTTTGAAATTTAAATATTTACGAAATTGCATAAAACAGCGATTTATTCTCAAACGATTTTAAATATTTGTTATAATTCAAAAAGTATAAGTCGGAGATTTTTGAAATTTCAAACTATGTCCCTGTATGCAACTGCCAACCCATCCTAATTGAAAAATATATTTATCGTTTCAAAATAAAATATACTTTTTACAATATTTATAAATAACAATGTATTATATCCTAGACAAACATATGAACTCCGTTCAGAATCGTTATTCGTATACAATGATATCTATCATTGCATTCAAATTTAACAAATCCATTATAATTATGACCTATCCTATAAGCGAGGTGCACTCCACCCCTACTGTACAGCAGAGCGAGGCCCATCCGGTTCTTTTTTAATTATTGATGGGAATTATTTTATAATGATTTAAGATTTTAGAATCAATTGGTGCAAGTATTATAACGTAAGCATAATATTTTTTTGTATTTATAGAATATTTTTTATGAGAATAGATTTTACTGTTTTTCAAATATGTAAAGATCAAAATTTAAAGCATTACAAAGTTAAATAAAAGTAAACTTGAGCCTTGTAATTTTTTTTAATATTTGTTAATTGTTTTAGACGTTTTTCGAAAAACATATAATTATTAGTATTATTGTAATCAATTCAACTAAAAAAATAAATAAAAACTTTAATTATCAAACATTTTCTTTTAAATATTTTTTAATTACCAAACCTTACATCACAGACTATTCTGCTTGAAACATTACCTGTAATATTTTCTTATTTTTTCCAACACTTATAATACAATTTAATTTTAACCGTTTAAGTCTCGATATCCACAATGTAAATATAATTATAATTTATCTATAATTAGAAGGAATAAAGAAATATTCAACAGCTAAAAAACATAAAACATGGGTACTACACTTACATTTTATATCAGTTTCAAGATTCAATTATAATAGAGTGAAATAATTAATTTCATATATTTTATTTAGACGATTCAATGTGGACGTTCGATTCCAAAATAATTTCGCTGATCAATACCATTATTTTGAGAGGCAATGGTTATTATTTTAAATACTCTGCATGAATGATGAATCGAAAATTGTATTCGTGCTAATTACAATTTTTTTGTCACGTAACGACCAGGGCTCGGGACTTATAGCACTTAAAATAATTAAAATAAGCGCTTTAAAATATCATTATAAGCACTCAAATAAGCTAAAATTTAAACAAAATATTTAATTAAAGAAAAAAAAAAATGTTCTAAAATAGAAAAAATAAGCAAAAACTTCTAAATTTTCTTTTAACATGATAAGCTAAAATATAAGACATAATTTGAAACTGTATTGAATATAAAATTAAAGATACAAAAAATATTAAAACAAAAAAAGAACCGGATGGGCCTCGCTCTGCTGTACATTTGGGGGTGGATTGCGACTCTTCATAGGATAGGTCATTATAATGGATTTGTTAAATTTGAATTCAATGATAGGTATCATTGTATACGAAAAACGATTCTGAACGGAGATGATATGTTAGTCTAGAATATAATACAATGTTATTTATAAATATTATATAAGTATATTTTATTTTTAAACGAAAAATTTAGAAAAACCGAAAATTTAAATTGTCTATAAATAAGTCAAAATATGTCAAAATACTTTGAAATTTTAACCATGTATAGAAAACGTCAATATAAAGATTTAATGATAATTTCAAGTTGTTGCGGTTTTTCGTTTTTGAGTTAGGGCATTTTAAAAAAACCGATATCATTTGTCAGTCTAGAATATTATACATTATATTATATTTTACATGTAATTTTATGTCAATATTCGCTGTTCAAACGCTTATAAAAAAAAATTGTGCCTATGGATTTTAATAATTTTTGAATGACATTAAGAACTACTTCTGTGGAATCTTCTATTAAATTTTCAAGTATTTTGTACGAGCCAAATTTTTTTATCACCGATTATAAATAAAAAATGTAAAAAAATCGAATATTTTAAATGCCTATAAGTGGCTTAAAAATCAATATAATATTTTGAAAAAAATATGACATAAAGGAAATACTAATCTTAACAACTGGTAGAAATTTCAAAAATCTGCGATTTATACTTTTTGAATTATAAAAAATATTTAAAATCGTTTGAGAATAAATCGCTATTTTATGCAATTTCGTAAATATTTAAATTTCAAACAGTCATAAAATTTTTTCCTCTAATTCCGGTAGAAATTTTTTTAAAGATTTTTGAAGAGTAGCTTATAGATAACCTCGTGTTAAAATTTTGAACCTTAAGTATGAACAGAAAAAATTTTATGAATTTTTATCTACAAAATAACTTGCAAATTATCGCAATTTTTACATATTTCGTATAAATTGGAACTTTGAGCACTTATAAAAAAAAAATTGTGACTTACGATTTTAGATTTTTTTTTATCAGTTAAGGAACAACTTATAAAAAACCTTGTATTAAATTTTCAAGATTTTCTGGGCAGCCAAAAAAATTTTATCGTTATTTAAAAAAAAAAATACTTAAAAAAATTGAAAATTTCAATCGTCTATAAATAGTTTAATAAAAGTCAAAATACTTTGAAAATTTAATGGTGTATAGAGAACGCTAATCTAAACATTTGTAGAAAATTTCAAGTATTTACATCGATTAGTTTTTGAGTTATAGCAAAATAAAAAATTTGATTATGTCAAAAACGGGTTTTGCGTAAAAACTACTCCCGTTTTTCCCAAATTTTTTTATGGTTTTTCCCAAATTTTTTTATGGTTTTTCCCGTCGCATTTAAAAAATATTGGAAATTTTTTACTTTTGATTCTTCAAAGTACCAAATAGATTCACTTTCCTTTCAGAAAAGTTGCTACATAAGGCAATCGAAGCATTTTTACTGCCCCAAAACGTGTCGACAGACACAAAAAAAAAAAAAAAAAAAAACACCATCATTGTAAAATCAATACATTCTTCACTCCGTTCAGAATCTAAAATGCAGTCCATATTATAATTTTTTAGTTAAAAAAATCAAAAATAAATCTTTATATTATAAAAAAAGTATAACTTGGACTTTCGAGACATTTTGCCTTATTGTTTATGGATTTTCCAAGAAATTTTATGAAAAATAAAATGTAAACAATATTTATAAATAGTTGAAAAAATCTGAGGGAGGTCAGTGGCCTACGTCCTCGTTTATAATTAACAGAAATAAGCAAAAAAAGGAAAAACTATGAGAAAAACAGGAAATAAGCTTTTTTTAAAAAAAATCGTTGAAAAAAGCAAAAAAAAAAAATAACTTTCAAATTTTATAATTGAACGTGTTACAACATGACATATACATCCATAATTCTTTGGTACATTTTATGTCAAACAATAAAAATAAGCAAATGCTATAATTCCCGAGCCCTGGTAATGACCCATCAACTATTTGCATATTGATTAACCAGAACGGATATCATCTTGTAAGTTATATGGATAACCTGAAAAAATAATGAAATTGTTATTATGATAATATGTATATTATTTATTCATGTTTTTTGTTCAATATTGCCCAAAGTCATGAATGAATAATGATAATAACATATATAATCAACAGAAAATTGCATACGTTAGCGAACAATTCTAGGTTGACAACCATTTGCGTGGTCACTTTAAGTTTTAAATTGTTTGTATTTTTGATCCGCATTGTGAGCAACAATAGTTTCTTAAATTTGATGTTCATCTCTGTCCAATTGGAGTTGTACAGTGCGAAATTGATTGAGTCATTCTGAAATCAAGTAAAATCGTTTACACTTGGTTCGGTATTGGTACATAATAGGTATTCTGCAATATATAAATCTATAAGCTATCTACGCAAATACTATATATAGCTATGCGATTTTTATTTGTATATTAATGTGTTCCTATTAACATACAACTTCATTACTTGATCCATGATACTTAAAAATGTAATTATAAATAATATGATTTGATATTATTTTACTGTTATGATTTTACTATGTAATTATTCTTGTAAAATCCGATTAGCGTTAATTTATATTAAAAAAATAAATATTAAAAATAAATAAAATAAAATATAAATGCTAAACGCTTAATGTTTATTGTCTCTAGCTTTTAATTTTGTTAAATGGATAATGCTGTTCTGATGATTAAAACCAGAAGAAAACAATCTGATTATTCTTGTTATATGCAGCAAAAAATCAAAATCGAAATCAAATTAAATTGCAAATATTATGGTAACAGTTAGAAATTATTAATGTTTATTTTAAAGTAATACATTATATAACACATTTAAAAATATTAGAAAACGTCTAATATGTAAGTAATACATTTAATATTTTATTTTATTAATTTGCCTAATCTGTAAATTTGTACGCATTAATCTATTATAATAACAACACGTGGACTTTCTTTTTTCAATATTAAATTACTTATATTAATAATATTGATTATTAATTACTAAACTTTATGGAAATAATTAATAAATTCTTTTTATTTAATTAAAAAAAAAAAAAACCCAAAAAAAAATATAATAACATTTTGTTAACATTTTTACTTTTATATACGTAAATAAAATGTTAATTTATAATTTTAATAATTCTTTGATTACGATGAATATAAGATGTATTTGATTTTTTTTAACTTACAAATGTATCAATCATGCAAAATAAATAACACGTCGAGCATAAATGTATGATGTTGGTTAACGAAGATGATATTAACTTAATACTTTCCGGTGACGTCAGTGACATGCCTTTATTGAGATTCTAAAACATAAATAAAATATCATTGGATATATTGATTGAAATACCTAGTATATATTTAATATAGATTTATGAAATCGTACCAATACGGTTAAAATGGCTGTAACGTTATCAACATAGATTCAATAGACAGTTGAAAAAGTATAACTGGACGCATTACAATGTAAATCTCATGTATTTTCCTATAATATTATCAAATGAGTGTCAGTGAATGTATTGTATTAGATTTTATAAAATTTCGAATATAAATCACACACACTGATATTATTTTTATGTATTACGAAAATGTATGTAAGTACTTATTCTATAGAAAATATAATTTGTGAATACTTGCTTTATACATGTTTGATGATCTTCAATGATTAATTTTAAATCGTTTGAGTCGTTTGATTTGTCACTCAATAATAGATTTTCTTTGTCTGAATAAAAACGTACCAAACACAAACATGTTTATTCAGTATATTCAAAATATATTATGAAAAATGTATACTATATAGCATAAAGTTCAAAAACAAAAACAATAATTATATCCGGTTTTATAATATTCTTTACGCATCGTTAGGTAGATGTATAATTATAGAATATGTTTGTTATTAAAAAACATTTTTTTTTAATGCTGAAAAACTATATTCATAAAGTTAATGTGTATTGAATATTAGTAGAACAACAACTTTGAAATCACGTAAGTATTTAACAAAAAATGTTTTTTTTTTTCAAAAGTTAATACTAATACAAATTTTTAATTTTTTATTAATAATTGTTTATTATTCATTGATATGATTAATGAATTATAATTCTGTATGGATAAAACGTATATTAACTCACTTTTAAAGGCATTTTTATATCCAAGTGTGCTGTATGACTTTGCGATCATTTTCAACTGATACGAAATTGCTATGCACATGGAGATCATCAGATAGTCGAAACTTATCATGGAATAACCATAGAAAATTAACGCTACAGTCTCGAGTAAATAAAACAATTTAAAGTTATCGTTATAGAATTGATCTGACACTGGAAATAGTAAATTAAGCATGTTGTAACGATATCTGTTGCACGTAGCATTTTTCGATTTAACGTTTATGTAGTTGCCGCTTATGATGATCGGTGACAAGATCCATATTGTTATCACAATAATCCAGACCGATATGATGAACTTGGAGACCTTCATTGATATGGTCCGCGCGTCAACAAGAATCGCTCTTTGGTGGCCGCTATAAGATAACAAGTCTATCGAAGTGAATTCTATGAATTTCCAAAGTACGTCGGATTTGCGGATTATAAAGTACATTTTGATCAGTGCGAACAACGTGGCGATTATCAACATTATGTACTTCACTACTTCAGCAAAGTCATTCAGCGAATAGTAAATGCTTATGTTGCACATAACCAAAACTAACGCGAGGTATAATACCGAAATAAGCCCGCAGAGCTTGTAGAAATTAATATTTCTACCGAACAGCTTTGAGGTATTTGGGTTCAACAGTTCATATAAACCGGTGATCTTCATCAGATCTAAATTAATTATATAACATTTTCCATACTCCAGTGCCATCGTTGTCGTCGATTGCAGTTCGTACTGATATGCGCGGTCACTGTTCAAAATAAATTCAAGTGTAAGTAATAATACTTATTACAATAACACTTTTCGTTTATGACTTCCAGTCGTTTATACGTGGTTAATGGAATGTAGACACCAATTACACGTAATATAATGTATAAAACGCGTTTGAATTTGATCAAAAGCAGTCGAGGAAAATATTAATTTATGTCTTCGATTTGTAACGCTTTTTAATTTAATAATTATTCAATGTTACTGTTATTTTTACTATTATCATCCTAGTTACATCAAGTGTAAATATTTTTTAAATGCAACTTATACGATAGAAATTGTGATAGAAAAAATGGCTGACATGACGAACATATACATAGAAATATATTTATTTTCGATTTATTTAAATTTTACTAACAGGAAGACGAAAAATTAATATTCTTATGAATTCTAAACCAAATTTAAAACCAAAATATTGGCAATATTGGTTTTATACTACACAGATAACATATATATTTTCATCGTTGGTATCAGGATCGTATTCAAGGGATGAAAATGAAGACGTTTACCCCGAGCGTCAAATTTTAATCCATTTAGAGGAGTGGTCAGGCATCACTATAGCCCGATATATTATTGTATTAATGTTATAAATATTAAATTATAAAAAATCATACTTACATTTTAAAAAGTTATTAAAAATTCTTAATAGTATGATATAATATATTATACATATTTATATATACTATATTATATATTATATAACATCTTAATAGCTTATTTGCGTGATTAACAAATTAATATAAATTTAAGAATTATAACTAAACATGTGTGTTAAAAAATAAAATTAAAAAAATGTATCAATTTTTTGGAGTAAAGAGCGTACAAATATGATTGACCAAGAGCACAATGTTTATAAATACGGCCCAATTAGGCCAATACAATTGGTGTTTGTATCATACTTACGTTATAAGTTGAAATATATTGATGAATTGAATATATGTATTTTCAGTTTATTCTATGGGACAATTTACGTATTTAATTTGATAAACTACTATGAAAGACAGACATTTTGTTGTTATAAGTTAAACGTATTTTTTTATTTATTGAAACATATAATTAGTTTATACTACAGACGCTGTATTTACTGTTAATAATTCATCATTTTTTTTATACCACTCCTGAATATCCACTGTTATTAACATAATAAATTCATACTCAATAAAATTCAACTAGATATTTAGATATATTTGAATTTTTTTAACTTAATCAGACAAGCGCAATCGAGATACAACTTTTTTTTAAGTAACAACTATATATTTTAACCTCTAATTATTTTTTTCTTAATTTTTTAATGAATGTTAGTTGTTTAACCAACTTGCTGAGTTCAAAATTGATCAAATTACAACAATTAAAAAAAAATAGTAAAATGCATACGATTTTTAGTTTTTTTTTTCTACTGTAACTCTGAAAATAATTACTCTAGGACTATTTAGATATGACATTTTCATCCCTATTTATTAAGGGGATATTTACACATAATTATAATTTTAACAACTGTTAATTTTCATTTTAATTTGTGCAAGATTTATATCTAATAGCAGAAGAAACGTAAAAAAGTATTATTAATATTAATATTAGTTTTACTACAGTATTATCTATTACATAGTAATACACATTATTGTTAAACCGTTCTATAACTAGAGTTATATTTGTTATACTATTATGTATTTACTAAAGTTACTTCTGTAGTTTATGAACATACCTATTAGGTTTTATTTGCAAATTATACTATAGATACTCACTGTTATTTAAAGAATTACTTTTAACATTAGCTAAATTAGAATGGTTAGTTACAGTAGTATAGTTAATTAAACACATATATATATATATATATCACCAGAATGGTTAAAAAACTTACTTGTCGGTATGGATATAGATTCAAACCGGTTTCTGAAGTTTATTTGCACATTTAATTCATGCTTTCGAATGACGTTGTTCGGAGAAATACAAATATTCAACAACAATGCATCAAATGGCCAACAAAATTAAATTTAACATTTAAAATCAAAGGTCAAGTATATCACAAAGTGGGCTCAATGCTGCCAATACTGGACGAAACACATACATTTTTTGATGGTAAATGTATAAAGCTTTTTTCGTAAAAATTTCATTACCTATCGATACCATCACAAATGTCGACGGTCATCCAATATATCGTCGAAGAAATACTGATAATGGTGGATAATAATTTACAAAAAAATATTGACAACGTAGACATCAATACTGAAAATCATTGGGTGAAATCATATTCACCTATGTTGAGCAAAACATTCAATCCTCATATTAATGTTGATTTCTATAGTTCAGTGAAGAGCATCAAATAAATTTGCAAGTATGTGAATAAAGTGAATGTTATGGCTGTGTGTTTGAATTTAAAATACCGATGTGAACGTTTATTGGTTGAATAACATAACGATAAAATAACGCTTTACCAATTTTGCCGGTACTTCAGCTACAATAAAGCTGTTAGGCGTATCTTAGATTTCCTATTCATGGACGAGATCCAACAGTTATGCAATTACTCGTCCATCTTAAAAACAGCCATAGCGTATTTTACGCAAACCGGACAGCATTTAACAATGCCATAAATTCAACAAATATTTGATTCACTAAATTTTTCGAATTGTGTAATTGCTTGGATTCTTTTGGTACCCTTGTACGAACATTACTTTATTCCGAAGTACGAGTAGCACACTATTTTACACGAGCTCAAGCGAAAATATGAACAACCAGCTGATGCGTACCAAACTTTATTTAAATCAAACACTTTGGTCCGAATATATAGTCAATACAAAGCAGATTGAGTGCTTTTATCTGCGACTGTTATTGGTTTATGTTATCGGCCCATTGTTATTTCGAGATAAAGGTAAAGTGAATGAACGGTAACCGACGTTTAAAGATGCATGCCTTGCACTCGGCTTGCTAAAAGACAACAAATGCTTGATGAAACCGCATTGAGCTGTACAAATTTGTCTACTATTTGCTATAGTGTTGACTACATGTTTACCGACCTGAGCAGAGGCATTGTGGAATAATCACAAAGATTTAATAAGTGATGATATATTGCATCGAATTCGTATACGGTGGAATGATCGAACGATAACATTCACGACGCTAGGTTAGGGTACAAAAAAGCATTGATTGTTATCGAGGATCTTTGCATTGTTATTGCTAATTTGTCAATCAGTTATTTCGATATGCGTTCGCCAAATCGAAGTGCATCTGGTTTCATGAACACTGAAATGAATCGAGAAATTAAGTACTATACTGCAACAATTGTTACTCGCGATGTCTCACTACTGACTGATGAACAATAAATCATTTATGACCGCGTTATGCTGGCAGTTTTAATAGGACAATGACGATTTTTTTTGGTAAACGAGGTAGAACTGGCAAAACATATCTGATTTCGTTAATTCTCGCCAAAATACGATCAAATAATAGCATCAGCTTGGCCGTTGCATCATCTGGAATTGCAACAACTTTATTGAATACAGGCAGACTAGTTCATTCAGCATTGAAGCTACTATTGATTACTCAAAATAATTCAGACGCAGCGTGCAACATAAAAAAACAATCGTGTTTGGCCACAATACTGAAAAAATGCAAATTTATCGTTTATGATGAATACACTATGGTACATAAATATTCGCTTAAGGCGTTTAACAGGACTCTAAAAGATATAAAAAACAACAACAAACTATCCGGTGATAGTCTGTTATTCTTTTTAGGTGATTTCAAACACTTCCAGTAATTTCACGTTCAACGTACGCTGACAAAAATCAACGTTTGTTTCAAATCATCGTTACTGTGGCATAATGTTGAAAAACTACAGCTAAAATTATACATTCACGTCAAAATTCTTCAAGATCCATTCGCTGTCAAATTTTTAAAATATTTGTTAAATATCGGCAATGGAAAAGTTGCTGTAAATGAAAGTATTGTATGTATATTGCAAACCGATTCCTGCACAATCGTTGATTCACAAAATGCTCTCAACGAATGCATGTTTCCATATATACACATATACATTGGCGAAACTAGGGGGTGCACAGGGAACTTGTGCACCCCAAGTTTAAAATGTGTAGTACCCCAAAAAATGTATAGGTACCATGTGTGGCTGTAACCCGATTGAGCACAGTTTACTTTTTTCACTACCCAATTGAGCACAGTAGAAATACGAAATATAACACGATTGAACATAAAAATACGTACAATATTGCTGTACCCATAGTTTATTAATAATTTCAAAAAAAATTGAAATATTTCTAGGAATTATTTTATAATAATCATCAAAGTCATAATTAGTGTATAAAAGTATAAAATTGAATTATTTTACAAATATAGGTATTAATTAATATAGATATTTGTTTTATGTTACACAAATTGTATTATTTGTCAAAGTTTTAAAGTGACATCCCTAAATACTTATTTCCCACTTTTAATAAATATTTTAGTAAATCTTTAGAATTTTTATTTCGTAAGCAATTATAGTTGAATTGATTTTTTGCATTTCAATAAAACTCATATTTTTATGACAGTCAGTCATCCTCCCATACGACTTGTAATGCAAAAAAATTACGAGTATTTCAAAAAACGCATGTATAGCCTGGTTGTAGTCGGACAGAAAAATTGGCAACGTTGCATTTATTTGACTGTGCTCAATCGGATTGTTAAAAAATATGGACCGTGCTCAATCAGGTTGTTCCAAAATAGGGACCGTGCTCAATCGGGTTCCACCGCCATGTGTTGCCCCCACAGGTCTGTGAGTTCTTCACTATTTGTGTACCCCCCAAAATTATTGGTTTAGTTGCGCCTATGCACATATACAAACCAAGAGTAACTGGCAAAAATAGTCATTTTGACAGTAAAAATGAGGGCATCGAGGGCGTTGAAGGCATCAACGATATAAATTCCAAGATACAATAGTTGTTGTCAGGCGAATTAGTGTCATACAAATCAATCGATACAGTGTGCTATGCTAACGAAGTTATAAATTATACAACATAGTTTCTGAACTCATTGAATTTTTGAGGCATGCAACTGCACCATCTACAACTGAAAGTCAGATCTTAGTTATTTTACATAGGAATTTGAATTTAAACTTTTTCATTTTCTAATTCGATTGGCATTTGCAATGACAATCAATAAGTCCCAAGGCCAAACGATGTCTGTTTGTGGTATAGATTTGAGCACACCATGTTTCATACACACACTATTATATGTCGCATGTTTTCGCGTGTGTAAATCATCAAGTTTATTTGTGTTGGCAGAGAACGGCGTAATAAAAAAAACATATCGTACACTCGATTATTCTCCAAAATTAGTATTGATGCTTTTCCTAAATTGTCATTAAGGGTAATATTATATATATATATATATATATATATATATATATATTGCTTTTTTTTTTAAATTTAGTGCATCAAATTAAAAAAATGAATGGCTGGCGTTATGTAATTTTTATAAGCCGTCATCATCCACAGGGCTCCATTCCTATTTCAATCATAAACACCAACCCAACATACTTACAATAAGATACTTATTTTTTTATATTACATAATATGTGGTAAAATAACATTTGCTGAGTACAACTAGTTTTTACTACAATATAATTTTTTTATAATTTTGTATCAACTTTTTTTT